>CM073777.1:67111164-67128541 GCA_037158775.1 Hetaerina titia | reverse complement strand
AAAGCAAATCACCGTTTAGATAGATCCCGTAGATCATACCACAAACCATTGTATGTGTAGTTCAGGAGAAATGATACCCAATAAGGAGTGAAGGAGTAAGAGAGAGAGATTATTTCATGCTCAGAGTTTATTCCCCCGTCAGATTAAACTTAATACTTCCTTTCAACGTCCTCCTCACTTATCGCAACGCTTCAACACCCCAGTAAACGCGTCCGAATGCTCATGAAATATTACCTTGCGCAAGTTCAACATGGGCATCACCCGCCCAAAAAAAAAAGAAAAAACCTGAAACAACCAGTCAGGAGCAGGTGGTTGATCCATTCAATTAATCCAAAAATAACGATTTCCTGGGGGTCGGATGAGAACATGCCCGACGTGAGGATGCTTTTGCGGTTTCGTGAGCTAATCGAGGCAATTAAATTCATAGAGGCCGAAAGGCCCTTAGCAGCGGCATGCCAGATCCAAGGCTTCAGAAGCATACAAGAGCACATTGCTACTAGACTCGAGGCGGAGAGAACGCAGTGGCTTTAATGGCTCCGAGCAAGTACCCCAAGGCAAGCGCGCAGCACCCCAACCATTTATCACTTTTTTATCTTTTCAAACAAAGGGGCAATAAAAAGTCAACAAAAGAACTTCGCCGACTATGACCGAGTGACGATATGAGAAATCCTTTTATTTTATATAGACGCTCGAGACATGAGAAACCACTCCCGCTTATACTTCATCCACCACTCTTCTCACCTTTTTTTTTCAACTAACCCCAGTGCAGAGAACTCTCCCTCTCTCTCTCTCTCGACCTCACACTACATCCATCCCTTCCCCCCCCCCCCCAAGGCCTCACACACTCCTGCTTATCCTATCATTCTCCCCGACGAAACGCTTCCTATCTCGACGTTTCTCCCCGCACTTGTGCATTCTTGAGGTACTTCCGATTTTATTTCCCAACTACCAACGACACAGACACACACACAAAAACCGCGGACCTTTTGACGCACCACGGGGGAAACGGCATATCTCCGGCGACTTGTCGAGGCCTCCTACGCTAGCCATTCGCGAGCGCACACATTTCACTCACGTAAACACGACCTTTTTATCTTCTGGCCGCATCAAACATACAACCCCATGCCCCCCCCAAAGCATACAGAGTGAGAACGCTAAGGACGCCCACAAGCTTCAAATGCATTCCGCTATGGGCATACAAGTGCGCATATCTATTGCACATCCCCCCAAGTGCCATCTTGGTCGTCGTATCCCTCCTCTCAAGCTCGACTTATAGCCCGCGTCGGAAAATGCTTTAAAAAGAAAACAAGCTACGACCGTGAAATAGCCTTCGTGCATGCGGGAAATACAAAAAGCATGGTGTTCCTCACGCAGGGGAACTATTTACGTCATCAATCATCCTGTGTAATTGATTGTTTACTTTTTCAACCGTTGGACCACGACAAAGGATGCGCCAGCAAAATTAAAACTCAAAAAAAAAGATTCAATACGTGCGCTCGAACGGAAATCTGGGAGATCATGTGGAAATTAAACATTAAATTGATGCTATAGCTCAGTAGACCTGCGTAGCACTGCAAGATGAGAACCTTCAATAAACATTTTACGCTCTAAACGGAGCCAGCCAGCATTATTCTCAGGCTTGATGCAAGAAAGTCCACTGCGATGACTACGAGCGGTGATTTATGATAAGCAGAGATTGCATTTTTTCTCCTTCAACGTCAAGGCAAAAAAATGGTGTTTTATGGGGCCAAGGGGAGATGACGGAAAAAAATGACACATAAACGCTCGTTACAGAAAAATTTTAAAATACACTTTCCGCTGGTTTTATAATCTTGAGAGGAAGTGGTCGATGGGTAATCTGGGTTCTAAGTGTTTTCACACATTTAACTATGCAGAAAGTCAACCAAGGCCAAAGTTTTTAAGCGAGTTCGCGAAATTTAATTTATCGGTCGACGGATTCATGAGAAATTTACTTCGCTTGACATCAAATCACCACTTGAAAGAAAGAAATTACGTCTAGCTACGAATCAAATAGTATTAAGAAGCTTCAAAGACGACACATGGAAAATTTTAAAAATCAACCTGGAGGTATCCAATTTCAAAACTATTTCAAAAATGTCCAAAAATTTCATAGTTCAAAAACACCCCCGCCACACGCCCTTGCGGCGGCTTGCGGGGTATTATGTAGATGTAGATGACTGTTTTAGTCAATTTTTTCATTTCATATCCCAATATATATATATATATATATATATATATATATATATATATATATATATATGTTTATACTGATAATTTTGACACCTCACTATGCATTTCGTCCAAACAGTGGATTACAATCCACACAAATGCAAATGCCATTTCGAAAATACCACTTATTTTCAATCAGGCACCTCAAATAAAATTTCGAAACGAAAATTCAGCGAAAAATTTAACTGGTCTGAAAAAAATTATGTCCAATTCCCTATAGCCGTGAATAAAACAATCAAACAGGTAAAATAATCAGCCATTAGAGTAATCCTTGCCTCCTACTTAATTGACTGAATCATCTCAATTACTCCGACTAAATAAAGATAACCAAAGCTCTCATATTTCAATTAAACCTAACTCTTCCGCAAAATGATATTTGCACATGTAGGTATCAACATTTAGTGGCTACCTACATCCCCGCCGTTAGGAGCGTCAAGGGAAGCGCCAGAAGCGATAGAATATCAACATAGTGTAAAAACAAACCAGATACAAAAACTTCATAAACAGTCATTTGCTCCCGCTACACACTACCGTAATAGCCGAGCCCTACTTTCAATAAAAATCTTCCCAAAGTCCAACACGCAAGAACCCCTAAGATATAAAAAATAAACCCTTCCTCGTGCTCACACACGACTTCCTTAACTGCTTCCTCGGGAAAAAAAACCGCCGACCCTCCACTACTACCCACTCCCATAATCCCCTCTCTTTCCCCAACCCTACCGAATACGACATAAACAACAGACACACACCGCCTCCGCAACGGTCACGTTATGTTGAGCACGCGTGCGCCACGCTCGCCTTCCGGCCGCTACCGATGGCGGAGACCGGGGAAGGGTAGCGGGGTGAGCGGGGGAGGAGATTAAAAAAATCACTCAACGAGTCCACAAGGATATAACGTAAAAAAATTGTATCCTTCATTAAGTACAAGAGAGGGGTGGGGGAGGGGATCTCGGAAGGGCTGGTGAGCTGGCCGCACGCATGGCATCCGTCACTGGGCCTATGGGGGAGGATTGAACAGGAGGGGAACCAAGTGGGAAAGGAGAAATGACCCCCCACCCCGAAAAATCAGCCTGGGAAGGTTAGACTCGGGTAAGGAAACGAAAGGGGTTGGGACTGGAAGGCTTAGGAGGTGGAGAAAGAGTCTTCTGCTGCCTGAACACACCACCGCCCTCCAATGCAACTTCCCTCTCAAAAAAAGTCGTTGGCTAATAGAGAGAACGAGGTAGTGAACGAAGTAAGGGGATGGTGGAGGGTGATGAGTCCCCCACAGAACCCATTTCCCCACGACCAAAAGATCCGGGAGGCAAATAGGCTCCGGGGGCTGGTCGAGAGACGGGAGTATTTTTTTTACCAGGGCGGCTGAGGGGGTGCGTCGGGGGAAAGAGAGAGGGAGGTGGAGAATTGTGAAAGGGGTGGGGGCGAGCACACCAAAAAGTGCATGCCCCGGAAAGTTCGTGGGGTGGATGGTGGAAGGGGACGAAGATGGCCCTCGGAAGGCTGGGTGCTTAAGTTTCCGAGGACGAGGGGGGGAGGTTGTCCGAAGGACAGGATGGGTCTTTGGGGTGGGTGTGCTTACCGCGGACGAGGGGAGGCAAGGCCGGGTATATTGAGGTGGGAGGGGAGGACCGGAAATTGGTTTGAAAGAGGGCACTGGGGAGAACCGAGAATGGACGAGCCACCCTTCTCTCCCCTCGGGTCTTCCACTAAAAAGCGGGGCAGTCGCCAGGGAATGGTGTGAGCGCATATTCGGGAAAGGCGAGGGGGGACTTCGGACTGCTGCTACGCCCTAGCTGTGTTGTACGTGGAATCGGAGTCCGGGGCATGAGGGGATATATCTAAGAGTTAAGGGCTTCATTGGGGGCTAGAGCGCTAGGAAGGGAACAGAAGGCCCTCCGAAACCTAACCACCGGATTTAAAGAGCAAAGGAGAGGGGTGGAAAAAGGGTGGGGAGATTTTTTTTAAATACACGCAATACTGAATAATGGGGTCGCCAGGGGGGCGGAGCAGAGGGGATACCCAAAGGGAGGTTTTTTTTTCCTTCCCCCTGTGAGGCCGGTGAATTAGGGTGGCCGATGAAGGGAAGTGTGGGCACGGGTGCGAGATATTGATGAGAGCAGGGAGGGTTGGGGGAGCGGAAGTGTGGCCGCAGCGGTTCGAGGACGAGGGGAAAGGCAGGAGGGAAAAGGGAAGGAATGGCAAGATGAATGCGAGGAGGCGAATGCATTCCAACGGAATCGCTATCTGGGACGTGGAAATATGAACGTAAAGAGATGAAACGCGGTCTCCCACCAGCGGCGCATCCAGAAAGGACGGACGGGAGACCGTGACCACTTCCCCATGGCGGCCGGTGCAGCGAGATGAGGGAACCTCACTAGCGCACCGACGGATTGCATCCCTGGCGATCTTTTATTCATCAAAGAGCCCAGGATTAAACGAATTTAAGCGGACTTTTTAATCGGCGATTTAAAGAAAACATGTAGCTGCAAAAAAATGCGTTCGGATGCGTTCTAAATGTATATTTCCGATTGGATTTCTCGAAAGTTGTGCAACGTTAGACTTCGAGCCACTGATCCACATTTCTTCAAGTGTGATGGTATTCTATTACCACTGTAATCCGATTTCCATGTCTTATTTTCCGTAATTTTATTAGGCACGCTGTGCTGTGAGAAAATCGACGACACGGACAAACATAGCTGTTTTGGAATGAATTCCTTAATAAATAATAGTTCGTTTTTTTCCGATCCTCCCCACCATATGACTACTGTGAATACATTTCTTCCGAGTTACTTCCAGCGAGTGGCGGGCAAGTGACGGTAAAGACGATTGCACAGACGGAAACAAAAAGATATTTCCTCACCAGCGAAGAACTTCGCCACTGACGAATTTCTGACAGGAGCCATTGGATAACAATCTGCAGGAATGAAATTCCAGCGAATTCTTTTTAAAACCAAACCCTTGATTGCTGAAGCGTGCCGGGGAAGAGCGAATGGAAGCAGGCGCAGTTGTAACCACTTCCCAAGGATAGATGAAATAGGTAGGCAGCTATCCGGTGACTAGCTCTCTCCCTGGGACCACTCCGCTGAGTTACCCATTCCTCCTACATGCCCAAAGACGCCGGAAGAATAAAGAAATCGGACGCATTCGGACGGCCTCGAATTTTCGCCCTCCCCAGAGATAAGGACCGGAATTTTTCCTGGGGACTCGAAAACGACATCTCTGTGTAGGGGTGGGAACGGAGAAAATGGCAGGGGAGAGAAAAAAAAAGAGATGGGGCAACCGGGGAGGGTGAGCTGGAAGGGGGAGGTGGGGGGTGGGAAAGCAAATTACCCAACTGTAGCCCGGGGAAAAGACCGACGGCTTGGCGGGGAGACGGGGATAAGGGTTGGGCGATGAGCGGGAAGGGAGGAATAAGAGTGGAGAGGTGTGAGGAGGAGAAGGGGGTGGGGGGATGGAAACGAAAAGGGTACGATGGCATGGTGGACAATGGGAAGGAAAATTGGCAGAAAAGGGGGACTGGAGCGGACGTTGGGAAACTTCCACACGCAGCCTTCGTCGTGGAGGGTCTCGGGGAAAGAGGTAGGGGGCGTAAGCGTAACGAGGAATAACAGCGACGCAATGAGAGTGGGGTTTGTGGGAGTGGGGAGGGGAGATTGAAGGAGCGGGAGAGATGAGGGGTCAGAAAAGGATAAGTGGGAGGAGTGGGGGCGTGATGAACTCGGTAGGGGAGAGAGCGAGGGTGGAGAAGGAAGCGAGTAACACGAGGAATCGGATGGCACTGAGTGGCGAAGGGGACGCTGAAGAGGGCTGCTGGAATAACGAGAGCGGGGAGATCGGTCGCAGCAAAGGTTGGGGAGTGGATTGGGTGTCACTAAGGGGTGGGAGGGGAGCCCTTAGGGTGGGGATGCTCCGCGGCCCTCGAAACTCACTGGCCGACTATGCGAAACTACACACGAATGAACGTCAATGCCCCACTACGAGGCTAACCTGGCAATATTACTCGATATGGTAAAAGCGATTTCCTATTATAACTCTGGTTGGAACACACAGTAGTAACCAAAAACGAAACGTGAACTTGTTCAATAAAAAAATAATAAAAAACCACTCTGCCCAACTTCTGAAACATATAGACAGTTTAGACATTCACCGCCAAGTACCGACTCTGCACTGCACTAAATGAACGAGGAAATATTTTTTGGGGTAATCTACCGGTTAAGGTAGGATTCTGGATGGGCACAACTACAAAATAAATATTTTGTGACTTGAAACAAAACCAAATCCAGCAACCTACTCTACATCAGGTCCCTCTTCATCTCTGTGTACTTCTTTCCTCCCTTCATCCCGTCCAACATCCCTATCCTGTTCCTGCCCTTTCCTCGTTTGCCTAACATTCTCCCCTCTATTACAGTCTTCAACATCCCACGGCCACTCAATACGTCACGAGGTAATATGTAAACTTATATTTAAACACACGTAAACCTTTCATATCATGCTTGAAACAGCAGAGTTCATTTCCATCCACAAATTTGATTCAACCAACTAAAATCATTGTTTAAAGAGTTAACTGGGATGCAATTTCATTTGCTTTCAGAACATGAGAACTACTTATCTTAGGCCCAACTTGGCGCTCTGACCCAGAGAAATCTAGGTCCTTTAAGTAGGAATAGTTCTGTTTGCTGAACACTGGAGTGACGCAGGGTTCTCGACTTCCACTTCCCCCAGTTAGAAGTGCGAGGGGTCCACCCTGAGAGAGGGGAGCAAAAAGGATTTTGTGACTAACCTAACCCCCCCACCTTCCTTCCCCACACTTACTTAACCATCCCACCATTTTCCCTCGAGGCTGCAACGTACCCCAATGCACGTAGCAAGGGGGGGAAAGTTCGCAGAGGGGAGAGAATGGGGAGAAAACAGACGAGTCCTGAGAGGGGAGGATTCAGGGGCGGCGTGTTGGAGAGGGAGTGACGTTGGCAGGGGGGGTTCGGGTAAGTCCCCTTTCCAAGCTTTGCCGCTATAGGTTTTATGCTTCCTTCCTTCGTCAGGCGAATGTCAGGCTCCCGACCCATCTCAGAGTCGAGTTTAAATCGTACTGCCTAAGGGTAATAACCGGGCCAAATTAGGTCAATGCAAACTCCGGTAAGCTGGTTTAAAAACAAGCTTACGCCAAGGGATTAATATTTATAATTAATATTGCGGCGTGAGGATTTCTTTTGGCAATTTTCTCATGATCTTCTATTTTTCTTTGATGGATCTACGGATCTAGCATGGTATTCCTTAGCCCTACCTAGTACTAAACTGCACACTCCATGAAACTACGTTTGATCATCTTTATAATGGTCTACATACTTCCTAAATGCCCTCGTGCGTCCAAAACGCCCACTATTCCCCCCTCTACCGTACTTGCCCTTAATCACAATCTTCAGAGTCTTCAATACCCTTATGCTCCTCATAAAGGATACACCCCGATTTCCCTTTCTCTTCTTCGATTTTTTTCCAATAGCCTTCGCTCTTCCCAGACAATCTCCAGCATTTCCACATTTCTTTGGAGTAATATTAACGAATCTGTTAACCCATATATGCCGATGATACTCGTTTAAAAAAATCCTATTAGGCATGCAACCTTCTCAGGGAAATGGGCCCCGGGAAAATTTCTGGCTTCGCCTCTGGGGGTGAAGGGGAAGACTACTACACGGCCTGCCTTCCCCTTCCATCATCCTCCCCTCTCTCGGCCCTGAAAACCGATGACTCTCATGTGTGCCGACACCATTTTTTCGTCCACCCCTCGCGCACAACCCTTCGCCATCTCCCCCACGCCAACACCCAACCCCCACCACCACACCTAACACGACCCAAAACCCCCGTCCTCCCCCTTCGGCTCCCCCGACGGAAGGGAGAACAAGCAGTTCCGCTTCGTCGAACACCCCTAAACTCACCCCCTTAACGTCCCAAAAAATTCACCGGCACACAAACACATGCGTTCGAAGGCACGCACGTTCCCGGGTAGGCTTACCACCCGCCCACTCCCACCGACTGAAGAAAGGTCTTCGGAAGGAGGGTGAGGGGAAACTTGCCGGGGGTTTATTTTTACCGTAGGTGTTTACTGTCTGCATTTTGGGGCGGCGACGGGAGGGAGGACGGAGAGGGGAAAAAAATATAAGCTTCCTCGGGAACCTCAACTAGCTCATTTCACGTGGGGCGAGACAAATACCCAAGAAACCCTACCGCATACCTACCATCTGAAAGCTTGCGTGCAGTTGGACTTCCTATACGATCGAGCGCATGCGGGGTATTTTCTCTCCCCCTCTCTCTTCATCCCCTGTGTAATTCTTTCCACCCTTTAAAAATCCCCTGCGTGGAAGAAATTAAAAAAATTTACTCCGACCATTTTAACTGCCTCCCCAACACCCCATCTCCACACCTTTTGGATGAAAACCATAATCCCACCCCTCATTGAGTCGTGAGAGAAAAAATAAAACGTTCGGAGAGAAACCCAATAAAAGTGTGCCTGCGAAATACGAGATTGCGGTTATGACGCGGTGATTACACGTGAGCGGCTTATTCTCAGGGCCGGCAAGAAGCTGGGCGGTTCCCTTCCAAGGGTGGACCCCTTCTGAAAGACAAGCGTGAACAGGGGAAATGTCCAACTGAAAGCGAGCACACGAAACTGCAAAAACTAGATATCCAAAAAAATTATTACCGTAATACACGAGTCAACTCGTGCGACAACATTTCATTTTTGTTGGAACTTCTTTTCGAGTGGTTAAGAAATTACTCAGCGGGACACTTCCTGTTAAATGAAATGTCGTAAGACAAATATTATTGATCTATAATCAACAGCAAATTTGTGAGAGGGTTTGACCAAATGCTTTATCGTCTTCCTTCATTAGGGCGCGATCCTAATTTCATAAAAAGACTCGAGATTCGCAAAACGTCACCACTCATTCCAACATTAAGGCATCCGCCGAAATGAATTTGGGCGGACTGCTAGGCTAGCGAAAGTGACTCCAGTTATTCGGGGAAAAATTGTTAACAATATTTCGCGAATGTCGATTAATTCAAGACTCTAACCCTAGCATCTCCGTACCAACGAGCCCCTTCTCCCATTCCACTAGACACAACACATAACAGCCTGATGCACACACACGCCTCCAGCTGCCAAGTCAATATTCAAGAAGTCCCTCTCAGCGAGCCCATTCTCTTTCTCTTTCGAGCATACACAGATTCCTGCGCCTCCGCACGGCCAACCGGCACATCAAGCGAGGCCCACTTCTTCACATTAAGGGCGAAAATTGAATGTAAACGCACTTAATGGGGCTGACCACCGAACAACACGCGGGATGACTGGACGAACGAAAAGTGTGACCGCGACCGGAAATAAGCAGCGAATCGAAGCAATTACCTTTTTACGAGAGTAGAGAAGGCAATGCAATATAAAAGTTAATTGTCTTTGGTTTTCTTTTGCTAAGGTGCACCGCTGAACGTCTGTGATCGACTTTCTTTTGCTTTTATCAGTTCAATAGGAGATTATGTCCAAATTAAACAGAGAGCTAAATAGCAGAAGGCTAATCCGCCACATTTAATTCAATAGGGATGTGATAGTATGACACCGCGGAATTTGTATTGTACATCTACGAAATTTTCACATGCGCAAAACCATTACCATACTGAAAAACCAAGTCAGCGTACGCGTGCGATGTTTGAGCAATCAAATTTTCATGAACACTCACAGGCGGTTTGAACACTCACAAGGACTGGATATGAGTCAATTTTGGAAAAGATGGTCTGAATCTGCTACTTACCTAAAAAAAGAAGAAAAAATACAATTAGTTTACATCATCATGGTTTAAATATATTTTTAAAGCGCTATGCGCTGAGTAACAGAAGTTATATCCGTCATTCATTACATTCCAACACGGGAAAGTATTTTAAGTTCAAGCCTTTTGAATTTCGTCTTGATCTTTCCCTTGCAAATATTTTTTCAACTCCTCCATCCATAACACCACTCAAATCAGGAATGGAGAAGTCGTGAACACAATAATGCTAAATGGTTAAGGTGATATGCTAACATAAAAAAAATCCGTCACTTTGTGGAAATAGGTGACGTGTTTTAGACAAGCAATTTACTTATTGTGGATTTTAAGTTATTCTTCTAGAATTAACTATTGCAAGTATCACATTTGTCCAACCAAAGCTACATCCTGGAATAAACTAAACGTGAGATCTCACAATTAATCTTAGAGAGAGAGACTCTTTCACAACCATTCTTATTTTTCCTCGCCACTCAGGGCAGAGTTCATGACTACATTTCCAACTAGATGTTCGCTCGACGACCAACCCGTGTGAGCAAACACCGTGAAACTTGGTGTACGTAAAACTTAAGACCTTTCCGTGAGTGAAGCAGGTGAAACAAAACGCCACAATGGCTGGAAAAATACAACCATTTCATCTCGTCACGTAACTCAGAGTTTGTATTGCTCTTTTCGAAAGCTAAACCTCACAGCGAGCACCGTATTGCTCGTGCAAATATTTGACCAGGAGACGCACAGAGCAAACAAAATTGCCTCCTTCTCCTCCTAAATCGTTGAGATTTGAAATAAATCAATGCTCTTGACGACGGAGCGAAACATTCTGAATTCCAAGTACGCAACTAGTATTACTCAACAGATTTCCATAAAGATAAAGCAGATATTTTTAACTCCACCCACAAGCCTTTTCACATGAGGGAATATCGGAAGGGGTATTCGGAATATCCAGAAGGGATAACTCACAAAGGTTCTTAAAGATTATTTCCATTGTGCGACGACGTATAGTAACCCCTTAAAGAGATTAGTGACGGATCATGCGTAGGGACCGACGTGGCAAACAGCCGATAGCGACGGAATAAACCTCTTTTGCAACTCACGTTCGGCGAATATCACTGAATGACTCAGACGCGACCAAAGTGAAGAGAGCACCAGACAACGCTTCATTCAACGTGAAACATGTAAATGATTAGCGATTATTCTCTTCTACCCCCGTATCCAAGTACAATAGTCCTTTGAAAACAACACCCTCTCACAATGGTTCTATTCCTCTCATTTGCTCACCGTCATCTCTTAGACAAACACTTAAATGGATCATTAAATTACGGCTCTGCAATAAATGCTATGAAATTTTCCATTAAAATAATTTACATCTCGGAGAAACACTTACTCTTCCGCAAAATATATAGTATTTCATCCACAACCTGTTTTGATACTTCGAGCTGGAATACGATACAGAGCATCGACACCAACACCGAACAAAATAAAAGGGTATGTGTGGAAAGACTTGGACATCATCTTGGGGTAGATCCGAACACTGGGAGCAGTTTTAAGGAAAAGCCACCGAAGAAAACCCCAAGCACCCATCCATTCCATAGAAAACCAAGCACTTCCTCCGCAAGAGATCACGATGCTATTCGGAGAAAACAGTGACTGTTAAGCTTCATGTCCCGAGTCAACCTGTCGATTCGATACCATATTTACTCTCGAATCGATACTTCAGCCTCGCATCGCGTATGTCCCGTA
Organism: Hetaerina titia; assembly: GCA_037158775.1. NCBI lineage: Eukaryota > Metazoa > Arthropoda > Insecta > Odonata > Calopterygidae > Hetaerina > Hetaerina titia. The sequence continues at coordinate 67,116,749 of CM073777.1, read as the reverse complement.
ATGCACACACATCTCACTCGGAGGGAACTAACTGCCTGCCAGCCGGACATCTCTCCCCCATTCGCCCACGCTCCCTACTCTACCCACCCACGGGCCCACCCCGAAAAACTCGGCTATCTAACCACATATTGACACTGAGACTCCGACATGCTGGGTGTAGAGTCCGCAAAGGGGGTAGGGGAGATGGGAGGAATGAAGGAAGGAAGAATGGGAGGGGGGCTGGGGAATTTTCGGGTTGAAAGAGGGGGAGGGAGTTAGGGGGAGGCGGAGGAGAATCGAGAGAGGGGGAGGGAACGAGACAGTCGGCACACACTCACGCAAACACGCGGGACAAATAAGCACGCAGTGAAGGGAAAACTCTAAACGCTCCCCGCTCCAACTCCCACCACCCCCCTCTCCCATGCCATTACACCATACACATACACTCTCCCTCCTCTTCCATTACGCCGTCCTCCCTTTTCAGCGCTCCTACATTCTATTTCCCTCTCCCCGCATTTCCCTTCATCACGGTCTCCCTCTCGCTCGCCTCACGCCAAAGGAGAAGACACTCGACCGAAGACGTGGGGGCAGAGAAAGCGGGGGGGAAATGTAAGAAGAAAGCGGACGACTCGTGCATCGAATGATATCTGGGGAGCCAATGGAACAATGGTCGGTTTTTCGGTTCGGGGCGAGCGTCAATAATTTCAAAAATTGGCAATTCAAACACGCCACACACCCGGCCGAGTCTCGAGGAGCCCGCGTAATTAAAACCTACGCTTGGCCGTCAACTTTCGCGTTCGCTCGGCCGGTCACATATGGTGAGACTCGTTGAATAGCACGCGCAAATTTAGGACCCGTACAAAAGGTCAACCCTTATCTCTGGGAATGTCTTGAGTCGAATTTTCCCACGTGTTTTTTGACACAAGGACAATTTAGGAGAGTCCCAGAGAACGGGGTTGGTTACTATTGTGGTCTTGGGATGTTCTAGAACACAAAGTCAAAAAGTACGTGAATATGTACGCGTGCACTTCGCAGTGAATCCACGGGAATACCAGGAAAGCGGAACAGCAGGATCCGTCCGGTCGAGAAAGCTCCTCAGCGACAGAACATAGTCTGCTTGAGCTAGCGACGAGCAAACGTCAGGCACTGAATTGCAGAAGTCGAGATTGCGGCTCACAGGAAAAATAGGACTCTGTGTGAGCGGGACGATATCGACCACGAAAGGTTAGTTATCCACGGGAAGAAGCCGCATGTGACTCCAATCGAAGAGCAGAAATTAGAACTTGAAGATAAAATATATTATGATCGTGTTCAGCAATATAATTAGATATTACATGGACCTAAAAATGAGAACAAGAAGCCAATGAAGCTTTTCTCACTTTAGCTTTACAAATGCACGTAGAGCAGAAACATGGACTGTCGTATCTGTAAAAAAAATACCTTGAATATGAATGAAGAACAAAAGGTTGCTGAGAAAAGCTACACATGAATATTCGTCGTATAATTTAACAATGGTACAGCAATAAAATCAAATCTTAATACGCCAAAAAAGTTACGATATTTCGAATTTATGTAACTTTAATCGGTTATGACGTGGGAAACATTTCAAAACTGTTGATGGGATCAGGCACCGTTATTTTTGTACCTCGACATGAGAAAAACGTATTTGGAGAATTCAACACACGAACCCTTCGAATATCAAGCTGGGTAGAACGCGACGAAATTGTTGAAAAGGTTGCCACTTTGGGGCCGATGTGGATCCATCAAGTACTGGCTCGATTTCGAGCACAGGAGTTTCACCAAACAGCGACACATTTTCGAAGTACATCGGGTTGAACTTTCTTTTGCACAGGGTCTAAATTCAAAGGCAAGCGGTTAAATTCAGACTAATTGGCTACCTAGCCTTCCTCTCGCTCGCCATAGGCCAGAAGGCCCTACTCGTCCGAGTATAAAGGGTGAGAGAAAGCAGAAAAAGAAAACGGAGGACAACGCCATCTCTGCTGCTACTTCCGGGTCGGAGCCATGCTGATAAATAGGAATAATAGCATATTCCCAAAGCTATATAGAACGCCGGTATCACCAAAACATGAACGTTTCCTTGCAGTATCTTGTATTTCGTTAATAATACTTTTTACTATAAATTCCGTGCTACGAGGCAAGGAAATACGTTATTAACGTTGACGGCACAACTGCGCTGTGCTGATATCCATACAGCCAACGCATTCCACGCCACCATTCAGTCCATACCACAGTGGAATAACCACTGGGTCGCATGGGAGCAAGACTCGTCGGCATAAGGATGAGTCGGTATAATACACCCAAAAAGACGAACTGATATATGCTCGGCATTTTCAAATATCAAGAGATTTTCCCCGGCTGCTTGCCGTAGCAGTTCGGTTTTGATATTTAGAAAATTATCATTGGCGCTTCGGGGAGGGGGTATTAAAAAAAACACAAGCGGACATGGGCAAGGGCATGACAACAATGAGAGGACATTCTAAGTCGGAAGAAAATGGATTCGAAACGGGAAAATACGGAAATTACGACGGCGTTAACTCGTCCGTCCGTGCTAAATTAAGACAACTTACGCGGATTTCCTTGAGCCGCTTATTTCTTCTACCACTCCCCTTCATCATTACTCCTCAACATTGGTTTGCCTCCTCTTCACGCGAGCACTCAACTTTCCACGCATCTATCTCCTCCGCTAACTCTCCCAACCCTCTTCCACTCGCGTCCGTTTGCCCAACTCCTCTTCTCCCATGCCCTCCCTCTTCCAGCGCTTTCGCATGTGTTTGCTCATGCCTCAACTCTCGCCTCCACCCTCCTCCCAACCCCCCTCCACCTCACCCTGCAGTCATCTCCGTATTTATTCTTCCTAGCCTCGTTATACTCCCATTCCTCTTTACGCGTCCACCAAACGCAACGACCTCATCCCCACGGTACACATTCCTGGTTCCTTCTCCAAATCCCCCCTTTCTATCCCTTACTCCCGATGTTTTTTTTTCCTCTCTCGTCACACGTCGTCAATTGTTTCCCATTACGGACGCATCGCCTTATAATCTCCTGTTTGACCAGCGCGGAACTCCTAGCGATTCCAAATCCCGGAGGCGCGTAGGGTTACAACGTAGAAATTCCCTCGGACATATGGGTTTTGACGGTTTATTTGCGTGCGGGACAGAACTGAATTTCGCGGCGGAGGATTTATCAATGCTGGATACTCCAAATTCCTATTTGTGACACCATGTGGCAAGGATATACGGAATCATCGGATGGAATAGCACTACATAGCGTAGTAGATGTTTAGTTGTACGCACGACGTAGGTCTGAATACTCCAAGATTAACAAAAACGTGAAGATTCAATCGAAATCGTTCTTTAAAAACGATCGTAAAAGTCGAATTAGGATTTGGAATGCTGATATGGTTGTAACACTTGTGTTACGCAATGTGCGTTGGCGCCAAAGACGGTATCCGACCCCTTAGCCGTTTCACGAACTGCTCCTACACATTATAGTCCCACGCCAGTTTGATCTATTGCGCAAAAAGAGCACGTATCACTCGTTTGAACGATAAAAAATAATGATGTATGTTATCCCGCCGCGTGTTTTCCACACGAAATTGGTGATCCGTGTTCCAAGCACTTAACCAATGACTAAACCGAGCATTTATCACGACTGATGAGAACGAGCACCACGCACGTTTGAAAAGGTCTGCCTCACGCAATTTCTTCTTAAATTTTCCGCTCCTGGATTGAATTCACTCCTCTCTTTTAACTCCTTTCACACTCCTTGAGCGTCCACAGCCCTCTAATGCGGCAGAATAGTGTTCCTGTTCGCTCGCATTAGCACGAAAACTCTGAGCGTGGGTCAATTTCACTCCCTGCGTCTCCGTTACTTTCTACTTCTCAACCTCATGGTAGAATACGTCCTTCGCTCTCGCGTTCACTTAAAAAACACCAAAGAAAAGAACTATGGAGGATGAGGCACCAAAACCTAACGCCTCAAATATTTTCCTTGACAAAGAAAGATAATAATGTCAGTATTAATTGAGCGAAACGAAAGAGGAATAATAGAAGTAACTAGAGGATGAATCTGAATAGTTCGACACTGAGTTTTTTTTCGGTCTGAAATACCAAGGTATTTCACACCGAATTGTAACAAATGGGAACACTCATTAGCTCTTTACAGAAGATTTTGGCATCTCAAGAAAAATTAGTATTAACCATAAACCTATTGGGGGAAACGCATTTTAAACGTTTAACAACGTTCCTAGAAAATATAATACCAAATAATTTTCAATACAAATGTCGATGGTCTACAGGCAGTAGACTAATGGCAAAGAAGCACCCCACCAATTCCACACGAACACTCTCAGATATTAGTACCCAAGACTGCAAGATCGTCTTTTTTAATATTTTCGCGAAGCATTCCCAATTTACCCTGATAAAGATAATGATAGGGGTTATCACTAAAAATTATAACTTTGCAGTTGGCAGACAATCAGGGGAAGCAAATTCTCTTTTCCAAAATAAACATACATTTGGAATGTCTATTAGCGTAAGAGGCTAACTTTATTCTCACTACTTATCAAGCTTGAGTGTTACCTAAGTTCGCGACCAAAGTATTTTCCCTACCTAATCCATACGAACTTTTTAAACGCAGTGAAAAATTCAATGTAAATGAAATTGAAAGAGGAATTGGTTTCATAATTGGAAACGATTTCAAGGTATTTCGCCCCAAAACTGTTAAGTTCAGACTGACTTGCTTATGGAGTGTGTCTGATCGGCCAATGGCGTTTGAAGAACTACTAGTCAACTTGTGTCGAATTTGGTATGAATGAGAAAGGCGGAAAGCCAAACGTTGGGTAATAAAAATAGCAATAGATATTGTTACCCACTAGCCCTCGATTAACAAACTCAAGATTCGGGATTGAGAATCTGTGAACAAAGGCCTTAACATTCACCACATAGGGCGCTCTATCTCATTGTAATATTCCGTCATCAACCCTTTCAAAACATAAAGAACTTACAAATTAATAATCATATAATTAAAGACACAAGGTAAAACTTCATCAAAACGTTTGAGGCATATGGGAGGGGAGATTGATAAAACGCGGTAACTTACTTCAATACCGTATCTCGCATCGGATGTACGAGGTACTCGTATATTACTCATGTGGGTATGAAACATGGACAACCAGGGAAAGCGGAAATAATCAAGCCTGGGGCAATGGAAATGTGGACCTGGAGGAAAGGAAAGCTGAGTGGAAGAAAAAGTAATGGAAACGTTTCAGAAGTTAAATTAAGGACAATTAAAAAAAACAATAGAACAAAGAAGGGCCAAATTAATTAGATATGAATAACTGCATAATCATTTACTGACGAACACATACTAAGGTAAAGTGATGCGAAAAAAATCAAGGACGACCAAGAGCTACCATTCATTCAATCATGAGGCAAGATACAGACTTGACATCGTACGCTAACTTGAAGGAAGCAGCGATAACAAGAGTGGTTATTACGAAACATATTGCCTTTGCAAATTAATGACGATGAATTTTCCGTAACGAACTACAACCTAGAATTTCACTTGGCGACTATGAGGATTCG
>CM073777.1:66797165-67111064 GCA_037158775.1 Hetaerina titia | reverse complement strand
AATAATTTGGTTTTCAAATTCATTGCCACAGTTTCTAAAGATGTTAGGCTCACATTTAAAGTGATAAACAATAAAATGAAAGTTTAATCATGGAAATTTAATTCACGTGTTGGAACGAATTCCACAGCCTTTTAAACACGATGCCGTTAATTAAACAATGCAATCAAATATAGATATGAATCAACTGCAATTTTAGATTTTCGAGTTATTTTCACTTCTGCAAATGGAACAAATAGTAACAGTTGAGTATTTTATTTAACTAGCTAATTGATCCGGGAGGTAACATGATGTGAACTAAATATGTATTACACTTGTTCGGCACAATCTTGTTAATGTAACGGCAATTAAAACTCCCGTTCGGATTGCCGCAAACCTCTCTAAATATTCGCTGCGAACCAACGTCCCAATAACCATGTAAAATTTTAATTCCAACCTGCTCGACCACTAACCGCTAGTTTACGTAAATGCACGCCGTCTACCAAATGACACACGAGCGCTTCGCCCCCGGCGGCGACAACATGGCAGAAAAGTTCGGCAGCATCATTATCTCTTTTTAATCAACGCGCAAAATTCAAGAGAAATTAGAATTAGGCACTTTCGTCGGGGATAAATTTCGAAAAGTGGGGAATGCCGAGTGCATGAATATACTGGCCGGCGATTTATGGTTTATTTAGGCCCGCTGATGAATGGCGATAAACTATTGATTGACGTGCGCCCGTTTCCAGATTAAAATACAACACATGTTTATCGGCATATACATCTCTCCAAACACCCACCCTCCCCCCTTTCCCACTTCCCATCCGCCGAAGCAAATTCGCCGCCTGATCAAACATTATAAATTCATTATTTGTGAAGGTTTTTCCTCGACGACATAGATAAATAATTCGGTCTCCCCGTATTGACGCTGATAATTGGGAGAGCCCGCGCATTGAAAAATAAGGGAATTGGAGGAAACAGCGGTGGAGGGATGAGAACTCAAAATGATAACCCTCCCACCCTCTCCCCCGACCCGGTCCTTTGCAAACTTTTCATCCCCGCCGTTCTGCACTCCACCCACCCTCCCCCAACCACCCTTCCAACCCTAAAAGCAATGCCTCCCATCCGCCCTCGACGAATAATTACGAAATACGCGAAATCAAATGTGCTAACCAATCAAATCAAATTCACGAAATGCGGCAAATGATAGCCAATTAATTCCATCGAATTAATTGAAAACGAATAACGACTCAATTACATGGATGCACGCTTCGTCGGAGCGCACGATAAACAAGGGAGCACGGGGCCCAGGCGCATAAACACTGTTTTCGTCCGGTTTTTGAACTGCAAACACGGGGAATGCCGACGAATCCGAAGGCTGTGATGTGGGGAAGGGTGGGGGGTGGGGAATGCGTAGTTGGCACGGACGGAGAGATAACATGCCCGATGCGAAGAAAAAAAAATCATACAAACACAAAGTCCCGCGAACAAAGTCAATAGGTCAATAACACAGAGCGGGGATAATTTGAATGAAAAATCTCACAATGGCGCGTTATTTATGTGAGCTCTTCGATCTCTGAGCCGAGGGTTATCGCCACAAGTCTGCAGTAGTTGTCCAAGCAGCGGAAAACCCGAACTTGGAACGTTCAACACATCACCCAGATGGGGAGACCAAGAATCCCGAGTTTTTGTGACTTTTCAAGTTAATAAAATTTTGACGAAATATTAACAAAAAGAAGTATATTTCACGAAAGAAATAAATATCTTTGCAAATGACCTCAATGTGACAGGGTTTATCGCAATTTTTTTCCTCAATATATGAACCTTGGTTGCCACTGACCTGGAGTCCAACACTTTTACTACCAAGATCAAGGATATTTCTACTGTATTCACGCAGGAAATAACTCCTTTAAATCACGTTTAATCACCATCCAAAGCTAAAATTTTAAACGCAACATTTTTATGCTTCCCATTCTGAAATTACGGCATGAAATATTTTTCTATCAAACTGATGACCTATAAAAAATGTTACAAGATACAAAAAACATTTTTTCGTTGAGAAAAATCCAATATTATTCGCAGACTGTTTTATTAGGTTTAAATATCATAGCGCTTAAGATCATTTCGTACATTAAATATATGATAATTTAAAAGCCACAAACATCCTCTTGAGACATGAGCCTTTGGACCTTGAGTAAACCGGCGAATACACTACGCATATACCATTCAAGCTCCTACCAACTTCTTCGCTATGTATAGAAAAAACGGAAAAGTACGAAAAGACCGCAGGTCTATTACATAACATGCTTCAACGAACATGACGAGAATTATCAGCGACCTCAAAACTTAAGTGACTTCAACCGTAGAGCAGAGAATGACGGGAGTAACGAGGGTGATGAAATGTGAATGAAGGTATTATATTTGATAAAGAAAAAGAGAGATACAATGGAGAAACTTGGCATTAATACTACATGGAAGTACGAAATGCCAGAATATATGTAGCGTCATATCAGGTCTGTAAGGTGCGTAAAAAAACTGCAAAAAGGTACACCTAGGAGGTAATCATAGGTGTTCTGATCCTAGACCGTAGACTCCTGAGATAATTTTAGATACAGTTTCCAACCCATTACCCTAGGGTTATCCGACAAGCTTATCCATATATCCACCAAGGAATATCACACCACATTGTACGATAATACCACCATATTTATGTAGAAACGATACTTACACCCTGACTCGGATACACATTAGCGTGCAAGATATATTCTTGTATTTTCACAGATATAAGCAGTAAGTATAAAATCCTCCACAGATAATTAATTCCCATATAAAACCAACCTTAACCGGTAAATTACCTATGAAAATAACGGAAAAATAAATATTCCATCACTCAATTCATTTTCGCGAAAGGAATATTGGTTTATGCCTACTATATTATATATTATAAATTAAAAAGATAATTTCACAGCTCATATGAACGGGATAGGTTCATAAGTGTAATTAAAGTACAAAAGTAAAATGGCTTGTAGAGGCTAGTTAAAATGGCTTGTAAATGTAAAGGCTTGTTTGAGAAATATATTAAATAAAACTATCGTCGATAGAGAAAAGCGTTATCAAAATGTCTGGCGATAAACAATGTTTATCTACTCAAAAAATAAGGAAAAAACTGCGGGCACAGGCACCAAACATTTACATGAACATGAGTCATACGAGTTAAAACCTCGGTCCGTGTGGTAAAACATACACGTATATTGACTACATGTACCCATTGAAAGAAAAAATAGTTCAGAGCATGCGTTCGTGAAAAAAAAATTGGTTCTCACAAAATATTTTCTTCATTGATGTACATTTCTGTCTTTGGTAAATTCTTCGCTCTTTTGAGGCGACATTTCACGCAAATGGAAATTATACTCAAAGGTTTAATTGTTACGAATAAATTGTGCTTTTCGTGATTAGTGATTGCGGACAAACTTAAAAACTACTGGGCATAAAACCCACAGGGAAGTAGAATGGCCACACAAGAGTAATGCAACACAGAAACCATTCTGCTCGCGAAGGGCGACGCGAGATGAAAAAGTGACGCACGGAAGCCACGATGAAAAGGAGACTTCGGGGAGGGAGAGATGGGAGTGGCGAGCACATTCATACTCACACACGTACGCAGGAGGCAGGTGGAGATCGGCGGCGGGGAGGAGAGGGTGGTATGCGGCAAGGGGGGAGGGGACGATAAAGGAGGTGGAGTAAAGGGGGGGGGAGACAGGGAGGACGGGAGAGGGATCTCGGCGGGTCCAGCGACCTCAACCGGCCCAGTCTCCCACCCACAGGCGACAACCGGAGACAGCGGTCGCCCTGTTTCCGCGGTCGGGTGTCGAGTGATGGCCGGGCGAATGGGGTGACCACAACATGAATTCCCAGGCAAGGCGAAGTGCAGCCGGGAGTGAGTGGGGACGTGTGTGTGTGTGTGTGTGCGTGCGTGTGTGTGCGCGCGCGCATGAATACATGCATGTGTGTGTGTGTCCACTTGTGAGTGTGTTGAGCGGAGACGAGATGGGTTTGGTGGACTTTTGAAGAAGGGGAAGTCGGGAGGACGGGCTTGCGGGAGGAGAGGACTTCGTATCGGCATACGGACAAGTTTGGGGGAGAGAGGCTATTTTATAAATTTGCATGGCACTCTGAAATCTGCCGATGGGAATGTTCGGCTGGGACGGGCGTCATAGCCGGGGAGGAAACTTCCGAGTTGTGGAGTGAGGAGGTTAATTTATGGATGGCAAATTAAGTTTGTGACACTTGGTTAATTGATGCTTTAATCGGAAAACGTGAAAGCTGAAATTAATAGCAAAAAGCGCGCGCGGGTCAAATTAAGCGCGGATGAAAGGCGACTAGAGTAGATTGCTTTTTCAGACTCTGTGCTAGGCCACCAAGTGGTATTATGAATCGCCTTGTTTCGATTTTTATCTCACGGGGCGTTCTTGCTCTCAGATGTACTTTCACGGAATGATGCCGGCGGCCGTATGGATACATTTAATTTAATATGTCATTGATTAAAGGGCGCATTATCAATTAATTAAGCCCAGTCCGAAGGACTAGATTTTAAGTGTAATATTTCCAGGGATCAGAAATTCTATGGGGGCGTGTTAATTAACGATTTTACTCCCAATTGAACCCGTTAAAACTGGTGTGCCCTTTCTGGTGTACGGGATTATGGGGACACCATCGACTTGATATGGACCTCAAAACTAAAAATAAACTACCAAATCAAACAAAAATTCTGAAATATTTATTGAATTTAATAATTTTTCGTACGATATTTTCATTGAGGAAGCCGAATGCAAGCGAAGAACACACAATTGCATTGCTGGATATACCTACCTCATAGCTAGGGACCAATTCCAGGGGTGACCATGATTCTTCTTTCGACACTTAACTTTTAAAGGGTTAGGGTGCCTCCGTCGCATTCCAGTCGTCGAAAAGACAAATAAGACCCTTCGGCAAGAAAATCCGATATATTGAAAAACTGAATGAGATGCTATGGTCACGAGATACTTCCACAGACAAGGCCCTCCTGTCCCTCACCTGCCATTCATTAAGAAGAAGAATTAGTTTGAAAGCTAAATGAGTATCTAGGGACACTGACTGGAAAAGCAACAAATGCCAAGGTATAGAAATTAGCACAACAGTTTATTAAGTGCGGAAGAAGTAAGTTAACACTCTTGCGACAGTCTGAACACACAAACGAACAATGCAAAGCCCCCTATTCATTGATTTCCATGAAAAATAGACACAAAGGAAACTCAGAAGAAGAGTTCCAGTGAGAATAGGAAGAGAGAAAGAGAATTATGAAGACGGCTATGCGCCAAAGAGGCTAAGGAAGCATGTTGACGAAAGACAGGAGGAAGTTACGAGATTTGATATTTTAGTACCCTGCAAGCGACCACTAGGGTGTGTGGTAGGGAATGAGTGCACACCATACTAATTTTGACCCAAATGTGATCCTACTGCGGTTGGACAATATCATTCTCATCCCTTATTGCTCGTAGAAAAGGACATCTTAAATCTATCTGTTCTACACTTAATCTCTCTAATTTTATTGACACGATATCTCCTACCGTAGTACGATGGAGGTAATAATACATTTCCAACATCACTTCTAAAGAGACCTCTTTCCAATTCATGCAATTTACGTAGTTTTTTTGGAGAGAGCGTACGTAGAAGATTTTTACCTTATGGGCTTATCTAGAGTTCTACCGATCGCTCACTACATCAATGACCATGAAACACCCGTTTTTCCGCTAGCCAATTTACAAGCTAGATATTCTAATCGACATGTAATTCGCAGTTCCTTTAACCAGATCCTACCCACCGATTAGGAGAAGTCATTGCGTCAGCGGACGTTTCAAAGGGCACCGTTATTGCACCATTTAACAACAGGCCTATGAGCACTCTATCTTTAACCTTCCGCATTCTCGTTGCTACAACGTTACAGAAAGAGTAACCTCTAATTTTCCACGTTAGTAGGCAGAGGAATTGTAGGCAATAAGTTTCGAATGTTGAAATCCACAAATTCAGGGTCAAATGTGGAAAGATGCTCATGTCAAAAGATTTTCCTCCATTAATCTAAAATTCAACACTAATTGAATGAAACAAGCTCAAGATTTGTTTACACATTCCCCTTCCAATGAAAATTCGCATGCATTGCAAAGTCTAGCACTGTGAGACCGTTCATTATCAGAGAACAATTCTCAGCACCAGATTTAAGTACCTACTGCCCAATGGTAAGAGTGAATACCGATTTTGAAGTAGTTTTAAATACCTGAATTCATTCTATTTTACATTCTGAAATTATTTAGCTTTACTTTCACCGTGTCTATGTACCGAACCAGATACCTGCTAAGAGAATATCTGCAGCTGCCACGCGGCATAAACAGATAAGTTAGCAATTACGATCCAACAAATTACAGAATCGCAATGAACTCAACATCAACACGAACAAAATTGATAAGATAACTAATAAAATAATAAATGAGAGAACGCGAGGAAAAATTACATCTTCTACCACCACGCATCGAGAGGAAGCTAATATTTTCAAGCTATGTATAAGAATATTTTCAATATGTGAAAAAACTACAAGAATTACAATACGTTTATCATCCGAGCAAACTTATGAAGTGCCTAGGTTAGCGTTAAGGGAAGTCCTCAGGAATAGGCATCATGGCATTAACTCAATTTAACTATGAATTAAGATTTTTGTTTCAAATTTTATCACAGAACGTGAGGTGAAATCGCTAAATAGCTAGGGAATAAAAATGACGATTTCACCACGTCCAAAATTATACGTCTCTCGGTTGAAATATAGGACACCGCGGCACCGACAAACGCGCACCCTGCTGGGGAAGCAAGCAAGCAAACAAACGCCAACCATGGGCCAATGAGGAGGGGACTTACGATAAGAACTTGCTCATTAGGAAGAAAAATGGAATGATGAAATACTCGGGAGCAGATGGGGACGAAGAAATAAATGACGAAAAAGGAGATGGAAAATAAAAACAAACGAGGAAACGGGTAGGCGGAAAGCAAAACGAGAGAAGCGAGTGGTGTCGGCTTTTGGCAAAGGGGATGGGAAAAAAGGGGCCCTCTGAAGAGAGGGAAAAAAAAGAATCCCCTGAAGAATAAGTCTCCTTGTGCGCACGGAGCGGAGGGGGGGATTGAGGAGGAGGGTAGGTTGATGGGGGCATAAAGGCACACACAGCAGCCTCGCCGCCACCTCCCCCAACCTACCTCCTTGTCACCTCCCCACACCCTTTCCCTTCACTCCTCCTCTCATCTCCTCCGCGGCGAGCCCACAAGGAGACCGGCGAAAGCTCCCGACACAAACGGGAACCGACCGACCGACACCACCCATTACGACAGCTTACCGTACACCTGTGCCAGGATCCTAATTCTCCCCCACGTCGCGCCGCCTTTCCCGTGGAGAAGGGTGCACAACCTGCTCGTACTCCCTCCACCTTAAACCCTCCCTCCAATTCAAATACATCCATCCTCTCTCCCTTCCCACCCACCCCCTCCCTATGTCGCCGACACCCGAAATCTCTCTCGCAAACCTCATCAAGAGGTCACCCTCCTCGATTACATCTTCCTCGCCTCATCCCTCCACACCAACATTTCCTCGCGTGCGGACCCCGCCATCAATTTCTCCCTCCCCTCAGCCCCTGCCAGATGTTCTTTTTACGTTACATTATCCCCATCCGTGTAGATAAATACCCCTTACTACTCTCCTTCCCGCGGGTAAACGTCTCCCAGAAGCACCGCTGAAAACGACCGTTCTAAGGGAGTCTAAGAGTCGATCGCTCGCATACAGCATTATTAATTTGGGATTGCTAGTGCCTTCGGGATTTAGGTCTCCTTTTCTAATCGGGGTGAATTATGGGTATCAACACATTATTGTGTGACCCCAAGGACGGGAGTGTATCAAACCCGTTTGTATTGACCTACGTAGACGGAACCTAACATTTTCTTTCGTCTTTACTTTTACGATTACCAATTGATAATAATAGTTACTGACAGTTGGAGGATACAATCTACGGCGTGGAGGTAGATTTCGGATGGTAATCGAGACTTCACCTAATTTTCAGTTATTTTGGAAATCTTAAAACTCGAATAATTCATAACTTGCATTTGCATGTAAAACTCTAGTGCTGTTAATTACCTGTAGATGGATGGACGTTTAAATGAAACACGTAACCAACGTCACTAAAATTTAACTGAAGAGAAACATGCGAGTTTTCCCGATAAATTGTGGCCGGAGTCACTTATTAGATTGAAAAATAACCACGTCGGGCTATTTATTGGTTACGGTTGAGGAGCACTATTTCAGTCTTTCCTCATCTTTGATAAAGCATACAAGCGAAAAGAAACAATGAATGACTATACTTTCAAATTTCTGAACTTCGGACATGAGTTGTTTACACGTTACCAATAATTATTATTACACAATTACACTTGAATCACTAGCCAACGCCTGATCGTAATGTGGTGTTCATTTCGTACGGTTAAAAACTAGGGACTTCATAACCATTTCATCCATATACCGATTTTTGCCTTTTGTTTTAATTTTTGAAGGTGAAACAAAGACTGCTTTCCATCTCGCATTGAAAGAGAAATTCTAAAGAACTACATCAATATTTAAAAAAAAACCACTCCAGTTATATTACACAATGCTAAATGAACTACTTCAGCCTGCTCAAAATAAAATCGGGCAGCTGTGTGGATGACAGCGAATGGACAGGGGCATTCAAAAGATAGCCCAAGCATCAATTGATTCCCGGGCAAAAGATTAAATACAAAACGAATGTTCACACATTCACAAAACGACAGGACCCTTCGTCATCTTGAGTGAAATATATCCATGATAAAAGAAAAACCTGAGCACTTGACATGAAGGAAAAAAACCGGCTCAAAAGTGAAATCGAAATAATAAGTGTATCATATCATTCGTGTCCCTAATACGACAAACACGCAGCACTGAGTGAGGAAAAATGCAACTTAATTTACATAAGACAAACACGTCGCTTGGCTCCCGGAGACGATTTCAGATGGCTGGTTGTACATACGTCTGGACATGTTAAATTTCAATTAAAAATTCAATTCCTCGGCAATGAAACAAAAAAAACAACTAGGTGTAGAAGAGCTTTACCAAGTTAAACATACGCTGCGATTCAAGCTAAAGATGAAAGGGATGCGAGTTAACAAAGAAGTAAATAAGGAAATCATTAGCGCAAATCATATTTTGCATGAGTGAATTGAATATGTAATACAATCACGGGGAGCATCGTAAAGAAGCTTTTAATAATCAGCATTGTTTGCAATCAGAATGGGGTATTCATCATAAGGATGCTCATTACAACTGAAGGTATGGCAAAAATAAGGGGATCTCAGGCTTAGCCCGATCACGCATTTGAAAGAAAAGGCTTCGTAAAGAGATATCAATGGTAAGGCAAGGCCAGCATCAAATTTATTTGAAGAATTAAGCAAATGAGAAAGGGTGAATAAACCTCCAAACCATTCGACATCAGATAAAATGGAGAACTAAATCACTGAGTGGACCCTGAACTACGCTCCAGATATATTGACAGCATTACATACAGGAAAACAAGATTATTCTTGGCTATGGGAAGATATTTATCAACAATTATAAACCTGCTACGTTTGCTGCATGCAAAAGGATGGCCTGCTGTGAACATTAATATAATTCCTATAAAACCTTAGTAACAGAGAAAATATAAATGAATAACATCAAACGAATCGATAGATTCATCAATAAATTTGGATCTTAAAGTGGTGGCACAGGAAAGAGTGCCGAGAATACCACTCACTGTATGTTAGCCATTACAATGGTGAAGTACCAACGATAGAGAAGAAAACAAGTTACAATACACGAGACTCAACCATCTATGTAAGCTCATTTGAATGTCTTCCAGAAATACTAATTGTGCCTGTATATGGAAGAATATTATTAGCCTCTCTAACTTAATCACGCGAGATGAGTAGATACATTTGGCTACTCAGCAACACACTGGAATTGAGTCACCAATTAATTATCGATATCATTTTTACCATCTGAGTTATGAGATGAGATTTTTACAGCAATGCATGTTCAAGCACAGGTGGAGAGAAGATCGCGACCGCAGTTTTCTCTATTCCGACCAGCCTGAGGCGGAGGGGATTAAAAGTAATGAAGGTGACGGCGAAAACGAAAGGGACAAGAAAGAGGACGCGAGAGAATGAGAGAACGGGAGCTAATGGGAGACGGAAAGGATTTAATCCGTTCAAGATACGGCGGGGGGAGCTGGCAGGGAAGGCGGAACGGGGTGGGGACAGAGAGAGAGGAGTAGGTACGTTGATGAAGGAGGGACTTGCGTGGGAATCGAAGACAGAGTTAAATAGGGGCGAGGCACAACAAGGGGGGGAGTGGGGGAGGGGAAGCGAGGACGACTCTTGGCTAAGAAAATCTCTCTCTCCGCCTTCCCTCCCCCCAGTCAAGCCACACACTCAACCCCACACACACATCCCTCTCCCCCCCGCTCGATGCCTCCCAGCCACCGCACTTTGCCCGCTTGATCTCCGGCCAAGACACACCGCAACACGCCGGGTGGAATGGACGGGGGAAGAGACCGGATAAGACGAAGGAGAGGGGAGGAGAAAGAGGGAGAGGAGACAGAGGATCTGGGCGAGAAATTCGAGAGGTGAGAGGAAGGAAAGGAGTATTTATTTGGCCGCCGCCAAGGGAGGAGGTCGGCTGGTTAAGAGAACGAGGAGAAAGGGAAGTGGAAGAAAAATTAGAGGGAGGACAGTGCGAGGCGAAGGGAAAGGAGTGGTGGTGGGAACGAGGAAGCAGATAAAGAGAAGAGATAATTGCCTTCATTTAACGGTTGAAAATGAGAGCGAGCCCTCAAGGGATCTTCCGACGATAAACCTAGGAAATGACCGAGGCTGAAGATTAAGGAACGCCGCAAACAAAACCAAGCAATGCAAAAATAAAGTTCAACTGCGTCGAGAAACATTTGAGTCGCTGATGGAAAAAAGGGAACTCGTACAAGTAAACATCTTGAATTCAAACTCTGAGAAAGGCATCACAGGGAGATATTTGTGGAAAATGACTACGACTTAATTAACGTAAACAGGAATAAACACACCAAACATTAAATTAAAACTCATAAAAACTATTAGGAAGAGTATGGATAAAAATAATTGAAAAAAATAACATTGGAGAAATTAATCGCTCGTCTGTGTCGCCAGGTTCAGGATTAGTGTTAAATTATATAACTAACATATAATCACATCCACAGGGAGTAAACATGTTATTCAGGCAAGTTTGACTATAAGATAGTCACAATACTACTCGGCCATTCGTCAAAAATTACATCTTTCATGCAAATGAACTGAGGAAAAGAAAATCACCACGGATGAATACTAAAGGAAAAATTGGCAGAATGAAACTTGAAGAACGAAGACGGAGCCACGTCATGAGCGACGAGATCACAAGAGGGGAATGAAGTTGAAAAGGACGAGAATTCTGAAGAACAAATGCGAACGAAATAAGCCAGGAAGGTGCAGCACACAATAGCTATGAGAAAACGAGCCGAGAGGCCACGGGTGGGGTGAGGATGAGATGAGAAGAAAAGAAAACAAAGCTCTGGGGAGAGAGAGAAGCGAGTGGGACTAAGAAGATGAAAGTGGAAGAGGAGGAAATTTTTTTTTAGCAACCCATCGTCGAAGGAAGGGGATATTAATCAAGGAAAGAGAAAGATGTGGGAAGAGAAGCCAGGAAAGAGGGGGACGGTGGGGTCGTAGATTGGGCAGAAAGGGAGATTTAGAGGTGTGAAGTGTCAGAAGAGTGTGTGTGGGGGGGAGAGAAGAGGATGGAAAGAGGGGGGGGCGGGGGCGATGGCAGCTTCGTGAATCAGGACGGCGTCTGAGGAAATGGCTATCCATCACCCGGAGGAGGGAGAGGGGTTGAGAGGGATGGAGAGAGAGTTGCGCATCTTCAACGGCATCACGCTGTTCTCCTTTTTTTAAGGGATACCCGATCGAAAATAGAACGCAAGGCGTGCGTACTTAGTCCTAGAGAGTACGGCCGAGTCCAATCAACACTGGGTACGACTCCAAGGGAGAATTCGCCCTGATGACACACCACCCTGCCGTAATTTACGATCCTATAATGCGTATATTTACCCTTCATCCGCATGTCGCAGGCTAATCGACAACAAGCAATGTATTCTTCCAGCATCGCAGCCCGCACCAAGAGTAACACACCCCGCCGACCGGTGTTCTAAACTATTTAGGGCCGGTGAACAAACTTAGCGTCGGTAATGTGGACTGATACCTTCAACGTCCGATTTAATTACTCGCTCGTTAAAAATAACTCCACGATTACTTGACACGAGTTTTCAAGGAATGAAAGGCACCTCGAGGAGAGTAATTACTACTATAATAAAGTTGATAGCTCCTATGGGTGCAAAACAGGATTTTACCGATACGTTTATGAGCTGAAGAAATGAAAGTGGATTTATACACGACATCGAACCGGTTTTGAAGATTAAAACCTGATTCCTCCACCTACTTGCCCGAGCCAAGTAGCAACGCAACGCCACTCACGGCTGAATATAAAAGATGAATAATACCTACATGGGGCCCTGCGTACAAAGTTATTAGCCATGCCTTTGAAGGGTAGAACTTTTAACATGTCCCCGACAAGTTGAAATCTTACCGTGCACAGAAAAAGGCACAATAAAAGTTTATAATAAATAATGCCATATCATTGAAAATGCGTCGCGAGGAAAAATAGATGGTATGACGTAAGGAATTTTTCGAATGAATATTCAAGAATTGCCTTTCGCAAAAACATGTCATAAATGTGGAGACCTCAACACACACATAGGCATCTATCGTGAGACTCGCTGATCGGAACTATATCATTACATTTATGTCAATGTGTTTTCATTACATAATATTAACTTTCCGATGCAACAAGACCTATTGGCGGCAAGGCGAACAAGGTTTTCCCATTATATTTCACATACTAGCCATAGACTCGCACAGCAGAGTACAAGAAAGGACCACCAAATGCCGCCAGGTGGCACTAACGACACGCAAATTTGACTTTTTACTCATAACGGAGGAATTGGAGGGGTTGAAATTGATATTTATTGACATAAAATTGGTGTTTCGTATAGCTTTCCGAGTAAACAGTCGTTCGACTTTATAGTTTGGATATTCCAACAGTTTCACATCAGAAACTGGATCTCACGCCAAAACCTGGAGACCTATTTAGCACATTGAAACCTTGACACATTGCGTGGGAGAGACAGCAAGATGCGTTTGAGAGAGCGCGTTGTACAATAAATCTTTAACCATCGTTCAAAATTCCGCCGTACTGCACGACGGTCTTATCTACATAACGATTAAAGGTGCTTGCATATATCAAGCAACGAAAAAAAACCATACCGCTGCAAACTCAAAGCTGCTGCGTCCCCACAAATACACCTGATTTTATCTCAGTCCCATTTGTTATCATATACACATTCATTAGTGCACACGAATGATGGTATCCACGATGCTAATTCTTGAAATGACGACTGAAACGCAAACAAGAACGTTATATCTCCATTTCAGGACTAAGAAGTGAAGAAGAACGCTTAAAGTTGATGAAATATAATCAAGCCAAGTCTCGCAATCGCACGCCGATTCATCATGCATCAAATTCCCACAATGCTCTTTCCTTTCGGTTCCAATGCACTTTCAACAGTTAGGAAATGCCTTTTAAGCGTATGAAAAATACGCGCAATTTTCGGTAATCATACATTTTTACACGTGATCGTCCCACAACATCCATTTACCTACCCAAACTAGCTGATCTCCTTGGAAGTCTGAACAATATCGTATATATGCATCGGCGAACGAGTCGGTGAGCGTCAAGTCAGGCGATGCTTAATATAATTTAATATTTCGGTGGGCCGTAAAAACGAGATTCGTAACATATATATAAGAGGCCCCTAAACAGAACATCTCATAGCCATGCGTCGCCAGATAACTCCATAAGAAACCCTTACTCTTTCCTTCAGGATTAAAGCAACCAAGGAGGAGAGATAATTCCTCTGGTGCAACGCTGCGTGAAACCAACGGTAGGAGGAGATCCCCTTCCACCACGCGATCATGAGGAAGAGATACCGAAGAGATAGCAAGTGCTTTACACAGCGGGGAGTTATTAAACAAGTGGCAACAACAACAACGTCACCGCGAGCACAAAACTTCACAAACACTTCGACCGAGGGAGAAAACTTGGGGGTCACCTAGCTTGCCAACATTACAAACGCCGGTCTCCGGGTGGAGACAAGTTTCATCTGAGACACTCATTATTAACCCTCTGGGAGAAGCGAGTTGAATAAATTCCACAAATTCTCGCTCTTCACGACACGCCAGAGTAAGAGAAAAAAAAAGAGAAGCATTCCGGAAAGAATAATTTACACGGTGCGCCGCCTCTTGGCAGACGCGTTTCCCGGACGAAACCCGGCAAAAGAGAATTTGATTTTCATGACGTTTCCCCTTCGATTGTGAAGATAAGGCAATAATTTCTCGGAGTGAAAGGATATAAATGAAGGCACAAGATGATTGTCTGAGGAAATGGTTTAATAAAAGCTATGAACACGCATCTCTTAAAAGAAACCTTATTTCACCACAAATGCCTTTCCAAGTGATACGTTTAAATGTCTTACAACGGAAAATTTCCAAGACATCAATTATACAGATCTGGAAATAAATTAATGCCGTGGAATTTCTAAATCAAATCCCCCTAATCAATGAGGAATATATTCCAGTAAATGAATTAATATCGTATTTCCTAATAATTCAGAATGATAATTCAGAATGAAAACTACAGAGATCGTATATACTATTTTTCTGGCTTCATCCCCTTTATGCAAACTAATATTTATATTATTTATCCTATTAGTTATATGCTTCTAAACTTTTCACTTGCTTAAGTTTTGCAATGCGATCAATTCTACAGCAAATAATTAGCGAATCTGTCATCCGCAATAATTCAACCATCTTAAGTATATCCTCACGTGTACATCTTCCTATACACGGTCGAAGCGTTGCTGGGAAAAATCTAACTAAGGCAGAAGAGACGGCTCCAGCGCATTTTGATCGCCGATGGAGAACTAAAAGAGAATCAATCCTCATCAGAATCTGATTATGACGGCCGTGCCGTCAAAACTGCAAAACTACATATGTGAGGGTCCTTTCTTTGTATTTCTATGTTTTATATAATCTATATCGGTGTTTACATAGGGATATAATTATTTACATTATTCCATCAAGGACAATTTAAATATAGATAGTAACATTTATAATACACAACAGTGTATCCTGGTAAAATACCGTTTACTTCACTTTGGACTAGTCTTTCATACTGTATTCCAAGCAGTTTCTGAAAGCTATTTCAATCTATCACTAAAAAAACTTGCATACTTAGCATTAAGACATGATCAATGAACATTAACGTCCACAATCAAAATAATCCATGTGCTTATTACATTGGGATTAATCAATCTTGTGATTTAAAGATGCTGTATATTACAAGAAAATATGATAGCAATACAATAATTGAAATTGCCCTCTCATAGTCTATAATATTGATTTTCTTTCATCATAGTTGCATTGTTACATAATACATCTATGAAAACAGACATTAATGATAAACTATATTGATTACAATAATCGAATTGAATTCATTTTATTGCCATCAATGTTGAAGAATCTTCGCGAATTTCAGACTTCATAGCATTCCCGATGAGCACACATTTGAAGAAGAGGAAACTACACGAATTGTAACAGCGACCTCGCCAGTTTCTTCAAAATGGGAAAAAGGCAAGGCTAAATGTTATTTGCAGTGTCAACAAGAGGCTGAAATTGCACTTTCAAAATTCTCATCAAGCATTTAGATGGATTCGGGAGTTATCCAGGGAACGACCGGAAAGGCAAGGCAAGTAATATCATTAATATTTTTCTAAAATTTATTTCGAATACTGCAGGATATCAAAATCCGCAACTACGCCCTGAAATGGGCAGGGAAGCAAAGTCAAAGAGCAATAGGAGGCATTGCAAGAAAACAGTAAAAAACACTTGGAGAACTTGGGAGGAACAAATACCTTCCCCCTTAACGAACGCGGAATGGTTGTTTGGCCGTTCCACTGCTGGCGGGGCGAATCGATCGGGAGAAAAAAAAAGAGAAGCAAAGCAAACACTCGAAAAGAAAAATAATACCAAAAAGTTCTCCCGACTGATCCACGGCGACAACTTCCACCGCCGACAGAAAATAAAAAAAACACAACACTCGTCGAGCAACCAAAAAAGCCATTAAGTTATCCCACCTCTCTCTCTGCACACCCCAGCGACCGTCTCACGTTCCCGGAAACACAAGCAGAGGGAGAACTAATCACTCAAGACGTGCTGAAGGGGAGAGAAGAGCAATATGACACAAAAACCATCACGGGGAGGGAGACCGAGATGGGAGGGGTAAAAACAAACGGGGGAGAGAAGTTTTTGAAGTGGAGATTCCTCGAAAGGGTGCGAAGACAGCTGAGGCGATCTAAGAGCGTAAACTGGATAAAGCCCGGGAACACATTCGAGAAGAGTGGGAGTGGAACAGAGTGGAAACGCCGCTGAAGGGTTACCCGGCAGGAGGACTTGACGTTGAGTCGCCTTAGAAAGAACATGGCCTGGAAAACGATCCGCATGTAGACTCATAACCCTAAACAGTCATTAATCAATGGCCGGAGAGCCACGCAAATTTCCCCTCAATACATGCGAACTAATCAACAGCGAACAATTGATTCGATGTCATCATTTCCTGCAAATGCCATTGACAAAGCGAGAGTGACAATAATGTTATCTTTACACATGCAATAAGGACAGGTACTAAATTCGACTTTAGTAAAAAGATTTCGCCGTTAGCGGGAGTGATAACACTTTTATGTCAAGCCACACACGCCTCGAATTGTTTTCCAGACAGGGCGATTGTGCGACTACCGCCTTCTACACACAGTGGCTCACGTCCTTTCAAACGGGGAACGAAATAATTTGAATTGCCAGGAACTAATTTCGAAAAGTAATCGTGCAATTGAATCCAATCAATTCAAATCACGATGGAATTGGACAATACTGCACCTTCATAAACAATTATTTTTTTCGATCCATTTTCATGCAAAATGTAGTCGGTCAATTTCTGTTTGAACACTCCTTGATGGATAAGTGTTAGGATTGACGGCCAAATTTCACAAGGACGCCACTTAAGACCCTAGGGAAAAAAATGTCGACATTTCCATTTGCTAAGTGAGTGAACTGCTTAAAATGAAGCCGTCCCACCAAATATTTCCAGACGGAGTGCGCCTCCTGGCAATTACGTACATAATCGGTCGTCGGCAAAGACGAAGGGCTGAGAGCGAGAGGCGACTAAGACTCCCTTTACTCGAGACATCGCATAGCGAGGCTTAAAATTATGCCCGTAATACATACACACACACAAAATATGTTGGAATGAGTACCGACCAAACGACAAACCTCCGGAAAAATAATAAAAGCAAAACTGTGAAAGAATTATGAGCAAGTGAAGGAAATGAACAACCCCAAGACATAAACAATTAACACAATTACCACTCCACAAATAAATTCGCTTGGAAAACACTTCCCCTAAATATAAACGGATGCATTACTCGCTCTACTTAGGGTGGCGTTTTGGATGGAAATGTATTAATTAGGGGGGCTCCGGAGACCGCCCACTGGCTTTGATCGCACTAGACCCCTCCTATTAGATACGCAACGGCAGCATATAATTTCCGAGGGGTGAACACGAAGAAAGGGGACACGAGAGAGTGCCCCTCGCAGGCGGCCGCCGCGGAAAAACCGTGGTATGCGGCCAGATACACAGACGGACGCCTTGAGTATATTCCGTAGGGACTCCAATTTTAGAAAGCTTCGAAAACAACCAGCACCACACCTCACCGCAGAAAACACGCTCCTTGTAAACCAAAAATAAATCCATTGAGAAAGAGAAGGGAGGGTGTGGTGGAGATGGGGAACTGGCGTGAGAGACACGCGAAGCACGAAGCAGGAGGGCCTTCTCCCTCCGGGAGATGGCAGCATTGGGGATTAAGGCGAGGAGGGTAAGTATAAACTACACGCGACGAGGAACCTTTCCAGCCTCCACTCCTAAGGTCCAGTTACTCATCCTCTCGACTAATCCAAGCCCTTAGAGCGACCCCTCCCCCAAAGAGCACGTGTGAGAAATCTCCGGGGAATGTGACGATGCACAATCAATATTCTCATCAAAGGACTCACTCCCCAAGAACGATAGTCTAACTGACGCAGGTGCAGTTTTTAACGAGCAAGGGACGCGGAAGATCTGAAACAACTTGGTCCGAGTCACTTTATTTCGCGTTGGCTACACCGAGACGGTAATGCGCGACGAGTGTTTCCGACCCTTGGCAGGACCTACGGGGTCTGTCCCAAAAAAAACTAGAATAAATCCGGAGAAACATTTAATGCACATGAAAAAAGACATTACTAAAATTCTGCAAAACAGAACCCTTGTGTGTCGACAGTCGCGGTGCGCTTTCAGAAAGGCGTCGATGGGAACCTCGTTCAGACACTACGTCACGGTCTCTGGCGTTATCCAGACTTCCAAAATGAGTTCAAAACATCATTTTTAATGTTACATGCGTTGTGTCTAGTCATCCCTTGTCACATATCCTAGCAGAGGCTATCGGAGTGTCATGTAGAAGAAGATGAGACGCCAACAGTAAGAAACAATCTATGACAAAGCAATCAATTACTACTGCAATGGATTGTGACCCAACACCCTCTGCCACACACCTTGTAGCGGGTTGCAGAGAAAGTTGATGATTTAGATACCTTAGTTCAATGAAGCTTGTTGGTCTAACG
This sequence comes from Hetaerina titia, assembly GCA_037158775.1. Taxonomy (NCBI): domain Eukaryota; kingdom Metazoa; phylum Arthropoda; class Insecta; order Odonata; family Calopterygidae; genus Hetaerina; species Hetaerina titia. Next base: position 67,092,092 of record CM073777.1, on the reverse strand, counting down.
TTTAAGGTGGGTTTTGGATGGACAAACTTAACAATCCCCGCATTAAAATTATATAAATAAACTAAAGTGCCCCATACATTCTTGTATCTCCCTTCATTCCGTCCAGCAGACCCATCCATTTCCTCCCCCTACCTCGCTTACCTAACGTTCTCCCCTTTATCACAGTCCTCAAAATCGCCAATGGAAATGCTTTTCATCCACCTTATCCACCTACTTTGGATTTCTATTTAATTCAATTACACGATGAAGGTATATGTGGATCCGATCCACTTCATTTCCTACCACCACCCTCCCGACTCGAGATTATGTGTTTCCTGTTTAAATTAGCGATAGAGTTATGTGCGAAACGTGGAAGATTTTGTGCGACCTAACCAACATCACCACACATTAAAGCAGCAGCCTTTTCTTGGCATGAAAACGAACGCACATCCCTCTTCTCTGTGGTCAATTTCAAGCCGGGAATCCGAGCAGCCCATACGTCAAGATTGAGCCACAAACTCGAAGGATGGGGGTGGTGCATGGATGAGTTAACCCTAAAAGGGGCGGTGATCTCAGCCATGGCGGAAAAATAATGACGAACGAAGAGGGAACAAAACGGATATGAAGTTGACACACGAAAACAGGGTTACGTACTGACTGCTGAGTACTGAAATTACGGAGACGCACATGCCAGTACAGCAGGGTTGTCGATCATTTCCGCTTTCATTATTCTCCGACTTTTCCAAGTTTTCCAGATCATGAATAATGCTTCCAAGTATTATCGCCTTAATAAAATAACAAGTACGAAATAATTAACAACTTATTGTATAAAATTCAAAAGTTTTTTAAACCAACTTCGTGGAAATGTTTCGGTAACAAGTGCTTCAGGGTAAAAGCAATGAGCTTTCTCCACTCTTTTCTGAGACATTAACGACAACGCCTCAATTTATATAAAACACCAGACACGTGAGCCGTACCTTGTCGAAGAGGAGAATAAGATAAGTACCTAGAACAATATATCCGGCTGCTTTCCGTATATTCCACGTCTTCTCCAGGCATTACGTACCGTGATAAAAACCCCACACTACTCCAGGTTTTTGTTGGCTCCCCGGACAGAGTGAAAGAGCTAAAGGGAGGGAAGTTTACTTGGAACGATGAAAGATCTTTACGGGATGTAGGGGTAATGCACCAAAAATCCTTCCAGCATGGGGAATGAAAAAAAGGTTTTTTTCCTACTTCATTTTTTGTCTTTTTATTTCTAAGATAAGGGGTGAGAAGGTGGAGGGAGGAAGGAGAGGAAAACAGGGTGTGGCGTTTATGGGGGGGTAGGAAAAAAGAGCCCGGGGAAAAGGGAGGAGGGAAATGTTGGGAGGAACATGAAAGGGAAAGAGAGCACGGGAAGGGGGAAAAAAGGTGGAAGGATCAGAGCGATGTATAAGGTGAGGAGGGTTGGAGGGGCTGAAGGAGGATTAAACTTTCATCGCCCCAGCCCGCTGTAAAAAGGGCGAGGTGTTACCCTCGCCTTTTTCCCTCCCTCCACAATCCCCTTATACCCCCGACAGCGCAAACGGACCCGACTCCTTATATAAAGCGTCGGGAAAAGGGACGTGAATAAACCAAAATATCCATTTCTCCCCTCACACTACACATTCCTCCCCGTCCTGTTATTTTCCCTCAGCCCTCACACCCCGAGGAGACCGCACTCTCTTGGGTTTTATGCACCGCGCAACACTCTTTCCATCCCCGTCTCGCATCACACACCGCCTTCCCCATTCCAAAACCCTCGGAAAGCCTTCGAAAACAGCCTCGCATCGCCGACCGCAGAGAAATTTCCCTCACACACACCGTACACTCGCACGGCCTACTGAAACCACCGCTCTTTTGCACACCGTTCCTCCCTCACTCCACCCGACGTCTCCTCCCCTCGCGAATCCCACCTCATCCGCCTGCCCTTCGAGGAAACCCTTGAAAAAAAAAGCGTGCGTGCTTCCTCCCCGGATGCCTTCGACGCATACGTTCCTCGACAACACGCGCCCTGGCATCTCTTCCTCTCGCTAGCCCCCCACACCCAATCCCTCAATCTCTCCACCTCCTCAACTCGCGCCTCATCGCCATCCCATAAAGCCCGAAAGGGACGCCCACACATCCAAATTTACCTCGGCAAAAACGGACACCCTGAGGGGGAGCCTTATATCTTCTGCCCAACCCTCCCGTCCCCCCATCGCCCTCCTTGCAGTTCCACCACACACAACCCCCCCCCCCCCCGCCGGTCCGGACAAATATGCAGCCCGTCTCGACGGTCTCGCGACCCGCGCGACCGCGGGAGATTTACGGCGACACGATAATCTCTTCCCCCCACCTTAAGTCCGCTCCTTACACCCACCAAACCGAACGCTTTAAGAGTGCCAGACGCGACGAGGAGGGGTGGAGAAATTATTCATTTAGAATCGAGAATTTGCATTTCAAAAGCGAGGTGGCGCATTTTAATCCAATGACGCCACTGCGATGCCGCTCCGTAGGAAAACGCAAATGGGAGAAGGCACAGAGCGGGAGCTCTCTGAACACTCAAATTGAAAATGATGATCCTTGTGGCGCGAAAAGGAAACAGTGAGATGAACGGCAATGCACTCCACTGACATTATTTACGATTATATCACCCTGCATCCCTTTATTTCCACAGGTTACGTAACAGAATTACAAATACCCGTGAGACTCGTCTTCGCCGCGCCAAATTGGGCATTTTTTTTCTTTAAATAACAGCATTAAAATAAAGCGATTCTATTTGAGTGAAAATACGACGAGAAGAAGTAAAAAAGAAAATAAACGAAAGTTCTTTGGAAACTACAGAAAATACGCAACGTTTAGGGGTGCTTCATAAAGAGCTCCGTATATCCTTCCGGTATATACCGCGTTGTTTGTCTTCAAGTGATTATAGTTTCGCTGCCGTCCTAAGCATCAGATCTGACCGAATCTGAAGACGTAACATTGACTGGAATATTTACCACCCTTGCCTGAAGACAACCAGAGCAGCAACGCTGATACACGAGGAAAAACGACGACACTGGAAACGCAGAGTTCTTCGATTGTAATTACCCCGGTTACCCTAACGCTAAATGCAAATTAGTACTTTTCCCCTCGCTAATCCTCTTCCAAACCAATCAGAAAGAAGACAAACATGGTGAATAAATTAACCATCGAAAAGTTTATCACCAAACAAATCGCATCCACAATAAAAGATTGATTTCCACACCCGTCCATATCGACCTGTAACCTAATCGATTCGACGAAGCATCCCGACACCCACCTCGTGACATACATCAAGCGTCTGAAACCGGTTCTCCGTCGATTATGCCCATGCAGGCATTTGAGTGGACGTAAATCCTTAATAAACAAACAGAATAAATTAAACTCCGAGAACCCACGCTCCAATTCGTCCTCTCTCTCTCTCTCTAGCCCTCTCCTCCATTTCCTCCTTCGACTCCACTCCCTTCTTTCTCTCCCTCGCCCTTTCCCTTTAGGGAAGGAGAGGGTGGGGTCCGCCGGGGGGGACGGGCTAGGGGGGTGGGAAGGCTCCCCCCCACCACCAACCCCCACTTAACCTCCCCTCCACTCTAACCGCCACCCTCTCTCTCTCCCCCTCTGCCTTGGCCTTCTTCCTAGGGCGGCTCAGAGCCTGATTACTTCATCTCCCATTACTCGCTCCCAAACCCGTGACAAACCACTCATCCGGCATAGCCTCTGGCATGGAACCAAGGGCCGGGGGGAAATGGGGTGACGGGAAGGGGGAGTTGGGAGGGAAGTAAGGGCGGCGAAGAGTGAGAAGCTAAAGAGAGAGAGAGAGAGGAGGGGGGTGGGAGGAAGGAGAATGGATGTGGTAGGAGGGGTGGGAAATGGCGAGGCGGGGCGCCAGGAGGAATTAAAAAGGTGTGCGACGAGGGCAGAAAGTTTGAGTGGGAAATGATAATTATCCCCCACATCGATGGGAGATAAAATGGTTGGGAAGGCTATTATATTTATGTATTTTATTCACGTGAATTAAACTCATCGAGGGAAATTATCCGAGCCGCATGTATTTTGCTCAGCTGTGAATGGTAATAAAAACCAAGACATGAAATAGTGCCTGAGCGTGAAGCAAGTCCATGACTTGAGAAGAAGGAAGAAACATTTTAAACACTTCCCTGCCACGGACATCGGATAAAAAGCTCGAGTTACAAGGTGGCTTTCATTGTGCTGAAGGGCCACGAAAGGGAGCGCATGGTAATTGGTTGCCACTTAATAATACCATTTCAGGGAAGAATGGGAGGAAAATGATCCAGTTCAGTACCATACCGGGATTCCGTTGAGATTGAGGCGATTGCGAACGCATATACTTTAGGTACGGTTCAGAGAGGGGGTCCCACATCCAAGAACTCGACCGATACAAACAAGAATGTCAAATTCTGAGTGCGTTTATAACGGAGCAAGTGACCACGGAATTAACAGCAGGTGGAGTCGATGCGAAAGAAGAAAAATCGGTTATTATCACCAAATGGAAGGTTGGACGGGGACATCAAACTTTTTAGCATTCGGAAATAAAATAACAAAAATATTTCCCATCAATAAATGTCCCTAATTAATGTCATAATCACTGCTACTACTGTCACCCAAAAATTTGTCGCAATGGGAGACGGTGGATAATTAATTAAGGTTCACGTAAACAAAATAACTAAATCGTAAGACGTAAGGGGGGTTAATGTGCCGTGGCAGGAGAGGGGAAACGGAAACCCACCACCCGGAATCTCTTGAACGAAAATATATGCCTCAGCTAGGCAATGTAACGTCGAGGGACGTTCAGCAGACACTACACCACCAAAGTCTGCACTTCTTGCGCGCTCAACGACATTTTTTGAGGAGAGTGAACCCGTGGGGTACACACCAATTACGCGCTAATGCGCACTTGAGGCAAAGTGATGAAATTGAGTGAATGAGAAGCAAAGCCGGTGATGAACGGGAGGATAAAGGGAGACGTGTAAGTAGGGTGGGGAGAGAGAGAGAGGAGGGAGCAAAAGGGACGGAAGAAGGAACCGGAGAGAAGACGGGCCAGAGAGGAGGGGATCGAGGTTTCGGAAGGAATTCCAAGAGGGAATCTGTTTGGCCCCGTGGAATGCCGGGAACGTACGAGTGGGGAAGAGATAAACGCTCGACTCAAAATGAGGAAGAGAGAGAGAGAACCCCTGAGGAGGAGAGGTGGTGGGTGGACCGACTGAAGGAGAGGATAAAAAAAACACATCTGCATAAATATTCTCAGGAGAGGGCATTTTATTATTTAGTGAGGAGGAAAAAAGAAAACTTTGAAAGAAATACATGTTTTGAGAAGCGTTAGGACGAGGAGATGGGAGGGAAAGATGGAGATGGGTGCGGGGGTAGGAGGGTCGGGAGGATTTCAGCATGAAAAAAAGGCGGAGAGGCAAAATGTAATTAACTGCGGGGTCCAAAACTTCGCCCGAGAGCATACATAATGATCCTAATTAATACTTGACAGGCCCCTCTCCCCTGCCTCCGGGTGAGAACGATCAAAAGGATCTATTTCGCAGAGTATTAGCGAGGAGGAACATTCTGACACACCAAACCGCCTCCGCCATGTTTTTCGAGAGGGGATTTCTTTTCAATTTTTCTTTTTTTTTTAGCATAAGCGTTTTTATTCGATGGTAGATTCACAAGAAAACTACTTGACTCTTCGACTCAAGACTTATGGCGTGTTAACGTCCCTCGTGAAATCCGACCGGTAAGCAGCCTTATTAATAGATCTCGGAACTGAAAATTTATGAATTACCGCCTCCTCGTGTACTTCTGCCTATTTAATTTTAACATTTCAAAATAGCGGAGCAGTACATAATTAATTTCACAACAAGCTGCCCATTCTGAATATAGACTACCGGTCATTTCTTACTGAAGATAATATTTTTCAAAATAACAAGAGTAACCAAATCAAGTCTCCTTCTCCAAACATGATAAGCGATCGGTAAAAAACCAGTCCTCGAGAATTTTTTTCCCGAAATCACCCAAATTGGTTCCGAACATATGAAATGTACAACGAAATGAGAGCGCGAATGATTCATTACGTAAGTAGGCAGTAAATAATTGTTTCGATACAGATCCACGAGTCTAAAATGACATCATGATTCCACTTCTGTAATCAGCCAACTCTTCCCGTTATTTGTTCACCAAGAAGACCAACATCCCAAAAAGCCTGCCTTATCAGCCCTTGACCCCTCCATTATTGGAGGAGCGGGCACACAATGGAAGCGTGCTCGCGACAAGAAAAAAATTACGCCTTAAAAAAGACGAAAACAAGGAAGAAATCTGGGACGGAATCGTACGAGGAAGTGAGACGGGACGGAGGCGGTACAACATAACAAAGTGTCGAAAATGGATATCAGAAAAATCACTGGCATCGGAGGAAATGAAATAAGAGGAAATTCTCACACACGCGACCGAAGAAGACCATAGGCTGGAGGCACGCGTGAGAATGGATTCGGGAGGGGAAGAAACGAGGAGGAGAAAAGTGGTCCACGGGGTGCAAACTAAACACCAGCATCCCCAGAGCAATCCCGCCCCACAGAGAAAATAGAATGGCAGCGACGCAAATGGAGAAGGATAGTTTTTGAAGTGCGAGGCGAGACGGAATTAGGCTGGGAGCGGGAAAACAACGAGCGGACGGAGAGGGGAGTGATTTTTCGAGCGGAGAAGAGTGAGGGGAAGTTTTAGAGGCAAGGGTAAGGAAAGGTGGAGGGGAGAGAGGCCTTTTTGAAAAAGATAAGGCACGATGGTGGAAGGAAGAAGGGGGTCTGTCAAAACAAACGGAACGAGAACAACCACGGCGAGAAACGTGAAAAAATGTGGAGGGAGGAAGACACGAAATCCACGGAAAGAGGAGAGAATGGGGAATGGGAAAGAATTTAATGACGCCACTTTCAGAAGGAAAGATGTTTATACATCGACATCCTTGTTCGAATTTTGACTTCAATCTATTAGTGCATGCATACCATCTGCTGATAGTCGTCTGCACTTCATGTTAATTCTATTTAGCACACCTCCAGTCGGCTTCACAAAAACGTTATGGCGAATAATATCTTGCTATCAATACACCCACAATATCTCTGCAAATTACTGTGCTTTAAAGTTTACGTACGAGGCAAAAGGAGAAAGTAGACAGCTTCACACGCACTGCCACAAGATTCGCCGAGTGATAAATAATGTTATTTCCACGGGATAAAGGTAAAAAGTATCGAAAAGTGAAACCACCGAAGGTTTATATAGGGAGAGGGTAAATTAAACATTAAACAACAAACTACTGAATGACCAAAACTCGATTCGCCACGCGCCATCCACTAAAGGTGAATCGAAAGGGAAAATTCACGATAACTGAGAGAGAGTGAATGGTATGAAGGACATTAAATCATGAAGAGGAGAGTTAGCTGCTCGAGGGATCCCTAAAAAAATTAACTTGTGCCTTCCTTGAGCAAGTGTAATAAGGATTCCGGTCAAGAAAACAGAAGGAAAGGAGAGAAAAGGGATTGGAAAATGGGAAGCCATAACGCTGATGAGTTGACCATATAACCAAGGTCTTGGGACGGACTCTAAGGGAAGTGGTACGGTTTCTAGAGCAGGTGGACCATGGGGCGACACGAGGTGGAGCACGGAGAGAAAATGTATTAGAAAACAGGGAGCGGATGACAGAGAACGATTAAAAAGATAAGAGGAGGGATGAGAGTGAAAGGAACATTTCCAAAATTACAGGACGGTCGAAGGGAGCGGGAGGGAGAACTGAAGGAGAATTCCGAGAGGAAGAGATTTAGAACTACGACGGGGCGGTTCGGCAGCTTTCATCGAGAGAAAACAATCTTCATTCACACAAGATATACAACATGTAACCTTATAAATCAAAACCCAAATACAAGCCTCTCCTTCACGAACCTTGTCAGGTATTATGATTAATATAAAGGAATAACTCAATTCTGGGAGCACTCAAGTCAATCGCAGTTAATCGAATCCTGCAAGACGAAAATGACGATTTCGTACTCCAATAAAATTCATCCAAGAAGAATTTGAACCGTGGTATCTTGGAGGGAAAGTCCATCTGAACAACATCGCGATATGCAATTCCCTGACAATTGAAATGGTAAACCAATCCACCTCAGCCGCTAAATTAATGGAAAATTAAGAGGAAAAAATGGTAAAAGCGCGGCGTTGGTTTTGTGACCCACAGAGTTAAGTACTAATGTAATTGATATAAAAGTATGTATCGACGGCTGCGGGGAAGACGTGTATGAAAATCAATTTTGTTCTTAAAAAAGCAAACTAACTGTATACTTATGGGCGGAATGATGGGAGGCTTCACTCAAAAGAGTTTGGCGAGTTTGAAGAGGAGAATGAGTAGGATGTGCCGACGCACGTAGCTCGGCGATGTACCACTAAGAAGGCTCCGGGAGGAGGGGAGAGTGGACTGGGAACCTCTCGTGTTCGGCAGATGGAAGAAACTTGGAAGGCAAGAGTGGGCGAGCGAGGGAGGGAGGGAGGGAGAAAGGACGTGGGGTTGGGTTGGGGAACGTGTTGTGACGTGAGGAGTGAAGTGGTGAGCAGCAGGAGGAAAGAGGGAGGCGGGAAGAGGAGAAGTCCATGTTGTTTTTAGTTATCTTCGAAGAGAGGACAGACCGACGTTGTAAAAGGTATACCTCCAATCTCCTCTCCTCCACGGCCATATACAACAATTCTCCCACTCTTCTTCTTCCCCCGCCGTCTCTCCCCAAAAAACACTCCGCTACAAGCCGTTTCCGTTCCACCAATCCCCCCATCACATTAAAGCTTCACCGCCACCACTCCCCAATCCATACTTGCTGCCCTTTCTACTGACTAATTCCCTCCCACACACAAGAGCGTATACGAGTGTGCTTGTGTGCTTTTATATATTTACGAAATGTAACGAAAGCAGCAGATAGTATATATACATGAATGTATATAGCTGTATGTGTTCGTGTATATATATATATATATTTTAAACTGTAGATTACCTAATAATATATATATATATATATATTATTATTAGGTAATCTACAGTTTAAGGTAGGTTTTTGGATGGACACAACTATCAAATAAACATATATATATGTATGTATGTATATTCATATAAAATATATATACACACACACACTTTTCAGCTATATATCTGTGAGAATGAATGTGTCCGCCATTTGGTGGGTTTTCGTGTTTGCATACGTATATGGCCAATGTGGCTCGTTTCCTTCCTCTGGCTATGCGTGCCATGAAGCACACCATTCCTATCCTTCATGACCTTTTATGACTGCTTTTCCTACTATCCTTACCTCTTGTGTCCTCGTCCGTTTCTCCTTTTAAGTGAAATTAATATTTATATAGAAATATATATATATATATTCTATGAACACACAAGGGTGTGTTTATGCAAATTTATGCATGTTTGTCAGTCTTCTCCCAACCGACAAAAACGGGTGGTTGTGAAACCAACTCAAAGCACAAAATGTTGTTCTTTCTTTGATGCTTTATGTAATCAGCGCGCCAGTAACGATACTAACATACACTTTCGTGAGCATTTTAAGGTAAGTCTATGCGTATGCATATTCGTGCGTGCACATTTGTATATGTATGTACATCCACATATGTACCTGTATATTTATATATGTATGTAAATGTGTATATATTTACATGAATATATATTGATAACACTTTGGTGAAAGTCTCACAGACGTAAATAATAATGTAAATGGAATTAGCAGTTTTAGACAAAGACAATAACACAGAAACACACAAAAGAAAGGGAAAATCACTAGGTATCGATTTTTCGGTGGTCTAAACCAATATAGATACATATGCACGCACATATAAATACAGACACATGTAATTTTAACAAATTCGCATATATACCAACATGCGCACTGTCCACCTCCATACCAGTCACCTCCCAGCTCCCTCTCACATTGTACTCTCCCTCAGCCACCTTTTAAAAAAATAGCATGAATAAAAAGGCAGTCCCATCCCTGAGCCCCCACTCCCAACCATTTTATCCCACACCTCGCTACTCCCGGCTCAACCCACCTTTCCCCTCCCACACTCTTCACACCCCACACCCAAAACATAGGCATCTCCTTCCCCCCCCTCTCACAGTTTCTTTTTCATTTTCCCCGTGTTATATCCCCCCCGACAACCCCCGCCTCCTAGTCGCCTCCCTCCGGCCCCCGCCCGTGGACCTAAAATGTATTTTTTAAAAATACCCGCCCGGGACCAACCCATCTTTACAGCGACCCCCCAAGCATCATAACCCACTCCTTCCCACCGCTCTCACTCCCCTCGACGAAAAAAAACGGACATAATTCCTTGGGAGAAAAAAAATAAATAAAATTTTTACTTCACCCCGCCCCTAAACCCAGCCCCTCCTCCCCTTCTCTCACCCTGGTGATAAAAAAGAACTACTCCCACGGAGGACGAGAGTGGAAGAGAGTGGAGAGAAAAAAAAAGGATTTTTAAAAACACAATAAAAATCTCGCACCTTTCCTTGTTCCCATTTTTGTAATTTCTTTTTCGAAAATGTTCACTCTGGGCGGTAGCCGGGCCGGGAGGGACGGACGAGGTTGTAAAGGCGGAGGGGATATGTGGATTCGGGTGACGTGGAGTGTGGGGACGAACGAACGAATGTATGTATGTATACGAACGAGGAGGAAAAAAAAGGCAAAAGGAATATATAAGACAGCGCGCGCACACATACATACACAAGAGCGCGCGGCCCGAGTGACACGGGGCATCCGTGGCTTTTGTGTTCCCCAAAGGAGAATGGAGGGAAGAGAGGTGACTCCCGGTGATTTTTCTGGGTGGCTCAAGGATACAACTTCCACCGGTTACCGTCGCACGGGTTAACATCGACATTCATAAAGATGAGGGCATAGAATTTTGGGAGTTTCCCCGTCTTTTAATCCCCTGGCGTGGGTCTTGTCCTCGATGTCGGAAAGGCCGAAAGTGAAAACTATTCAATCTCTCTGTACGGCGCCAGAAAAAGCGGTGTGCCGTGATTGATTAAATTTGTACCAAAAAATGACAATTCAAGCCCAGGAGCCTCGCGAGAGAAATGAATCACACACTGAGTCCCTGAATCCGCTCACTTCTTCAAATTGTATGTATCTAAGAAATGTAAAAGAGCAAAGTAAATCGGTTATCTTATGTTAGATATAATACTAATTGTGAAGTCTGACGTAATTATGGCTTTAGGATATGCAAATTATTTAATCTGGAACTGATACATTTCCCTGGTGAGAATAGTCAACATTAATGCACAACATATCCGCTAAACTACATAATAAATCGGATACAAAAATCACAACTAAATTAATCCATATCGGGATACCTAGGTTATGATTTGTGTGTTGCAGCTTCAGTAGCCAATGTCATGTGTTCTAAAAACAATATTTACATTCGTAGAAGGCTATCTGGTTGTAGTAATGTGCGGCATTAGGAAACACTTACGTGTATTCGTCTTTTCTTCCAAAATACACCGAATGTTTGAAAACAAATGGATAGAGGAAAGAACAAAATATTTGTTGCCAATTAACAAGATCGCATGGAGCAATTTTGTATGGAAATTGACATCTTTATGTTCCGTCCACCTTAAATATGGTCGTTATTACAAACTCTTACCGTGATCTTCAGACTAGTACGTCGTAATTCGCCTTTCAGATAATAATAAAATCCCTCGAGAAGTGGACAACATTTAATACTACAAGTCTAATGATTTTAATTAAAAAGATATCGGAAATATCCAACCCTAGGTAAAGTTCACGCCACCCTGAAAAAATGTCCCAATACGTAATTCGTTGCATATGATGAAGTAACACTCCGGGCCCTCATTTTGTCTAGAACATTCACCAAGCCATCTCGTCTCCCCCTGCTACTCGACAGGAATCGAAAGAATGGACCAGAAACGAGTTCTGGAGTGGCTGTTCACCCTGAAAAATCCTCAAATCCTTTTTCGCAAGGGCTACACCGTCTCCCTCCGACCAACCCTATCAAAGAGATATTTATTCTGCGATTACGACTCGAGAACCCTCTGGTGGTTATGACTCCATTCCATAAAGGTCTTGGATGGCTTAACACGTCCTCTTAAAATCTGGGCATCCGTCTCAACGCCCCATTGAGCAAACATCCGCGCACACCGAACAGCGGAAAAGTGGAGAGGCCCCGAGCCCAACCTCTGGGGTACCCCACCCCCCACTCTCTCTCTCTCTCTCTCTCTCCCCTCTTGACGAGAAGTGGCAGCTGCTGCTCTTCCAGCGACAGCCACTAACTAGAACGACTGTGCTGGAGAGAACCGACATGTCTTACGCGCGGCGTCTCGCATTTGCTACCGAAAACTAGAAAAAATATATGCAATAAAAACTTGGGTTTGACAATTTATTTTTGCAGCGCATTTTCTCGATTGCGAAATACATCTGCCATATAAAGAATTTTTTTTTCAAAATATATTTTTATATGTATAGCCTATGGCCACATGTACAGTCACATGGAAATAGATACAAGGAAAAGTGATAGGAACACACATAAAGAACGAATACAGGAGAGGTGGGGGAAAGCTGAATTGAGCAAATCACTAGCGGAAAAATATTTCCTTGCCGGGACTTGAACACCGTATCTTTCCACTTGCCGGGCGGGTGCTCTAACCACTTGAGCTATCGAGGAAATGTAATTTTACACAGATTTGCTGGTCTTACATATATATATATATATATATATATATATATATATATATATATATATATATATATATATATATATATATATATATATAAACCATAAACACAGTAACCAACCCAAAGGTCGGTTTAGTAGGTGATGGTAGAGCTCACCCATGTACCAAGCCCGACGGCGTGTGAATATTCACACATCAGGGTAGGGGGGGTAGTTCCTTTCCCTGTGCCGGTTATGGTTTCCCAGGAAGATCTGGTACCGGAAAAATCAACTAGCTTGGGTGGAGCTGCAGGTGCCCAGAGTGCCTTGCCCGGGAATCGAACCCGGGACCCTCCGGTCCGTAGTCCAACGCTCTACCCACTGGACCACCGCGACCCACACATATATATTTATTTCTATTTTTATGTATATATATATATATATATATTGTATGTACATACATATATGGGGCAGAAATACTACTCCTGAGACGACGGTGCACACTTCCAAAATAACCCTTCAGAAATAATCGTCCCCACCGTTACCCCCCTCCCCCGAACTATTTTCTCGAACGACAAAACCAACATATTGATGCTAAATCTAAAGGACTAATTAGTAGAAAAAGCCACCCCCCACTACTTTCTCTCTCATTGTAATTAAATTCATTTAATCGATAATCGTAAACAATGTGTCTATCAATCCAATGAACGTCTTGTGAACGTTTAGAAATGAATTATCAGATCATGGATCCAAAAAGTCACAAACAAAACCTAAGCGCAGTGCACAAATAGAAAAATACACTCATAAAAGCACGACCGGAAATGCGCTACTGAAATCAAAAAGGACACCAGAACGATATGTTTTTTTCCCGACGAAGGGAGCCCACCAAGAGTGAGGCATTCATTCGTGAGCAACCGATCTTTTTCCGTCTCCCTCAATGAGCAAAACAAAAAGGAATAGGTTGGTGGGTAGGTGTATGAGAAGGTGTATTCTTTCTCCTTCCCAAACTCCGGGCGGCTGAGAGGTAACGTTTCCACTCCTTAAACGCGAGAGGGGAGCTCTGTCGCCTGCGACCCATCCCGTCCATCTCCGACGCTAAGAAGAGAAGAACGCCTGAGGAGAGGAAAGTTTTCGAGGGTTGGAAAAAGAAGGGAAATAGAAGAATGGGGATCAAAAGAGAGGGGGATGGGAGAAGGAAGAAAGGTTGAAACGAATGGGGCTGGAGAGAGGGAGAAGGGGGAGAGAGGCGTGTCGCCGAGGGTAAGATATAGTTTTTTTTTCTCTCTCTCTCTCGACCATCTCCGAGCCTTCTCATTTCGTCGGCTTTTTTTCCCTTTGCCTTCCCTCCCTCCAGACCCATTCCCCGCCCACAACCCTCCCACTCCCGCCCCTCTCCCAACTCCTGTTGGACTAATTCAAATTACACGGTGTCGGGAGAGCGAGGCTGTGGGAACCACTAACGTGGGGGAGAGAGAGAGATGGAGGAAGGCGGGCCGCATGGTGTGAGAGTGTGGAAGGAGGTGATGGGGAAGCGAAGGGTAGCGGTGGGGGTGAATAGGGGGGGGAGTACGAGGGAATGGGAGGGGAAGCCGAGGAATGGAAACGGAAGAGGGATGGGGAGAGTCCGTGATGAGGCGAATAGAAAAATGCGGGAGAATTCTAGGGCCAAAGAGTGGTAGGATGGTGGAAAGAACCAGTAAGGCGTTAAATCTGCTTCACAATGGCAAGATTAACAACCATTCAAACTGGATGCCTCTTTGAAAGTGAATGAATAGAAATTACGGGGGTGGGGGGGGGGGGAGAGTATGAGAAAATCGTGAGGAAATATATTTTTCAAATGGCGAGTAAATATCAGATGGGGAATGATGGGAAATGTAGCATGATGAAGCAATGCTTATCATTGGGGAGAATTAAGTATTTTTTTGGGAGCGTTGAGTATCATCAATTTTATTACGAAATTCACATATAAATTCGAAATGACAGGCAGCTTCTCAACAGATGCACTGACATCATTGGCGGTTCTTAAATAGCAATATTTTCTCGAATAGAAGTGGGCGAAGAGCATGTTTGCAAATATGACAAAACATAATACGCCTTTGATACATGACAAACATCCCCGAAAATCGAATGAACGAGGGAAACAATCAACCGCAATAGAACACAAACACAAAGGTGTCGACCAAACGTAAGAAGAACGTTGATGTGGTCTCGCTTGAATCAAATCACAAAATTACGAATGACCTGTACACACCGAAATGATTGTTTTATGCACAATTTAAATACTAAGCTGAATGAGAACAGAAAGTACTGGTATAAAGTAAAGTATTGTATGTTATGTGATCGTTGCCACCAGGACAATTGCCTAATTGCAACGAATTCCATCAAATAAATAAATAAACTCGTAAAATATAAAAATGGAGGACAGTTGACGCGGTTCAAGTACTTACAGCCATGCATACGTGATATACGCAACTGCGATGCAGAACAAGAATGATGACCAAAGATGCCGTTCATGATGAAGCGAACGAATTGTCCCAATCACCAGGCGAAAGTAGGTGAAAACTAAGAATTGGCAAATCATAGAAAAGAGAACAGTGGAGGAAATGTGAGGGAGAGGTAATATCAATAAGGACACGATCCAAAAAGAAAATCGAATACATGCGAAGGTGAATGGGAGGATCAAAGCACAAGGGCGGGTAGAAAGAAATAAGGAAACGCGGTATAAAATTTCGAAATAAAGATTGAAATGCGATACACATGGCCAAAAAAAAGGCACCGCGAAATGCGAAGGTTGAAAAATGGAGAAACAAAAATTTCACGAATAAAGAAGTAGCGTCATAAACGATGGTGTAGAGAATAAAAAGTCCGAAAGAATGAAAATGGAGAATTTTTTGATGGTACGAAATAAATAGCCCTGTTTTTCTTTTTTTATGGGAATAGGAAGGGGAGGGGAGAGATAGATAGAGAGAGAGAGAGAGGCAACAGGATGAAAGAACATCGGGCATGGGACAGGAGGCGATGGGAGGAAGCTGGGAACGACCGGGAAAGGGAGGAAATTGGAAAGGAGGATGGGTAGGCGTAAATACACGCATTTTATAGAGATATGTGGAGGCATCTAGCGAGCGAAGCAATTAACGTAATTAGGGGATAAGGAGCGTTAATTTTTTTGCACCCGAATCATTTGTTCACTCCCGAGAATTTTATTTTCTCCTTCCGCCCCTCTACCAATGGACGTGGTTCCCCGTTTGGACGAACGCTGAAACTGAGTGAACATAATTACGACCGTGCATGCGAGTGCGAAAGTAGGGGAAAAAAAAAGTCTCCGCTAACCAAAAGAATGGCGCTTGGTCAGAAAGTGTAACAAAAGAGGATAAGAAAAGGGAGATACACGATAAAGGTCCATTTTGCCGAGAGAAAACTGAATTAAGCCTTGGCCGAGCCGTATTCAATGCGCCAGAAAATTCTCCCCCGGACGTTTCCTGAATGGAAAAAAAACGTTGCTCTAAACCCAGGACTCGAGGAACTCTCAAAATATTCCATCAGGACAACGTTTCTCTTGTTTAGCGGCGGAGGGTATGAGTGACTGAGGATTTACGTGGACAGCTAAACATGAAAAGGTACTCTCCGTCCCAAGGAACGCCCTATCAACGGAAAGCCAATGGTATGCCATGCGGAATGGGCAATCAAAAGTGAAGACGTTAAGCCAAGTCAGGACGAAGGATCTAAACATGATGAAGGGAACTCCCCCAAAGATCCAAGACAAACCAATCGGAAGAAATTCCAATGACTAAAACATGTTCTCTTTTCACATCACAGCAAGGAAAACGTTCATTACCTGGGGATTGATCAATCAACTTTCACTTCATCCCAAAAGTAAAATTAATGAATGAAACAAACCGTGAGGAAACCCCTCCAAATTTCCTCTTGTCTGAGGTATTCGTGCTACAGAATTATAAAGAACACATCATAACTTCTCCGAACTATTACAAGCTATTGCGATCAGCAAAAGTGGTCAACATTAATAAATCGTGGGAATAATCATATTAGTATCGTGAGTTAGAGACATATGGGAACTTGAACTCGCTGAAAACACAAAACATAGCCGTTTAATTGGTTTATTATTATCTTCTTAAATTAGATCTTATTAATTTTCATGCTCATAAAATCAAAAAAATAACAAAAATTTCAAGTAACCCATAGACATCTCAGGATAGGAAGCACTGAGACTAACACTCTAGAGCTTACAACACAGAAAAGGGGCCAAAAGAAGGAACGAGATATAACTTACATCTATGGTACGGGTGAACGTGCGGAATTTGTATCACAAGAGACCCAAAGTTTTAATTAATTTATTACAAGCTTTCAATTTTTAGGCCACATGTCAAGACTAGTGAATAAAAAACTAAGGATCTTGGTAGCTTGTATTTATTGTCATCTCTAGATAAAATGACGCGATCTCACTGGGTGGCAGAAAGAGATGGGGGAGAGTGGAGAAAGAGAGAACTTCCCCATTGTGTGCGAGGATATTAAGAATTACTCCGTGTCTCCGCCAATTACGACTGCTCTCGCACAAGTTTCTCTCTCGGGATAAGCCTTGCGTTTACATGGTATGGGATTTGCAGTAAACTCTCTCCGAGTTTAGCGGGAAGATATTGTTTGACACCAAAAAGCATAATGACATAAAGAAGTCTCTTTAAATTAGGTGTTTATAAGACTCATGTAATCCATTTCACTTAGAACCCGACCCAAAGCAGTGACGGTACGTAGACCAAGTTTGTCTCGAGCTTTCACGATTACTTTTACGTCCGAGTAGAGATAAAATGTCAAAGACTTATCTGAATTCAACCTAGTTACTCAATGATGCCTCCGATTGAGAATAATGCAACAAATTTAGACAAAATACGAGGTATGCGCTGGTAAAATTTTTCCCCGAATCACCAATCCTAATGGTATTTGAGGGAACAACTTAGCATCAAATTTCAACGGAATATGGTACGATTGTCTTATTAAAAAACGTGAGTCATGGAGGATGAGGAGGATTGAGTCACAAAATTTACACCAATTCAGTTTCCTCGTCATCGTGCATCATCAATTCCGACAGAATTGGGCTGGGAGCATCCAAAAATTAACCATAATGTTAGGAACCACTTCCAGTCATTACGGCCAGAATACGGAATATCAGAGTTAAATCACTTGGCGCAATTTTTAAATGTACCATTCTACTACCCTTTACGACTCCGGAAAAAAATTCAAACTTCTTGGTTGTAAATTTTACTCACGGGTTCAGGAATAACTACGTATGCCATGACCATTGAGAAGAAACATGAACTCTTTTCCGATCATCTCCACCCCCCAAGCATTGGGCTATTACCAAGCTTTAAAAAAAAGCTCGCCACTGGGAAAGTCGGAAGGAAACAAACGGAATGGCATTAATTTTCCCCTCCGCAGTACTCCTTTCCTCGCCATTTCTCCAGGGGAGGATTCGAGGTAAGGGGGAAGAAAAGAAGGTCTGTGGGCGGTTGGAAGGGGGAAGCAAGAGAGAGGAGGCGAAAGGGATGAGGTGAAGGGAGTCGCGATGGGATGACGTAGCGCTGGAGAGTGTGGGCGGTTGAAGAAGAGGAGTCTTGCGAGGGAAGGGCAAGAGAACGTGATGAAGAGCATCCACCCTCTCCCTCCCCACTTCCACGGGTCGGCGAAAGGCCCCAGTCTTCACGGTCGATGAGGTTTTTCAGTCAAGGGTCGACGACTTAGGGGAGGGGAGGCAAGAGGGAGGGAGGCGGGGTTGATGGTTGGGGGAGGGGGCGGGTAATATGAGGGGTATGGGGACGGGGTGGGATTGAGATATAGACATTCTTATGCCCTCCCCTAGCAGTCTTTCCCTCGCCCTCTCCCGCCATACCGCCCGGGTCATTCATATGCGCCCGTGAACTTTTTTTGGAGCTGCGAATCGGAAAGGAGGAACGGCGCAGGGCAATACAAGAGCAAAGATAACGGATAAAGTTATTGAGTTGACGCGACGAGTTTCATCGAAGGAAATAGATGAACTCTTTCAGCAACTGAGACAGCGTTTTGAGCCCATACAGGGTTTTCATTCCAAGGAAGACTTCTAGACAAATTCTGTCAGACCTCGGAAACTACTACGACAGCAGTGACAAGTCGACCCGTTTCCCTATGGGTACGTGCCAAACTCGAGTGGTAGGGAGGACGAACACGAAATGCCGATACTCATAAAACACAAAATCATTATTAGAGTTCACTTTAGCTAATCACAGCAAGTGATAAGGAATAAAAAATTTGACTCCATAATTTATAGATTAGACTCTCTCCAAACTCTTTCCTCGCACTATTCGCGATAACAACAAAATAATCCCAAAGACTCGTTAATTAAAATTCGTCACCCATGCCCTCTGCGACTTTTCACTTTTTCGACAAAACGAATTATGCCCTTAGTCCCACGCGGAAACAGGAAGGAATGGCGTAAAAGATAACAAAAATAAAAGAGTAGAAGCAGATAGGTCAAACAGCTAGTTGGTGGATCTAAGGATTTTTTTATATTGATACCAGATTGGATAAAGTATTTAGCGGATCAGGGAAAAAAATGGCAAGAAAAGGAACGAAGGATGCCTTTTCTCGAGTTTCATCGTGCTTGTTGTAACAATCAACAGAACAACAAACACGATGAGAACACAGTCATAGAAATCTACGTGGATTGCTAATCTTGGAAGCCTTCGGAACAACTCTGAACTCAAAGAAAAATTAAGCAAACCATACATTAATTGTCTCATACGGTAGCTATTTTAGGAAGATGCGAACCCGTGATATCCATGGTAGAAATACTGATGGATGGAGGGAAGCCTGATGTTTGCCCACGCTAACTAGGCATGTTGTCAACGTTTGACTTACCTGCATCTCACGCTCACTGACATTTTTGAGCATAAATATCTTTCATCATCAGAATTCTCAAATATAAGAGGGGGCAAATCTTTCCTTAACTAACGATATTACACATATGTACACGCTTACTCATACTTAAGACTCCAAAGACTAATATAATATCCCTTCATGATTGATCTGAATCTTTCCTGTGGCGTATTGAGAAAAGGGAAGTGGCTCTGTGATCCTTTGAGAAGAAATAGGGAGATTTACGAACCATTAGTGCCGACACCGAGGTGAAATAACAATAAAACCACAAACTGCGCGCCGAGAAAACAATTTTTTCCCTGTAGCAAGCGTGCCAGAGCAAACAAAAAAGTTTATCCGATGCATCATAAATTCCCATCGGGGACGAATAGATACCGTGTTATTACGGTGCCTCGCTGATGGCACACCCAATCACGACGACGGAGAGAGAGAAAAAAGACAATCGATGGGGATAAAAAATAAAGAACCGCTCCGATGATGATTTCAATTTATGAAAGAGACGCAAGGTCAACGCATTGGGATCGCTAACGTCTGACCCCGAATAAGGCCAGCCGACATCTTCACCGTCATTCCGCCTCGCGAGGATAAGGAGACTCGAGCATAATTTTCCCATCAACCAGTGAAGGGAAGAAATGGAGAGAGGGGAGAAAGTCTCGAACCGGGTGGGGGAGCGAGATAAACGGGAGAAGATGGCCACGAAAAAAAAGATCGCACTCTTATCTCCGCGGGCAAGAGCGTGTAAGAGGCGAAACGAAAGCCCGGTTGAAGAGTACATAAAAAACGCCGAAGGGCAAAGCCGAAGGCGCACTATAACGACAGCCTGAGATATTATTACTGCATTTCCCTTTGCCCAGAAGCGATCGACTCTGCGTACATAAGTTCATGGCGAGGAGGAAGAGAAATAAAGATTACTTTCATTGCCTTTTCAATAATCTCGCAAGTAAGAGGGTCACGATTCTCGAGGGGGAGGGTGAGTTTTGCATTGATAGATGCAATTATTTCGATTACTAAGTCCTCTTGGAAAAATAAAATACGAAACGAGTAAAGGCATACAGCTCAACGTCAATCTTTACCCGTGAGACGTCCAGAGATCAACGTCGAGAGTGCAAGCGTCGGTGAATTCAGGAAAGGATTTGTAAACAAGAGGAAAAACACGTCAAATGCCTTGTACGAATGAACCAACTGTTGTTCAACTATTTCACCGACCACCTGGAGACCTTCGACGGCCTCCGACTTCACTCATAAGCAGAATAATTTGGAAATAGTTTCACTAGATTCTGAGCCGGTGATGCAAACTTGTACAATGCACGTTTCTCACATTGCAAAAGATAACGCTAAGAAATACTCAGAATTTTTTTGGAGAAAATACTACAAAGAAGGCCGTGTTTACTGAAAAAAAAACAAATTATTGTCCATACCAGACAACAGATACAGAAAATATTGAAAATATATCCATCAAAAACATACGAAACAACTAGGGTTCACCGTAACAAGTTTACACATGAAAACCAGATGATTCCCTACCGAACTTAACAAAAATTAACCAAAAGCTATAAATCTTTCAAATGAAAATCGCTCCCACGCCAGCACAACGCATCAGACGTTGGTCGTGAAGAGTCATAAAATATCCTTCGGCGATCTAAGATACAATAGCTCAAAAAACACCATTGTAACATACCAATATCGAGAACCGACAATCGACACTACGTCATTTCGCCAACTTCGCCGTGTAAGAGGCCTCAAACATTGTGATCGCTCCGCATATTTTAACAGCTTGACACGGTCGAAACCGGTTTCCCTCCCATCATATTATCTATTCCTCGCTGTCAAAAATAGTGTCAACTTCACAGTGAGTGACAAAAAAAAGGTAACAAGCGGGCGATCCTTTCAGCAAGGAGCGTTCGATGCGCGCAGGGATACACAACCACAGAAGTGGGGGCTGCTGCCTCGGCAGAATTGCGCCCATCTGAGAACCCTTGTGCGAGAAGAACGAGGGCAAGGGAGACGGAGAGAGGAGGAGGAGGGAAAAAAGAGGGGGACGGCGCACACTATGGAAAGGGACAGGAAATAAGCAACGGAGGCGGAACCCATGACGAAAAGCAAGAGTTGGGGGGGAAGAGGGTGAGGGAACGGCGGACGCAGTCAAGGGAAAAGGGTGGAAAAACTTCCGAGGGAAGGGGAAGGCGGATTGAGCCGAGTGGATGGGTCCAGCATAAGGGTGAGTCTGTGGGTAAGGGGTCGCGGGGAATGGTTGGGAGAAGGGGAGGAGACAGCAGATGGCTTAGGGATTAGGGTTTGGGCACGAGTGGGAGGGAGAGAGGAGTTCTACGGAGCCCACGATGAGGGACGGAACAAAATAATACACCATAACGACCACCGCGGGGGGTATCGCCCGCGCGGGAGGGAGGGCGGGAGAGGCCGGAGGTGCAAGCGGGGGGAGCACCGAACTATGAGAGCCGAAAGACGGGGGGGAAACACACAAGGAAGCCGGGGAAGGGGGGATGGTGAAGAGGAGGGAAGTACTATCGGGAGGGGGGGCCGCAGAGAGAGGACGGTGCGCCGATGAAAGAGGATGCGCAAGTTGGGCAGGGGTGCACACGAGCGTCGGCAATAGCGTTATGAGGGCGAGGGGATAGGGCGACGAGACCAGCATGCCTCGCGGGAGGGGAGGATTGGGGGGTGAGGGATGGAAATAGGGTTTCCTGTTGAGGTGTTCGCATAACAGATGGGAGGGAGGAGGCCACAACAGTCTCGGGGAGGGAGAGGAAGGCTTCGGGGGGTAGTCGGAGGCAGAGGCTTGAGCCGCGGCGTTGCCAATTTAATAGACCGTTGTACGTGGCATTCAGAGGCGATTTAGATGCCTCGGACCCCCGGGCGCGCGGGTAACATGTTCCCCTTACACGGGTCCCAAATATTCCGCCCGGATCGACGACGATGATGATGATGATGATAATAAAAAACTCTCCCGACCTTTGGCCAAGAGCCCCGCTGACAATTCCTGTATGCCGCTGTGCCTTGGCCTTCCGAGTGGCCATAATTGCCGATTGAACTGATTAACCTTCGAGTCGGGGGAGGGAAGGAATAACATAATCAGGACCGCCACCGGGATCGAGTTATGACGAGGGAAAACTTAAAATGTGCTAGAAATGAATTATGTCAGTCCATACTGCGGTTTAGTCGACGGAAGTCGAATTGCAGCAAAATGAGTG
The DNA here is from genome assembly GCA_037158775.1 of Hetaerina titia. Taxonomy (NCBI): domain Eukaryota; kingdom Metazoa; phylum Arthropoda; class Insecta; order Odonata; family Calopterygidae; genus Hetaerina; species Hetaerina titia. The sequence continues at coordinate 67,069,257 of CM073777.1, read as the reverse complement.
GGATGAATTGGTACACTTATTTACAATTTCGAGAAGAAATATTTTTCCCTCCGAAGCCTCCTCGCATGTTTAACGAAACACACCAAAATTTCGTAATTCGTTAAATCACAGGGTCGCGGTGGTCTAGTGGGTAGAGCGTTGGACTACTGACCGGAGGGTCCCGGGTTCGATTCCCGGGCAAGGCACTCTGGGCGCCTGCAGCTCCACCCAAGCTAGTTGATTTTTCGGGTACCAGATCTTCCTGGGAAACCATAACCGGCACAGGGAAAGGAACTGGCCCCCCTACCCTGATGTGTGAATATTCACACGCCGTCGGGCTTGGTACATTTGTGAGCTCTACCATCACCTACTAAACCGACCTTCGGGTTGATTACTGTGTTTATGGTTAAATCACAGACCGTCAAGGTAAAAAGGTTTACCAGCCATTAACCAAAGGCTAAAGACTAATAGGCTGAATCTGCGCCGGCGATGATGGTTAATACTGAAACTAAAATGACTGCATCTTTTAAATTTAAAAATAAACACCTTTAATTTTCCACATTTCTATATAGAAAAACCAAGTTGGTCTATTTTTCAATTTCAATAAGAAAATTATCCAGCAAGTCATGCTAGAAAACTGTTTTATTTATCGATTGCGTCTTTATTCGCCAAATATTTCATATAATTGCTAGTCATTATTCAAGAAAGATTCTCGATAGGAATTACTTTGCGTACTCGCGATGAAATATTTGTCGCGTGTACGAGTCGAATACTTTTTTCTATGATGACACTACGTAAATTCTGAGCAACGAACATTCTAGTCGAAAAAACGTCCTCAAATCTTAACCAACAAAATGAAATAATATTTTTTTTTAATAAAAAAACAATGTTGATACTTCATGAATACGCGAGATCTAAGTTTGGATAAGTCTAGGTAAGTATCGCCGATCGAAAAAAAGGTAAAAGTCATCCAAAATTTTTAGCAAATCATCCACTCTCACCATCCCTTTGAGAATATTTCGCAATTCAACGCGAAAATAGAAATAAAACATGACTAAAACAAAGCGATTTGGACCTAAGTCCAAAGTTCAATTTTCAGATAAAATCGAATTCTTCCGCAACACACGCATTTGCGGAACACATGAGCAGTGAGCAACGGGAAAAAAACGAGGAGTGCCGCAGCCGAAGAGCAGTAAGAGAGAGAGAGATATTTAGAATGACATGGAGGGGGAGTAAAAGAGAAAGGGAATTAAAAAAAACTAATGGAACGAAAGACAAATCGCAGGGGCAGCGAGTAGCAGAAAAGAGCAGCTTGATTAAACAGCATTCATACTTTTTAACGCGCCGAGGGAAATAGGATGGGTTGCTGGGGATGAGGGGGGAAGGAGAGAGAAAGAGAGAGGAAGGGTGGAGGAAAAAAAGCACGCATTACACGCGCGGGACTCGAGGACGTGACTTGAAGAGTCATCCTTTTCATCCGCCATACATTACAAACCAGGATTAAACAACATGGGCATAAGAGCGCGCAGGAGAGACGCGGATGGGACGTAGTTGGTCCAGAAGGGGATGGGAGTAGGAGGAGGCTGGAGAGGACTGGGAAGTAGGGGGGAAAAATGAGCAAAACACTTCTAAATGACATCCGCGAACACACAAACACGCGCTGGAGGAGTTTAGAGACGAGGTGCGTACGTATACGACAGTGCGTGAGCGGGTTGGGGGTAGTGAGGGGAGAAAGGCGACTGGGACTGGTTGAGGCAGGGACTGAGCAGATGCCGGGAAAAATCAACACCAATAACCTCTCGCAATTGGTGCGATGGGAGTTAAGTGATCCGGAATTACACCATTGGCGCCCAGAACGCCGGGAGGCCGAAGGCGAGACGGGGACGGATGAAAAAAACAGTGGAAATTAGATAAAAATGGGCGGGCGGAGGGAGGGGCGGACGTAGTTGGTTGAGAGGTGCCCCACGCGAAAAGACGGCGATTGCGACTGATCGGGTGCAAAGGGTGGGAGGGGAAAATAGAAAGAGGGCGTGCGGTTGGTTCGCAGGAGATAAAAGGGCACGCGGAGAGGACTAAGGCTGGGGGAAAAAGTGCTAAAGGCCCTGGAACTGGGATGGAATCAGGCAATGGGGGGATGAGTGTGGGAGATAAAAGCAGGGGGAGACAGATTGGCATAGATAGGGAAGATTTTCCGGACTACGGGGCCCTGGACACAAGCACCGTGAAGGGGTGATGCAGGAGGAGGTATTTACACGGCTGGAAGAGGGGAAGGGGAGGAATGACACCAAAGTGTCTGGGGGCGGGGGGGAGTTGGAAGAAAGGGGTTCGCGTGGAGGAAGGACTGGAGGTACTGGATGAATGGAGAGGTTTTTGAGGGATTGGAAAGTCTGACGGAGATAGCCATCTCGTTTCGGCAATCCAATCGGACCCGGAGCCCGAAAACCCCCCAATGACACGACGTGAGCGGGGAGGCGTGGATGACGTATGGCAGTGGAGTCAAACTTAACTCCCGCCACCAGGGAGTGAAATCACCCCGACGGGGACCGCGGGCACAACTACCACCCTCGCCCACGAAACCATATGATAGTACTTCCAAATTCTGCCCTGCTCGAACGCGTGCCGAGGGATGTGATTATGCAAAAGTGTCCGATTGAAATCTGCGATTTGAGTGCGCACGAAAGAGGAAGCGATAATGAGTCTATCTACAGAATCTACGACTATGTAGACCTCGCGAAAAATGCACCGCGCAGACAAATAATGTACAAACAACCCCGCAACCTAGCAAACCTCAAATAAAAGAAGGGCAAGGGGTTTAAACGCATTACGAAAGTGGGGAAGAAGCTCTCCAGTAAAAATGGGGCTGAAAGGAGGAACTTCGAGTGGAAGCCAAAATCATTCAGAAAGGCGACAGACAGCGAGTTAAAAGAAAAGACCTTCCCAGAGCTTTCTTCTTACAGTCGAATTAGCTCCCTCAGACCCAGTGTTGTTAGGAAACTAACAGGCATTATTTCATCAGTCCCAATAATTAGCTTTCCTTTATCTGATATATTGCACCAGACCATATTTATTTATTTTATTAAATAGGGCGACTTAATAGGGCGGGGTTGTGACTTCCCTTCTTCCACCTAACCCTTAGATATTACATGGAAAACAATTACATACAACCAAGTCCAAGATGGAGGAAAACTCACCTAGGCAGGAATCGAACCCGCGACCTCTGAGTTGGTAGGCGAGAACGTTACCCCGCCGCTGGGGTAACACCGGACAGATAAACCACTCCCCTCCCTGATTTTATATTCAATTATTGCGAATCTTAGAGCAGAAGTGTCCAAAAGGGCTTATCTTGAGTACACAGAATTTAGTGAGAAGGCAATGTAAGATTTACCGTTCCATACTTCATCATAAGTTTACTCAGATTCTATACTAATCCTAAAATTCAGTACATGTGCTGATGAAAAACGCCATGGCAAATTAAGTAGGCTACAAAAAAAATGTAACACAGCTGAAGGTGAAATTGAGTTGGAAACAGTGATTAATGAGACTAAGGGAAACAAAACGACTGCAAACCCCACACGCGAGACAAAACATTTTACCCCACGCTTCGAAAAAATTAAGCTCATCCGACATCGATGCTCTCGATATTGCACGAACTATTTACACCACAACTGCCACGCCCAGAAAGATCAATTAGCCATCGCGGGCTGAGAATTTGTTTTACTAAAAATAATGAGTGCATGACACGGCTTACAATTTTCATTCGCGCACCAGTAACATTTGAAATTCGCCGACTACTTCATAAAAGGTACCGAACCCCTGCCCACTCTGGCGGCCTCTCCTTTAAATTTTTCTTGCGACCGTCTACACTTCTGCTGCAAACCCAGCACCCTTTTGAAAAGAAAAACCGAGACGGCAAGGCGGGGAGGAAAGACTACGGTGAGAGGAGATGGTGGGCGTGAACAGCACGTAGTAGAGGAGGCGGGAATCAAGGGTGTGGGGATATAATGGGCGGGAGTGCGAGATGAAAAAGGAAGATAGGCCTTTTTTTTCCTGCGCTTGTGAGGGGATTGACGCTGCTCTCCCCGGGAATAACGTACGCCACGATGCCTTTGAAGGGAGGGGAGCTGGCATCTGAAAAATCACGGGCGAAATGGGGAGAGGAACGAGGGGGAGGTTGAGCGGACTGGGAGGGGGAAGGGATGAAGGGAGCTAGTTCTCCATCCGGCAAATCCACCCTCCGCCGCTAAACCCCCTCCCACCCTCTGTTCGGGTCGCCATCACACACTCCCGTCCCCGCCAACTCACCCCCCCCCCTTTTCCTCCGCCCTGAAAACACCTCCGTCCTTTGAAAAACTCCCGAAAAACACGCAAAGAACTGTCATTTCCAATTCAAGCTGTCGTGCGAGAATGAAAGCAATGGGCAGGATATTCCGGCACGACGAAACGCCAGGGAAATTTCCAACACTCGGTTCGTCTCTTCAGTATTATCCTGGCACACCAGTGTAAATGGTGAGGAGAAGAAATAAAGGCTACAACGCCAGCCACTGGCCAGTTCTTACACCACATGCAGCAGCGCCGCTTTCAGAGAAGGAGGAAGCTACCCAAAGCTGAAAGAACACATGAGTAGCCTGACGTGAAACTATTTTAAATGGTTCAAAACCATCATGGATGCAAAATCCCCTTCTTGGAAAAGACAACGAAAAATGCCGACGGCAAAAAGGGACCGTGGGAAATATCATCATCTATTATATGTCTCACTACGTTTCAATGCAGCAATTTCAGAGTCTAAAAATCATTCGCCTTTACCAGGATTCGAACCCGGATCCCTCCATGTCCGGCCGAGTGCTTTAGCCAATTAAGCTATCGAGGCTTCCTTTTAAACTTGGAAATTTTGTTCACCTCTTCAACCAAAATTTCAGAGTTTAAGAAGACGCCTCGATAGCTCAACTGGCTAAAGCACTCGGCCGGACATCGAGGGATCCGGGTTCGAAACCTGGTAAAGGCAAATGATTTCTAGACTCTTAAATTGCTACATTGAAATGCATATTAGCGGATGACTCCGTTAAAAAATACTGCTGTGACATCTCACGAAGTTTCTTGGAATTCGTCTCACTACATATTTGCACCCTTCTCACTGAAATTAAATGTGTGATAAAAAAAAGGATGGAGCCAAAACCTCTCTTGTCCATCAGTCCATTCGCTCCCCGCGCTCTATTCACTTCAAATACTCGCATAATGAGCACAAATGCAGTAATGCTGTCACCCCATCAAGGCACGAGAGACCGTAATTAATCAAAACAGCTCCCACGAACACGTAGCCGTTCCATCATCCTTAAAAGTAAATGTTAATCAGTAAAAATATTCCCTCTAAATTTTCCATTCAGGGTCTTATGCCCTTTCATTGTAACTTGTCGAAGTAACATATTACCGGGAGCCATGGTTTGGAGGACGCCCCTCGCGCCCAAAACCAAATAAAACGTTCACAATCGGGCTACCTCTAACGAGTAATTGGCAAAACAAAAGAGGAAAATGATCAAACGAAAATTTCAGCGAGAAAGCAGGGGGAAAACAAGTCAATTAATCATAGGATTCCAAAGTAGTGCAAACAACCTGGGACCTTATACATGACGCGAGTCCGAAACCTCAAACGGGAAAGGCATCCCGGGAAACAGAAATATAGGAGATGGGAAGGTGAAGGGGGGAAAAAAAGGAGAAGCCCGTCAGCACCACGAGATAAATTCCTCCGCTACACGAAAGAGTAGCCAAGCGAGATACACGGCGAGACGGCGGGGGAGGGAGGGAGGAAGGAAGGAAGGGAGTGGGGGGGGAGGCGAAAAAGAGGAACGAAATAACTATATGCGGTACAAGGGAGGCAAAAAAACCGCGTCATTAGCAAAACGGACGGCGTGGAGAAGGCGAGGGGATGGGGAGAAGGAAAAAATCACACGAAAAAAAAGTCCCGAAAAAAGCATTCATAATGAAGCGAAAAAGAAGCCAGACGCTAAAAGAGAGGAGATTGGAGCGAAGCGAGAGTAAGGGGGAGCAAGGGTGTGGGGAGGAGGACAAGGGAAAAGAGAGAGGTAAAGGAATTAACCATGAACGAGAAAATTGGGAAAGTCATATGAAGAGAAATAGGTAATGCATAAGCGTAAGGAATGAGAGAAATATCATCTATTAACCCCGCGATAAACTAGTACACAATTCAAATTAACGATGAAAAATACCAAGAAAGCCACCACACTTTTATAGGTAAAACGTAAAGAAACATTCTAAAACCTAATAACAAAACAAAGCCTTAGGAAGAGAACAATCAGACAAGTAGGCAATGCTATTCTAGATGTTCCCGTACCGACATCAAAAACGGCAGTTCAGATGAGTGAACAGAATAATAGGCTTATGTTCAAACCGTATTAATTTTGAGGAATTAGCAACGACTCTAAGGGGTGTGGTCGCACTATTAGGATTAATGTATGCATGTTAGTTATTTTATGCGTTCAGTACAAATGAGTTACGCTACACTGCATAATGGGTACCGATGCGGAAAGTTATCAAGGCTTCTGAGGAATGTCACGGTCGCCTTCCTTATACGAGTCGTGATCGAAGCGGACGTGTGCCTCATAAGTCCAGGAATATTATCGAGTCCCTCTCTGTCTTCCTGGTGGATACTTTGCCGAAACAGCACACTGGACGGCGTGCAAAGGGCAGCGAGGATGTGAGGAGCGGAGAGAAAGAAGGGGAAAATACCAAGCCATGAGTGTAGAAGACAACCCGGTAGAACGAGAATCGTGGAGGGAAAATATCGGGATAAGAACGTGATGAGAGAGGAAAGGGTGATGCGTGGAGGAGGCCACTGGGGGGAGGGGGTTGGTGGGCGGGAAGGGGAGGAGTAGCCGCGGGAAAAGTGGACGAGTGGGGAGCCGGGGGCGGGCAGATGAAAAATCTCGAGGAGATGAGAACAGATGAGGATCTGTGAGCGTGCTGGGGAGGGCGGGCGGGCGGTTACCGAGGGATAGAGGCGTGAAGATCAACACGGAGGAAGGAGAAAGAAGGGTTAACACTGGGGGGAGGGAGGCTAGAGGAGAGAAAGAAGGTAGATATCAAGGTAGGTAGGAAGGTGAATACCCCTGGGGAGGGGGCGGGGCGGAGGTAAAGGTGGGTGGGGACGGAGGATATGAGAGGAAGAAGAGGGAGGGAGATGAAGGCCTTTAGAGGAGCAGGAAGGCGAGGAGGTCGAGAGGAGGAAGGGCGGTGGATGATGGGGCGATGTTAGGTGGGCACGGAGAGGAAAAAAAACACGAGGGGGAGTGGATGGGAAGGGGAGGCCTTAGCCGGCGGCTCACACACAAAAGAGAAAAAGAGAGGCGACGTGGATGGGGGGCGTGAGGGAGAGAGGGGAGTTAGTGAGAGGCTCGGAGAGAGTAGGTGTTCAGAGGTGGGGAGACCATAAGGAGGAGGAAGAGGGAGAGATTGAGATACGGAGGCCTTCGGGAGATTGAAAGGGAAGACAGAATAACAGGAAGGAAAAAAAAGGTGGGACGGACCACACCAAAGAACCGACGGTAGTACGATGGAACTTGTATAATATTCAAAGCGTATATGGCTGGATTAAAAAATAAAAAAAGAACCGAATTATTCAGCGACGGTAATCGGCTTCGGAGTAAGCAGGGGACACGGCAAAATTCTCACACCATTCACAGAAACCGCAACCCAAAAAAAGAGACAAGATTCAAAAAGATGATCGGCATGAACATCAAGGTATTACCATCGAAAGAAAGAAATTAGCGTTGCCGAAGGGTGCATGTACGCTACATTAATAGCCAGCTGGATTTTTATGCTGGAAAAATTATCCTCTTCACTCAGCAAGAAACTAGGAAAACTATCTTTATCAATAGGTAGTTTATGGTTAATTGGAGAGAAATTAATTGAATAAGAGGAAAATAAATCCTTTGATTGATACGCATCACAGTTCACTGATGGAAATGCGAATCTTGAAGAGACTCTTTAATAAAATCAGACTAAAGGGTCAGCAAGCTTTAATTGCACATTTCAGTCAGTTCCTAATTATAATACACGGAAGATGAAGAAGCCCGCACTGATATTTCTACACTTTAATTGGTAACATTTTGGTTTTAGACGCCACACACAAATATCATCGACCTTTTCGAAGTAAGTGGAATGAAATAAATTCTGCACAAGAAGGTTTAGAGCACAGGGTACCACAACTAGGTGTGATTAAGCCAATAGAAATGAAAAAAAAAAAAATATATATATATATATATATTTATTTATACATATATTCATTGACCTTACGTAGGATTAAATAGTAAAAAGAGTTTCATGACTATATCGTGTAATTAAGTAGTAATCCCAAATGGGAAAATGTGTTCTACGCGCAACCATGGAACCTAAACGCTTAACTACATTGGACGGCGTAAAGAGTGCGACAGCGTGGAAAAGTGGTCACCGGGAACAAAAGGGTAGGAGCGTGTTCCTCCCGGAAAGAAGAGAGTCAAAGAGAAAATGGACGGGACGTGAAGGAAATAAAAACGTGCAAGAGAATGCGGAGCAGTGGGGCGTAAAGGGGGAGTATTTAGAAGAATGCAAAGAGAATTGAATAAAATAAAAAAATCGAGGAAAAAAGGAAGCTCGCAGAGGTCATTATGTAACCCATAAAACTAAATATGTGCATGCATCTAAGTTCTTTCAAATTTCCGCACAAACTTATTTGTTTTTTTCGTTTGGTGTAGTTTCATGCACGAATGCAAAAGTTATAAAAATGAAAAAGAAAACAATGTTATTTGAATTATATAAGTGCCTTTGCGTGTATGTGTGTTCGTATTTGAGGATGAAAAAAATCACTGACGCGAAAATATGTTAAATCTACGTTAATGAAAATGGGTACAATCATATATGTTCTGGATATCTAAAACATACAAATTATTATTTATTAGACTACCGTCAAAGATCGCTAAATATGTCATCTTTGTCTAAGAAGTCAACCTGACAACGCATACTATATGAAAATGGTCTTCAAAATACACGTATATACATATTTTGTTCATATATATATATATATATATATATATATATATATATATATATACACACACACACACACAGTAAAACAAGGGAAAAAAGTAACGGCGCCAAGAGATTGGAGGGAATAAAGTGCACGAGAGAGTTGGTGTGGGCGGGGATAGAGCAGAGAGAGAGAGATCCCCTTGGGTGTTCGAGTGGGGAAGGTTTGGAGAGGAGAGGAGTGGGCGGACAGACAGGACGAGTGGCCAGGGGGAAAGGGAGGGAGAAAGAAGAAACTGGAGTGGAGGCGAGATAGTGAGAGAGAGAGAAGGGTAAAGAGCACTTGAGAGAACGGGGAAGAAGTGTGAGATAGTGGGGTCGGGAAGGGGGGAGTGGTCAAGAGGAAGAAGCGAGAATGAACAAGAGCGGAGGGGGGTTAGCATTAAAAAGGACGCCAAGAGTAGCACAGGCAGCGATAGCGCAGAGGATGACCGATATCGGAACCCGAATCGATTCAAACAAATCGAAAAGTGCCGACTAAGTCGACGGGACCGAAATCCGCCGGGAAGGTCCCTTGAGGATCCCGGTAGGGCGGTTGCAAGCGATGGGGGGAAACAAGACGGTGGGCACCTCAAAAAGGAATCAAAGTAATTAAACTTCGTGAGCACGGAGTTGCGCTGCCTGGGGTATACGTGTATATTTCATTTTTAACGCATGTAATCCTGTTTTTAAAAATCTGAATCACATAGAGGTGTGCGTAGTACTAGCATTTGTGTAATTTAATTCTTTTAGCTCCTCTATTTACCTTTGTCACAGTCGGTGGAGTAGGGTCCCTCAAACCTTGAGCATAGTCTACGAGTTTTGGACTCACGAGGGTCACTGCCGAGTAATGACAAAATAAATTAAACTAACATTGCTCGGCACAACTGGGTGCATTATTGAATAAAACAAGATGAACATTTTTAAAATTCCATAAACATAATGTATTAACACTGGACAACTTATATTGTCACTTTAAGTTTTAAAAAAATTAATTTAACTCACAAAAACGCGTCACTGCGATGAATATGCCTTTGCCTGCACACTAAAAGGTCAGCCTAAAGCGTAGGTCCTACAGAAAAGGTTGCCCACGGCAAACACAACTTCCACGATCCAGATACGACGCGGAAACTAGTTTTATGCCTTCGTTTTTGCCATACGCGGAAAGTAAGAAACACTATCCCAAGGTGTAGAATACTGACACAGGATAAACTGTGAATCCAAGGTATTTCGTTCAACCCGAGGGAGGGGAACATAGCCCTCACTGCCATATAAGGTCAGAGTAAACTCAATTCCTCGCTTGTATTAAAAAAGCTTACACCATGGACCTTACCGAAACTGTTCCAAGCAGACTCATAATGAAGATTGGTAGATGAAAACGGACAAATTCACCCAAGAAAAAGAATGCCGGGAGAGGAAACGATAATTCCAAAGTAAATGGACAGACAAAAGACACGAGTTAAGCGATCCAAAAATGAATTCGGGGTCGGATACCCCTCCGTTCGCATGGGGGAAGGTTGGGGAGGAGAACAAATTAGGAAAAAAAGGGAGGAAATTAGAGATAAAAGGGCCTGGGCGGCAGGAACGCAATGAATTGAGGAAGAGAGGTGACGGGCGAGAATTGAAAGAAAACAGAAATAATGAGACGGCGATGCAGGAGGAAGATGGCCGAGAGGAGGTGGGTGTGTGTGCGCCAGAGAGAGGGTGGAGTTTTTTCTTGGAACGAAAGTGGCCGGGGGATGAAAAGATAAAAAAAATTGCTCTTGAAGGAAAGAGGAGGGTGGGTGAGAGGAGGGGTTGGTCCGCCTGAAAAGATCTTTCAATGAGGTCACACCTTTCCCCCTCCTAACCGCCGCCACGATCGAATCTTAAAATAACACTCATTCAACCCCTCAACGGAACCTACCCACCCCATTTTCAACCAGTGCCTCCCCCCCCCTTAAGAACTCCTCCAAGCCCCATTTCATTCCCATATCTTCCGCACCCCACACCCGGGTGCATCTTTCCTCACCCCTCAGATTTATCACACTCCAACCTCTGCGTACATCCTGACACCCAACCTCTCTCTGCACCTCCACGTTGCAGAAACCCATTTCCTGTTCTTCGTGCACCACTCCATATCTTTGCAGCCTAAGTAAAGAAACAGTGCCTCCTTTGAGATGGGGTACACTGGGCACTGGTTTTCCAGCAGAGCGAAAGACTCGGGAAATAGCAATTATACACGTAAAAAAGAAACGCGTTACAAGTCATTCACATGTTTTTTTTTAATTATTGACCTAAATCTAAGAACACCCAAAAATACTTGGCCACGCGTCGAAAATTCCCTTATAAACACCATTCTTTTTTATACAAATTTAAAATTATTTTGAAATCGCAAATATATAGCATGACCGACATGATGTTCAAATTCAGAGTAGTTTTTCCAAGACGTCTATCGGAGCGGCAGGTTATGTTGTATACAAATGCTCCGGCGATATTCGAAGAGAGGTCCATTAGTCGAAGGGACTATACGAATATTTACAGTATATTTCTGAGAGCCAACACTAATCAAAATCGTAAAAAAAATCGCTTGGGAGTGGTTACGAACAAATCACGAGTTCATACTATCGAAAAGTTGTTTTCCAGACTTAAAAAGAATATTTATAAAATTTCACAGAGTAAATGGATAACTGGAGAGCTCTTGGAGGGAAAACTGTGGCTAATTTTATCTGAAAAACTGTACTAACGTATCTCCAAGCATATATTACTACTGGTGCGCTGACAAAGAAAGAGTACGAAATAAAATTTGCAATGGATACAGTGGGGAATATAACTCCACAAGTACTTTCTCTCTGCCAAAAGCATACATAATACGAGTATTAGTGAACAATATATAGAACGAATAAAAAGAAAAAAGCCAATATATAGAAACATATAGCGAAAAAAAGTCAATAACGCTTGTGATGAGATTACGCACACGCAACCCCATAGTACACATTTCACAAACTGGGAAATAATAGTATTACTTCTGATGAAATCAATGACCCCCTAGCGAGAGGACTCTGACGAGGGAACAAATCACCGCATGCACGCATTAACCCACTCCACATGATTTCTCCACATCCCCTCTCAACACACACACACACACTCATCCAACCTCTTCATTTGAGCTCCAATCCGCCCTCAGAGCCCTCACACTCGACGCCTCTTTCTTCAACAACGTCCCCACTCGTCAAACACACGCCCTCCCCGCACCCAACCTCACCAATCCACGCCGCTCCGGCCTCATTGAGCGCGAACGATTGAGCGTGCAAACGATGGGACGACGCTCAAAACGCCAAACGCATCGCTTCTCCCTCCCTCGCCCTTTCCCCGGAGCGGTTTTCGAGAGACGTGGGAGGAGGACGCGAGGTGCTAAAATAATCCGACCAATTGAAAACTTACGGATTACTCCTAATGACCCTAATTGAAAGGGAGCTCGGCTCTCATGGAGCACGGCCGACTAACACAACCGCCCCCCCCCCCCGCCACAGCCATCCCTCAAAAACCCACGCGCCGCCCGGGACTCACGCGCTCCGGTACGCGACCCACGGTAATTAACAATCGCCTCAAGCAGACGGAATGTATCTACAGTGACCATCACCACCCCTTGCCGCTAATTCCACCCGAAGCGAACCCTCCTCTCCCAAAACCCCACTCCACGATCGACAGAATCGATCAATAAACGAAACTCAACACGCGTACAAGGGGATCGCGCTCCCACGAATTCTTTCACGAGAAAGCGCCCGAATCAAATTAAGTTCGAGAAACGATGTCAAAACGTGTCTTACATTTTTTTAGAAGGCAAAAAGCATGGATTGGGCGCAGACGTTTCCACCAATTTTCGCCAACGCGATATCTTGATGCTAATTTCGACGACGGGATGGGTGGAACATTCCGAAGATCGTGATTCGACAAACTAATTGCTTAACTGTGGGGTAATTACATATCCCCCGATGAGGATATCTGAGGAAGAAACGAAAAGATGAAAGTATTTTGGTAAAACAGCAAAAATTTTACCCGGAGATCATTGGTGCGCGTCGAATCGACCCGTAGCAAATGGAACATTAGTCGAGGGCTATGATTGCTTTCATTCCCTTCGGACGTGAAAACAACGAAGCTCACTCGAGATGGTAAAAAACGGGATCAGGGGAGGGGGGAGAAAAAATACACACACACACATACATATATATATATATATATACACACACACACACACAAATACATATATTTTTTTTCCACAAAAGGCTGAGAGTTCTGGCGAAGTTAAGGTGGTTCCATCTCCGTCGCGTTTTCCGCTTCCCTGCCTTCAATTTTTTCCTCCGCGAGAGGGAGAGAGAGATGGAGGGATAGGGGGGAGGAGTATAAAGATCGTTCCTTAAGGGCGGACTTGAAAGGAGACAACCGGAAGCAGTCATTAAGCGCGAAGAATAAGACGAAGTAAAAACGAGGTCGGAATTACGAATATGAATGGCAACTTTTTTTTTTTGGTCGAGCAAGTTTTGACACGGGAGTGGCCCAATGCCCACGCCGACCACATAATGGGGGATAAAAGAAAAGGCTAACTGCACACACGCACGGGCGAACCCACACCAAACTCCCGTCTTTTTAACCGACCGAAAACTCACGGAACAGAAACCCCATAACCACACACCCACGTTTTGCTTGCGATGCTTATCCATTTATTAAGGCCTAGCCACGCTGTTACCTATCACAAATCTCATGAATACCTTAAAATAGGATGCCAGTGGGGTCCGGTGGAGACGTCAGTGCTAGGAGACCCCTGGGCGAACACCGCGAAACATTTGCATATCTCACACTTCATTCGCGACCGCTTTGGCGTGGTGACTGTCCTTCAAATGGCTTAAAACGTGGAGGGATGTGGACGTGCCCGCCGAAATGTTGAAAACCACTCACCAGCAAGCAGAGGAAGAGCTCCGTTGCGGCATTTTGATTGGGGATATTTACCAATGAGCACCACCCGAATTGACCACTCTTTTGATCACATATTTTCTGCAGGTGCAAAAAATTATTCTGCATGTAAGAGATAAGGACTGATCAAAACAAAAACACTGAAACAAAAAGAGAGGGCACTCACATATGTAGCTTTAGTGTTCTTTCCTTGTTTCTGTGTTTAAATAATCTTAATATATTTTTTTATAAATTTATTCCCACGTTCTTTACATACCCGAGAACTTATTTAGTAAATAAAATTAACACTTGTTTAAAACTAAGTTTTCCGCTACCATGCATATTTGTTGGCACCACCCCACCATGCACGTCTTCTAAGGGACTCTTGATTGGTGGGATTTTCCCTTTTCCTAACTCTTTAAACACCCTTCCACACACCCTGGTTGCACCCCCTGCCACACATCTTTTTGTCTTATGGTGGGGTATCTACGTAGATGTTGTCACTGCAATGTTTTCCTAGTAACTCTGCTCTTTCTGAATGCGCTCACTATATAGGAATGCTAGTGCTTCTGGTGGCGAAAATCCTTTCCTTGCAAAATGGTTAAGGATAAAAGAAAGCCAAATAAATTACGATATCACAAGCGTCAATGGAAAGAGCCTTTTTTCTGCACCATCACCTACTGTCGCATTATTCTCAAAAACGGGTGCCTTTAAGAGGAATTAACAGGAAGTCTGGTGGTAGGGACAAGGGTAGTCTTTAAGCAAATGTGAAAGGAAATTTAAAGTTTACTTAGCACCAGCAGTGGGAAAGGTTGCTCCTAGAATCCTTTTCAAGATGAAAAGCCTGGACGCCAATACCTTGCTGCAAAATGAGTTTCCCCAAAGTCATCGTCTTTCGCAACCCTCATCCATGGGAATCGAACAAAGGATGGAAGGTACGACGCTTGGGTATTTGGAAACCCCGCTGGTACCTCATCCTTGAAGACCCTCATTAATAGCCTTGGGTTCACGGCACAGATAGTGCCAGCCCATTTCCATCACTGTGGTGAAAACCTCCAGTTAGGAAAGGTATCCCACTTATGGAAGGCCCTAAAATACATCCCTTAGGCCTGAGCATGGGCACGACTTCCGCATTGACTCCAAGGCTAACCACAGCAGCGGAAAAATAAGGAAATAGCAAAACAGCTCGGATTTTGTGCATGGTCCATGATCAGGCCACTATTAGCTTTGAAGATTATGCCAGAAGTCTGGAGCGTAGTTCGAGCTTTCGGTATAAACACCAAGTGATGATATCTTCTTATTCCGACTCGCATGAGGTCGTTCCAACCATTTCGCGATACATACGTTATCTTCGGGTTAGCGAGAGCTCACGGTTTCGAATACTTAAGTCAGCAGAAAACCTTCCAATACTAGTTCATGTTGTTAAAGTTCGAAATAAAATGTGTGGATCACCTCTAACCTACATGCGTAAATAGATTAATCTAGCGACTCAATATCGCACTAAAAAAATAATCATGTTTATGCTAAATGCAAAACGCAAGCAACGGAAATGCGAGTTTGACTAAGACACCCCAAGGGAAACGATTTTCGAAGCTTTCCATTCGGTCGAGAGGAAGAGAGAGAAACAACAGGTCCGTCCCAACTCCCGCGTTCCTCTTCGCCGGCGAGTCGCGCCTCCGCTGCGGGTATAAAATTTTTCCCGGCGACCGGCAAAACTCAAAGGTGAAGAAAAACGCAACTATGAGGGAAGCGGCTAAAATTTTTTCCGGAACCAACTGAAACCGCTTGCTTCTACTAAGGGCCTTTACTAGTCAAACATGCCGATAGGCAGAGAAATACCTTGTTTATCCCGAGTATTTCAATAATTGTGATCAAACGAATAATTTTCGATTCAATCTCCACACCGACAAAAATTCATCTGACTAATGAGATTGTGAAAGAGGAATAGCGCCGGAGGATGATCCAATCGAGTACAATATCTGAATAGGAAAGAGGAAGACCGCGATGAGGAGCGTGTTGAGATACCGTCTAACCATGCGAATTAAAACGCGGGGCAGCCAAGCGAATTACTCATTGCCGCAACTGCCATATCAACCCCACGAATTGAGCAATTTCACGTTTATCACTTTGAAGGCGGTGAAAATATAAAGAGCGACTTACGATATCATTGGGAAAAAATCACACGGAGATACGAGGAAAAATTAAAAAAAAACCGTGAGATAAGATCCTAAGGAATCATTGCATTTTGGTAAAAAAAATAAAAAACACCGCGAAGCACTTCAAATGGTGAACAAATCTTAAAATGTTTTTTCGCCAAATTTTCGGGGGCGTGCAATGCAGCTACACGACAAAGAAAGGAGCCATTTTTCATAGAGAGTTTTCATAGTTCTAACAAGGAAATGATCGATTAATAAAGAGAATTCCTACTGCTTCATACGGGATTGATCCTAAATTGCCGCCCCCCCCCCCCCCCGGTGGCGGCGGGGTAACGTCTTCGGCTGCCAACCCAAGGGTCGCGGATCCGATTCCCACTACGGTGGGACTTTTTCCATTCAGGGCTTGGGTGTTTGTGTTGTTGTCCGATGTAAAGGCCAAAATGTGCTGTTTTCGGACCAAGAAAAAAAATAAATAATGAACAACATGGTGATTAATGCAAATAAACGTACGTGATCTCGTGATATTAATCATCAATCACAATATGCGAACTAAATTCCTTGCCGAGACACCGCAAGACAATCAGCCAAGATCCTCGTCTAAAATGTGCTCCATGGGTGCTTATTCTTGGTGTTTAGGTGTGCTTCGTGGCCACTTCCCGTCATTTCCTACAAGAAAATAAACATACGCGGTACCAACGTCTTCATTTCGACTCACTCGCTTACTTTTCTCCCACCCCTCCACCTACCGACCCCAAACGGCACACCCACAGCATAATGGTGAACGACATTTCGTGTAATTTAAAATATTTTGTTCATCATTCATGTTTGAAGCAAAATACCTTGGCCGAACCTATCAATTACTCGAGGCATAATCTGACTACTTGTGTACAGTATAGGGCAGAGGCACTGGTGTAAAAGAAGTGAAAAATACAGTCCAACAAAACAACTCCAAGGTAACATTTTTTCAAAAGAACAGACTAGAAAAATATAACACAAGCACGTAAATGCCTCCACATCCGCGCAAAATTAACATGATACTCTTGTAAATTTCACCCAATATAAAACATCAATCAATGGCTACAACTTTTAATCAGATTTATGCAAATAGTCCACTCTATCGTTCCACGCAGTTAAAAAAAAGAGTGATTTTGTTAGTATTAGCAAATACCATGACATCCAAACATCGCACGACTCCCTTATACCCCACTGCCAGGACAACTTGCCCACTTTCGACAGGCAAACACCCATGGAATACCCAACTGAAGGACTCGGGAACAAGAAGGATCCAACGCGTTGGGGTTGAGGGGGAAGACGGGGAGGTACGATGATGCACTGTGGGTGTGGCCGGTACGTACGATGCAAGGGAAGGGGGGGGGGGCGGGAGAGGCACCACACGAGATAGTTGATGAGAGAGGCGAGAGAGGAGGGGGGGGGAATTGAGAGGGGAGAAATGGACTCGGTCGGATGAGAGGGAGGTGGTATTAGATGGCATCTGCTCTTATATTACGCCCCAACCCACCAACATCGCCGCCGCCACCTACCTCTCCTCCTGTCCGTAACAGAAGAGCGGCGGGTAGGAGAGGGGGTTGGGATTTTTTGGGGTGGCAGTCTTGTATGAGAGGGGGGTAAGATGGGACGGGGGGAGAGAGACAAAGCCCCTGGGGGGTGAACGATGCGGGATGGGTGGGAAGAGGGAATGAAAAAAGGAAATAATAGGCCGGGAGAGAAGAGAGGGGCGGTTGGGGACCGATTCGAATGGGGAGGAGGAGTAGGTGATAAAAATCCGTGCCTTCGAGGAATAATGAAGCGGATGAGGCAGGGTCCAAATTGAAGCGACTTAGCGGGGGCAAGATGGGGGGAGGGGGTTGTAGGGGTGGGGGAGGGTTAGAAAGAGGGAGGGACGGCATACATGGCAGATCGAATGCAATGGTATTGTGAGGTGGATGGGTGGGGATGGGCGTTGTATGAATGCACACGCGAGGATGAGGCGTTCCTTAAGAGCCGGCTGAAAATAAAAATACCGATACTCATGCCACTTCCTCTCCGCTTTGGCGGGTCCCCTATTCTCATTTAATATTTGGGTCCGATATGCACTGAGGTGTGTTAACTTGTAAGTGTTCAAATGTGTAATTGTTTATAATATATATATTTTTTCAATACATATATATATATATGTGTATATATATATATATATATATATATTCCCTCCCATGGACTACAACCTTGTCGTGGTGGAAGGGCTTGTGTGTTCCGATGACCCCTAGAGCTGTGCTGGCGGGAGTAATAATAATTACTCCTGGAAGGGTCACCCATGCCAGATAGGTCGAAGGTTAGGAGCCAGACGAAAGGTAGTCCACGCAGCGTCTGTTCCTCAGTGAGGCGGCTGCAATGGCGTCTGACCCCAGTGGGGCGGCCATTAAGTGATGGTGTCACGTTAAAAACACTATTGAGGAAGGCAACGGGAAACCACCTCAATTATCATTCCCAAGAAAATATGATGGACGCAAAACGGAGGGAGTTGATGACGGGGACGTTGAGTAGGGATGTTAAGACAAGACTCGTAAAAACTCTGATATGGAGCGTAGCTATGTACGGCGCGGAAACGTGGTCGCTGAAGCAGGAGGATAGACGTAGATTGGAGGCTTTTGAAATGTGGGTGTGGAGAAGAATGGAAAAGGTGAAATGGACCGAAAGGAAAACAAATGAGGAAGTACTAGAAATGGTGGGGGAGGAGAGGGGTTTGTTGAGAGAAATCCTATGGAGGCAGGAAAAATGGATGAAGGGCGTATTGAGCGGTAGTGGAATGTTGAAGAGGGTAATAGAGGGAAGAATGTTGGGCAAGCGAGGTAAGGGTAGGAACAGGATAGGGATGTTGGACGAGATGAAGGGAGGAAAGAAGTACACCGAGATGAAGAGGGACCTGATATAGATTAGTTTGCTAGGTGGGGAGTCACAAAATGTTTATTTGATAGTTGGGTCCATCCAAAAACCTACCTTAACCGGTAGATTACCTAAAAAAAAAATATATATATATTAGTCTGACCTGAAGAAGGCCCCGGAGTAGGCCGAAAGCTCACATTATCTAAATTGTGATATATCTTCTACGTGTTATCTGTTTTATTCTGTGTTCTGTTGTGCCGTCCAAAAGTTATGTATGTATGTATGTGTGTGTGTGTATATATATATATATATATATATATATATATATAAGGTATTCTACCGCTTAAGGTAGGTTTTTGGATGGACACAACTACCAAATAAATATTTTGTGACTCCTAACAAAACACAATCCAGCAACCTACCCTACATCAGGTCCCTCTTCATCTGTGTGTGTTTATATAAATATATCTATAGAAATAAATACATAACTATATATAAATATATAAACATATATATCGGTAAGGCAAGTCGAAAGATCCGGTGTTTAAGTCCCGGCCATAGAAATAATTTAGCGCTTGTGATCTGCTCGATTCCTGTCCCCTTTACTATTTCCATGTGTAAGAATATAATTATTATTAGGTAATCTACCGGTTAAGGTAGTTTTTTGGATGGACGCAACTATCAAATAAACATTTTGTAACTCCAAACAAAACCCAATCCAGCAACCTACTCTACATTAGGTCCTTCTTCATCTCTGTGTAATTCTTTCCTTGCAGATTCTTCCCCTATCGATGGACAACATGATATTTTTAAATAAGTGTCACACATATATCATCATAAGTCACACATACATCATCACACTTATATCAACACAAGTATGTCCTACATATTTTTTTAACCCGAGTTATTTTCGTTTTTCAAAACACACGGTGTTTTCGGTACTCGACGTTTCCTCCAAGGACGTACGTGCTTATAAACATCCTTGGTGATAGGGGATGAGGAATGGCGGCATATCGCTTTGGCCCGGAGTAGGATGGGTGGCCACCAGCCACCTCAATGGAAATGACATAAACGGACTTAACCTGCTTCGAACCGGGCCCTCAAAGTATATTCGGGTAATAGTTATCCCTGTCGCAACTGAAAGACGAACCGCAGGTACAAACCATCAATCCCCTTGACCGATCGTTCCACTGCAGTGCTGTTAAAAACCGGAGCTGGAAAAAAATGCAAGGAAGCCATGGTGGCAAAGGTAAATACGCTACCACAATCCTGCGAGCTGCTAGAACTACCCGGGAAGTAATTGGCAGGATACTTTTGTGTTTAATCAGTACTGTGATGTGGTTATAGATGTAATAGGTATGACTTCCGGTAAGACTATAATCTAGAACGAATTTCATGGTGAGATTTATCTTTATCCGGATTTTAAAAAGAAATTTACGAAATTAAGATGACACGGCGTGATATGTAATCGGTCCATGGTTTGCAGTTTCAGTTTAAGCCCGATGATGTTTTTCTTACGGTTTTCAAGCGGCGAACTACGGTCAATACGGCAGAAATTGCCAGGCCACAAAAGGATATCAAGTTTTTGTTCCTTATCATAGACCCCTGGGCGATGGTTGTTCGCTTACTGTCAACGCCACTGCCGCCACAGCAAACTTGCTCCACAATTGGACGTTAAGGACCAAATCATGACACAGGATAAAACGGAAACTTCGGTTCAGCAGAAGATTAAACCGTCTAACAAGGAGGAGCGGAGAGATATGCTATCTAATAATAACACCTTGTGTGACTCAATGCGCTACCCGGTGCTACCAATTAAACCTTTGATCCACCCACACCACAACGAAACACGTTCAGATGAATAACTTGGGATGCCTCAGCAGAATGATAATGACACCCAGAAAATTTCTTCTCCCGATAAGAGAAGATGCGTACTCCAGATTAAGCACTGAAAAGTATCAACTTCCATTCCTCTGCAAATTAACTATCTCAGTTTAATCTCTCTGAGCCTTTGAATGACGAATTCTTAGCAACTCGTAAGTTGGCAAGACGTATCTAATTTACTTGAAGCTCATGCCCAACCATTGTTTCGTTCCCTCCCCTTATACGTGCATAATCTTGCTTTCTAGTTCTGCACCACTTGTCTAGGTATCCTGGTCTATCGTATTAGTGGCTCTGGTTCATTTTTATTTCCTCAATTTGAATGTACCCAAGAAATTCTCTGGACGATAAAATTAACACTTAAAAAAAAACTTTCCAGCTGACGTGCTTATGGTTTAGCCCCTCCATGCGCGTATTTTCAGGGATTACCGGTGGGTCCTTATTTAACTTTCCTCTCCTTGGTCCCTTACTCTATCAACCTAGTACTTGCACCCTCTCCCACAAACCTTTATGGTGAATCGCGGGATAATAATGTAGAAATCCATCGGAGAGTCAACTACCGTCTTCTCAGTTATATTATCGTACCATGTCCCAGGAAAAAACAATTACGTACAAGGGCTCAAGCTATGAGCATAGGTACTAGAAAGATGATACTAAATGAATGGCTACCCTATCCACAGGTCATTTATTCACTAATTGACATCATTGGGGATGTAGAGTATATCAAATTAATCACCTAAATTACTGAATACGAGCGCAGTAAACGAAGGAAATTATAAACGATGAAAACTAAATTCCGAAGTCAAAGAATCGCAGAAGGAACGGGCCGTGCACGGGAAGAACGCCGACGCCTGACAACCGAGCGAGTGCGTTGACTCAAATATTTCAACACAGCTGCGCCCAAACGGCAGGACCCAAAATGATAAACGCTACTAAGAAAAACAAGCTATTGGGGCCGCACGTTGGCTTTACTCTACATCTCACACGCGCCTTTCAAATGTGTGCCCACTGCATCCTCACAAAACTAGGTAATTGCAAACGGAAGAGGATCACATATGTGCCTAAAATACAACCCTCCTTAAGGCAACTATTGGCTGCGGGCATCGCC
The DNA here is from genome assembly GCA_037158775.1 of Hetaerina titia. Classification (NCBI taxonomy): domain Eukaryota; kingdom Metazoa; phylum Arthropoda; class Insecta; order Odonata; family Calopterygidae; genus Hetaerina; species Hetaerina titia. Next base: position 67,047,270 of record CM073777.1, on the reverse strand, counting down.
ACTCTTTACACAGATATCTTTAGCGCAATACGAGTCTGTAAACTATCCTTAATCGCAAAACAAACACCGAAAGATCCTTCCGGGAACGGCCCAACCTGGGAGACGCTCGAAAGAGGGTAAACACTGAGAGGTAATCCCACATTACACAAAATGCACACATACACACTTATTTGGCGCACAACGCATTACTCCAAATGCACCACCGTAGGTGAAACTTTTAGGTGGAAGGGACCTTCGTACGCAGAGTCGGAGGCGGACGAAGTTGGGCTGAATCTAACAGGATGCGTCCGAGGCTTTGCAAAATCAAGCCTCGAGCAAGATAATGAAGAACAATGTTTAAAGTAAATTTGGGTTGAGCGATACTCGCGTTTCCATCAAATACCACGAATGTAAAAGTATGCAGAGGTAATGTGGACGCAATTCCAGTGTGCCAAACACTTCGACTACAAAGTTACTACGTTTATACAATAAGAAGAATCTATCGTTGAAAATATCTTCCATTTTTACAGCAAAGCGGATACGTAAGCACATTTGCGGGTACATCGACAAAGGGAAAACACAAAGATAAGTCTAACAGGAAGTTACCGATGCCAAAAAATACATGAAGGTATTAACAGTGCAACAGAATTCGCATTTCCTTTTGATGAACAGGCGATCCATTGCTCTGGCAACCAGCTAATGAATGACTAGGGGATGAAATTCAAATCCAAACGATACCTGTCGACGTCCTGCTAAACTCCAAGCCGGGAGATATTCCGGCCCCCGGTACTTCGTGGGAAACCTTGGGTGGCACAGGGAAAGGAACTGCCCCCAACCACACCCTGACCGCGCCAGTTTCACACAACATAGGGCTTATTCTAGACACACCTGTCACAGCCAACTAAGATTATTTGACCGCCGCGCTGGTGACGGAAAAAAAGTGTTTGAGAGCTGAGGTCAATCAATAGCAGTACTTAAAACCTAATGAATGAATGACACTATTTTGAAATTCAAGTGCTTCCACACAAGATAAATTTACACTGTAATACCTTTGTTTTTCCCACTTTGTGCATAAACAATTATAAAAGTACATATGTAGTGGAGCGCCGTGAAGTATAGGGCTATTTAACCCAAGGCGGGGACTATTCCAGAGCATATAAAATTAAATGGACTGAGACGTCTGCTGAAAAGCGGGACTTCGAAAAAATTCCCAAGTTGCTGCTAAAGCTAACAAGAAATATGGATGCCTTTTAGAACAAAATCCGTCGTGCTTCGGTCACCATCTGGACTAGGCTGCAGAGTGATCGGGAGATCGAGAAGGTGACAATATTCCCGTATTCATTTATTCGGGGCCGGACCATTACGGCGCCACAAATGACACGTGGGGATTTGAGCGTTTCACAAATTCGATGCGCCGCCAAGGCAATTGAATCGAGAGGCAGAATTAATCCCAATTGGACCGAGGTTAATTAAGAGAGGAAGCACGGGCTCATGTTAGGAAATACGCATGGTTAAGAATGATGTGGTTCAAGAAATCGTCCACCCAGACCGTGGATTCCGAAGATTTTAATCGAAATCTCACCACACGCTCGCGTGGTGCCCAGCGGAAAAGAATCCACAAACGGAGAGCACTTCGGATGGCCACCTGCGATTCGACTCGGGAACGACGGTGGAAATATGGGAAAGCTGCAAACTTACGTCCAAATTAATTTGAAATTATAATTACACTAAATTACTCGCCCACATTCTTCTCGACCCTCAATTTAACTCGATTTACTTACACTAGCGCTCCTAGCATAATGTATGCACCTCTTAGTTAAGTACTCAACTACGGATCTTACGGGCCAGGAGCATCAAATACATGGGGAATGAGTAAATTATAAGAAGGCATAACCCGAATTAAGTTTAATTTTCAATTAATAAAATTACATCCGCGAGTCTAACATGAAATAACTTCGGCTCCGTATACATATAGGTATCACTTTAAAAGATGACCATCATCATGATTTTTGCACGAGTGTATTCGCCACTGTGGGTATAGTTGTTGCATGTATGTGTTGATTTTGCATGTGGCTTTGCTCCTTTTTACGGGTGGTGACCTAACACCCCCCGTCACACGCCATTGTGGCGACTTGCTGGGTATTATGTAGATCATCACAGCACAAGTATGTGGGCACTTTTAAAGCCGCGCTCTACGCTAGCTATCAGCGTCAGCCAAAATTGAAATGATGAATGAACTCACGCAACACCAAACGCTTGATTTTAATCGAGAAATCATCCGAGGGACCTTCAGTCGATCATCCAAACTTCACGAGCTGCCCCTTATCCGGTCGGTAAATATTCACTTCCTTCAACAGCCCACGACGTGGGAATAAAAAAAGCCCCCGTGGATCTTACGGAGGCTCAAAGGAACGTGTAAAACCGCACTGGAACATCAAATCATATTTAATAACAAAAGGCAAGCGTGAGAGAGGGAAAAGGCGAAAAAAATATTTTCCTAACAGCGAGAGAGAACCGGCGGTATTGAAACACGCGGCGGACCGACAGACGTCGGATTCTCCCACCCAACACCTTCCAAGCGTTCGGCGAAACCTTCACCCGCCCACCCACTACTCCAGAAGTGCGAGAGATCTTATCACCCCACCCCCCGTCTCCTGTTCTCAGACCTTGAGGGGAGCACAAATGACGACTCTTGAGGAATTTAAGATCAAAAGAAGGGGGGGAGGAGAGAAAACAGTTGAGGAGATGGGGAGCAGGGGGGAAGAGTCGCGGGGTGACGGGCGGGAGGAGAGCGGAACGGGCTGGCAGGGGGAGGGACAATCGGTGAGGTAGAAGGATGGGGAGGGGGACCTCACAAACACCGGCACCGCCGCCACCCCCACCCCACCTGGGTGACGTCATTAATTGACCGCTCGGCTCATTAAGCTCAACCGCAGACACTGAATAGCATCGGAGTGGCCTCACTCTCCCGCTCGCCAACACACTCGCGCCGGGCACATCCACTCCTCCCGGCCACCCTACTCCTCCCCCACCCGACGCTGCACACACACACACACGCACCATCGCGCGCTCAATTATTTGAGCCTTACCCAACCAACACCCAACTGCTCCCTCCCGCCACCCTAGAGCTCAAAAAGCCCCCCCGACCCGTGGAAGACTTTGTAATGGGTGAGGGTGTGGGAGGGGGTGGAACTTCTGCGCCAATTAACACGCCGTGTAGGAAAACAGCGGGTTAATTGACGCCGCGATATTGCAAAAAGGGTGGGATGCCGGACGGCCGAGGGGGGGGGTTGGATGGGATGGGAGACCCCGCCCTCATGTTCGCCGGGATATAGTGGCGAGTGCGTTTTCAGGGTGGGGTGGAAGTGTAGAGGGTGCAGGCGGAAGAGGGGGTAGGGATGAAGGGAATCAAGCTTACGCACCGCAGAGCATCACCGGCATGTTTGGTGGTGTTTAAAGGTGTGGCACGAAACATTTAACGCGGCAGTCGAGGGGGGGGGGTAGGGAGGTGAGGCGGCACTGATGGCTGGGGGACAAAGCGTGACTCGACGCGCGGTGGGAATTTTCCTAGGACGGAATTTGGGGACCCGACAAATCCGGAACCACATTTCTGACTGAATCGCTCGCCGATTCCTCCCGACGAAGGTAGGCAGAAAAACAACGCGGAACTCACGAGTGGGAGAATACTCCTGTAACTGCAAAGTTTCTGAATAAAAGTTATAAAAAAAAACACTTCCTCAACTTCGAGCAAAGTCCATGTGCTTATTCGAGAGAGCCATTCCAAATGTTCGGAAATCGAATAACACCACTCGGTTTAACTATTCGTCCGAGCGAGCACATACCGTAGCAATTAGAGGCAATTCCTCCCCGTGGCAATTGAAATTTTCTCCACTTAATAACAAAACCCACCTAACCCTCCCAATCAAGCGCATTTACGTAGCCGCTGAGCTGTTTCATTAACGCCCCCATCCACACCCACAACATTATTATCCGACAATTACTTCATGCTATGTGCCCACCACCATGAAAATGATATGCACGCTAGTTGAGTGAACGCCACCCTGAACAATCCAAACACTTCAATTCTCAACAGACAGCTGACCGGACTGGCCAAACCCTAAAGAAACTGACTGTCCCAAATCCCGTGCCTCAAAAAACGTGCCTCAAACGGCGAATACGAATCATGGGCTAAACCGCACATAACACCAAACACTTGCCTCCGGTCTCCCTCTGATGGCCTCACGGGACCACCGCGAAAGAATACGGATACATAAGACTTCACGCGTATTATCATCACGAGACATGTACCTCCGCATTCAAATAAAAAAACAACACAGAATTACCGCACATACACGCCTATTGGAGAACTGATTGATGATCAAGCAGCAACAGCACTGAATGTCTTAGATACTCTGATGGCTAAGGTCATTTCGCGCCGTGAAATCCCATAAATCACTACATGACACCACAGAGGCATGTCTTGGAGGATTAGAACCTTGAGTAATCCCGGACGGACACGCATAACTCATACAGCTCTAGATTAGTGTCGTTAGGCATTTAGCAAACACTAATCGGCTGAGGCATCAATTGAAAGTGCCCCAGGAAAGGGCCACATGCATTCACCGCAAGTATATGCCAGTGCACTTGTTTGTGATTGGATTGCGTGATTGGTTTTAATGATGCTACTCGGCACCGGAAAAAAAACTCACGGAGAGAACAAAACAAACACCGTATTACGAAAGCTATGCCCTCATCCGGGGTTAAAACTATAGTATGTGCGGCACGGCACAATAAGTTTAAACCACACAGCAAGTCAATTAGTGTAAAAACAACGAAGGGGATCAGTGCAGGGCGTAACGAGTTCTCCGACATCAAGCACGGAAACTTTTTACAAGGTTATCCACGGCAATGTACATGTGAGTCACAATTCCATTCTCCGCACGATTTCTAAGTGGGATTTCAGACAAACGCAAAAACAAATTTGGGATACGAATCTGAGAAGAAGGCAACATACTCCTGAAAAATATCACTCGCCAATTTCAGACGGATCATATACCATCTCGCCTCGCGTAGAAGCACAGTATAAGCTGCCTGAAAAGCTCTTAACATTAACTTTTTTTTAAGTATGAGGAATGCCAAACAAAATCATTCCGTGTACGGATGCACTAACTCATGTAAGTCAATAAGACTGCGCCATTCGCCAACGAACACGAGGCACTATTTTCGAACGAGGGGACTCCCACGTTTCCACTCTTGCAGCGGTGGCTTCCCCCATGTCCGGCCGGGCACCGGCGTTCCCCCTGGGACACAAATTGGTCCACCACCGAACTGCCGAGAGAGAAAATTCACCATAATAGACCACCAAACCGAGGATTTCCGAGTGTTACGACATGTCCTCCCACCCCTCCCCACCACCACCGCCATCCCCCTCCCGGCCTTTAGATATTCACAAATGGGGAAACACGAACGCGCCCATAAACACCGAAATATCTCCACCACGAATCTTCGCGGTGTGCGCGCGCCTGTGGGGAAACGCCGAGAGCGGGGAGGGCCAATTTGCGACGGGCGAAAACTCCGAGGTCCGCCCGGCGGGGCGGAAAAAAGAACCGTTATCGCCCAAGAAGAACATTCACGCAATCTCTTCCTTTCTTTCTTCCATCCATCCACCTCCTTCCACCTCATCCATTCCTGGAGGCGGCGGCCGCATGTCAAAAAGGAATCGGGGGAGGGGATAAAAGGGACTCCTACGGACCACAACACGCGAATGAGATCCTCGGGAGAGATTATGGAAACGAGCAATTTCCCAAGATCCGAACATGTCAATTTGGCATTCGAACTTGAAACGATCCGGGAGGATTGGGCGTAAAAATATCAATGCCCGAAAACGTAAGAGGAAGGGGATGGGGATGCGGGGGGGAGGGGGAAAAATCCCAGTCATTTTATCTCGGAAAATTCGCCAAATATAATATACCCCCATTCTTGGGGAAACGCGACTCTCCCTCTCCTCCGACCGGCTCACGAATCCACGACCACTTCGAGAGATTTTTGCGCCGCGGTTAAGCCAATTTTCACCACAAAGGTGCAGGCAGGCGATAACGGATCAAAAGAATTTTTTTTCGACTAATTCACCAATGGTCAGAGTGAGGTGAAGTGCATATTCCACCCTAATCTTTCCTCTGCATCTTGACTCACACTGTCCACGCAATAAAAAAATTCTTAAGCGAACATTACCTATCAATTTAAAGTAATTAAAAGCAAGTCGAGAAAGGTTCGCTTGAACGCTAGATTTGCGAGGATGTCTGATAATGCTCCCACTAATTCCGATAACCAGACCAGAAGTAGCCTTGTCCCATAAATTGTCCTTTTATCAGTACAATACAGACTTTGAGTAGGTAATCAGGTATACAGGTAATCAAGGATTTTCTGGAGAAGGTTTTTCTTGCAATTGATTTACAGGTATAGAGGAAGCATGAAAACAAAGGGGCAAAACAAAGAAATCCCATAAATACTTAATTTTAAAATGAGAAAGGATACAAAATAACATTTCTAGGGCAATTTACACTTCAAACTTCCTTGCTCCTGCAAACGTGGCTGTCACAATCTACGCCAACCGGTTTCTCGACCATAAATTCACATGTGTAAGCACTTGTGGTAAAACATCTGCATGTGTTGTGGCAAGCGATTTACCAGTCCTATGAAATATTTGGGTCTAATCAACGTTCTCGACATGGAAGAAAAGACCTAACGCCCTAGATTTTAATGGTCATAACGTCAAAAAACATTATTGACTCCAGAAATGTATGCATTTGGTCGAATAATTTTTGCAACACAAGTTCGAAAGGTAAAATAAATAGCAAGAGGAATACATAGTGTTCCGTGTTGATATGAAGATGTCCAAAACAAGTATACTAATTCTAATCTAGAATCAGCAAACAGATCTGTAGTAAAATATACAAAACTAAGCTTTCTCAGAGGAAACTGAGCAAATAATTTTCTTGGTGAGTTTTCAACTGCAAACATATTAACATTCAGGACACGTAAGGAATTCGATAATCTGAGGAATATTTTTACAATTAATATTCGATATTAACATTTATCAAAAACTATTAGCCATTAATGGGGCACTATCATCCAGGGGCACCACCACAACAAGAAAAGCAAACAATTTTGGAAGAAGAAAATAGGACCCAAGCCAAGTAAATTCTTACATGTTACCTAACTTAGGAATACACTCGGAAACCCGGATGGGTGCAGTAGTTTCCATTATCAAATATTTACATCGCAAAGCCTATTTGAACAAACTCGGTCGCTATCCTGTTGGGAACAACTTCTCGTATCAGAAATCTCCAGATATACATTGTGAGGAGGCCATCGTCTGTTTTTGTCGATGTTCGTAGCGCATTTGGAAAACGGTTTCCGGCGAACCGGACTGCGAACGTCGGGATTCGCACAATTATTCACTGGAAGAATTAAAAAGTACACTTACGGGATGCCTAGCCGCCGCGGCCGCAGCTGCCGCCGCTGCGTTCATTCCAGTTGGGTACATCTTATGTCAGCAGCGCATTCTACCGACACAGCTTCCGCCCGGTTGTCCCCGCCGCCACTCCGAAGCTCCTTCAGATCCGATGCCAAGAGACGATCCCTCGGAAGAAGCGTCTGTTCCCCCACTGCTATTCCGCCGCCGCCTCCGCCGACGCCTCCCGACGCTACCCGGATTAGCCCGGCCTCCCGCTCCGCCACTACTACCGGCTTCCCCTGCCGCAGGTGCCGGTGGATTCTCCGCGCCGGCCGCGACGTTCGACGGCTGTTCAGGATGTTCTGCCCCGCCGGTCAACCAATGTAGCCTCTGCCACCACCACCTCCTCCAAGCGCTCTGTGGATCTTCCTCCAGCTCAGTAGCGGCCGGATAAACCTATAGTGGCAATGGGACTAATTTTTAGGTCGATGGGTTGAAAGATTGACGACAAAGCTACTACCGAATGTCGGTTGGCGAGATATTCACTTCGCCAGAGCACGAAAAATATACCAAGGAATATTTTCGGTCGCCGCAATCGCAAAAGCTGTACAACCAGTTAATTCAACTGCCGCTGTACGTTAACAAATCACCTGGAAGTTAGATATATCCTAGAGCAACAACGGTTTCGCCTTAATGAACAAGGAATCCGAAGCACAAAATCAACACCACATTTGCACGTTAGCACCGCAAATATCCTCAAAAGAGACGGGGGACACTTTTCGTCGACGCGAGTTGAGTATCGAGGGGAAAATGTACGAGCGGATGTCACCAGATCGTACTCAAAACAGGAACGAACACTCGGGCCAACTTCACTTCACCACGCGCCTCTCCTCCTATTACTCGGGATTATTCTCCTTTCCTTTGACGCGCCACTACCTTTCCCCTACTTGCAAAACCGGAAGCATACGGTCGGAGAACTTCACCAGTTGCGGTCATGCACAATGATACCGTGCAAGTCGGTCTGCCCCGCAATAACTTTTTTTTAAGGTAGCCGTAATAAAGTTAAGACGACTTCGACGCAAGAAAAACATACAAAAGGGGGAAAACTTCTTAGACTCTGTGATGGTTTTGCTGAAAGAAATTGATCAACTTCAATGAGAAAAAAAATAATAGTGAGTTTCCTGGAGCGCTAACATAAATCCTTTCGAACCGTTCCACAAAAAACTCCGGTCGTATCTTCGGGATCTCAAATCACTTCTTTTCGTCGTAATCCCTCTTCTGTATGGGCAATGCACATGCACTTTTCACTTCTTCGGATTGTTCGGGGTACCGTCCGAGAAGTCAGTATCACCGGACTCGGGGGGAAAAAAAAGGACAGGGACACTACTTCGAAAGGAACGAAGGTGTCCTCTCGCACGATTGCTTCCCCAGCAATGGATTTTGGTTCGGAAGGAAAACAACACTTCGTCCTGGGACAGACAGATGGGACGGTCAAAACTTTCCGCCGCAGATGAGATAGTAAGCCGGGGGAAAAAAAAGACCGGACCGCAGAACCGAAGACGCCACAGAAAAGGAACGCTTCCTGCTGGGCCTCCTTTTTTTTCTCACGAGTCCGTCCGTTTTAACCAACCGAATCACTCCGGGAGGGCGGTAAGCGCGCAATAGGGCAACGAAACAATTACTCCAAGCAGGGTCAAAGACAGGAGGAAACTTTCACGTCCTCACTCCTATTTTCTCTCACTCTCTACCACCTCACTACCACCTTCCCAAAGCTCTTCTACCGTTTCCCCGAGGGCAGAATCGAAGTCGAGTGTAAGTGCGTTCGGGAGTACTCGTAGAACAACCAAGATGACGCCGAAGAAACCAACGACTATGCACACAGGAAAGTTGGAATGAGATGATTTTTCGCTCGGAGCTCGTAGGGGAAAATGGAAAATCCTTTTGAAATGGCACAAGGTTGGGGGGCAAAGGAATGTATAAAATATCCACGCCGGCGAAACGAAAGGTACTCAAACACGTTTAACTTTTTTTTTCTTTCCAACAGGGCCGTTATATTCCAAAGATGCACGGGTTAAAAATGCGACCGCGTTGATCACCCAAAAACAACAAACACACGAATATATATAAATATGTTCACGGTCTCGGCGACGAGGCTTTCTCCTTCCTCCCCTTATATGGGCTATGCGAAGACCACGAGTATACCAAATCGAAGGACGTAACGAGAGCACGTCCTGCCACCTCGCCGCTCGTTCAGCCACTGAAGGGAGGGGAAATGGCGGCGAAGGAGGGGAGGGAGAGGGGAGGGGAGGGCGAGGGGAGCGGAGCGGAGAACACGGGGAGAGGGGAAAGAGAGAGAGAGGGAGGGAGGGAGAGACAGCGCCTGAACACTTCCCTTAACCCGTCTTCCCCCAACCCCACCGCCATGTGCCCAAACCTCCCCTTCCTCGTACTCCCCCCTCTCGCCGCCATCCCTCCCGCTATATCGTCTCGAACCCCCCACCCCCGGTCCCCGTTTCCAACCTTTACAATCCCCACACCCTTCATCGCCCCCTCCCTTCCCCCCTGGGTTCCCGCTCTTACGAGCCGTGGCGGTGCATTGTGCTTCGCTCGCTTCCACCATCATCCTCCCTCGTACCCCACCCCCCCTCCCGACTTCCCACCACCATTTTCAGTGCCGCCAACCTCACCCTCCCTATGCAGAGAGAGAGAGAGGAAAAAATGGGATATAAAAAAGGAAAAAACTTTTCCTCTTCCTTTTTCCCCCCTTCTTTTCCCTATAACCTCCTCCTCCGTCCTACTCTCCAGACTCGCCTTCCTCTCACGTACCATCTAACCCTCCCCCCCCGCCTCCTTCCTTCCGCCCCTCTCCCTTTAACACACACACACACACACACTCTCTTTCTATGCTATGCGCCCCTTCAAAAAAGCTTCCAATCCCTTTTTCACCTCTCCCTCTCTTTCCTGCTTCCCTCTCCCACTCGCCAGCACCCCAACACCCTTCTATAAACCCTCCACCTCCTTCCTCTCGACAGTTAGTTCCCTGTGGCCGCAGGAAAGTGGCGGGAAGGGATGGGGCGCGTGGAGAGGAGTCGGGGGAGGGGCAGTTGGATGAGAGAGGGGTGTGGGAGAAGGAGTGGAATGGCGTGTGTGGGGTGGGGTCTCCTAAATGGCGTGGGGTAAGGGTAGGAAGTGAGGGCTTTTGGGGTGGGGGAGGATGAGGTGGATGGCGGTGAAGAAACGAGGGGCTCTGGCGGAAGGGGATGGGAGGAGGGGAGGGGTGTTAAAGGATTGGTGTGCCTTGGGTTGGGGAGGGGGGGGGGGTGGATGTGGCTCACATCTAAGCTCATACTGCTATCGCTCTCCCCCTTTCTCTCTCTGTCTCTCCGTCTCGTTTATGTGTCTTGCGTGTTCCTTTTTTATTTCATTTCTCTCCCCTCCGTAATTCCTTTTCCCACCACTTCCACTCCGTATTCCTCCTCTTCCTCCTCATCTCTCCCCCTTTTTTTTGAGAACGAACTTACTTCGATCTTTTTCCCTTCTCCCTTTTTTGCGTCCTTCGCTTTATTGGGTATTTTTATATACATATATAGAAATATATATATATATATGCCTACGTATAAGCTTGGTGTCATGTCTTATTCTACCCATTTTCGCATATTTCCCAAAACCCAATTTCCTTCTCTGCGCTTCTCTTTTTGCTTTTTCTCTGTTCTCTTTACAATATTTGTTTTTTTTGCATAGCAAATATCATTCTCTAAGTTTGGCATGCTTGTCCCAGTTTCCAAATTACTGTGCTAATCTTTCTCTATGTTTATCAATCCCAGCTTCCGTATACTATTGTTTATTCAACGTTAGCACTCCTTCACTCCGTTTCTTACTCCTTCCGCTTTCTGAAATTATTTCCCAGTACATGATCTCATTAAGGCTTACTCTACTCATTAAGGTTTTGTGTGCATATAATAACTGTTCCCATATTAATATGGTACACTTTGGAATTGGAAGTCCTTTGACCCACTCATTGGCGTCAATATAACGTGTCTATAGGATTTATTTTCTTAACATTCATCTTTCTTACTTAATTTTTCCTTTGGGTGCACAAACTTTCGCATGAACGTTATTGTTTCATCCGTTTATGTGAAATTCTCATTTTTGAGATTAGCAAAAGTGCAGCTTTTGCTAATCAGTCCCTTTTTTTTAACCCCCCCATCTCTTTCATTCCACCATTTCTTTCCTAACTCTTCGTCTTCCTCTCGAGCCTTCTCGCTAGTCCTTTAAATCCGTTCCGTTTCATTCTATTTCCAGACGCATTCTTGATCTTTTTATTGTTTTACGTGAATATAAATAATATATATATATATATATATATATATATATATATATATATATATATATATATATATCTTTTATGCCATCAAATAACTTCACGTCCTTCGGCTACTTTCTCGTCTCTTCTAGATTTTTCATGACCATAGACTAAACTCTCTACCGACAAAAAAATACGAATTTGTTAAAAAAAATATGTTGTACCTCTGTTCATTTATGGCCAACGCATCGGTGTTCTCAACATACTTATGCAATAATTAAAGCAAAATCGCGTAAACCATGATGTTTTCACCGTGGAACTTTTTCTTGATACTATTTACTTGACATATTATTGGATAGTTAATACATAATTACGTATCGCTCTTTCTGAAAGAATTCTTACGAGACCAGGAAGTTAGTTCTCTGGGACATGATATAATCTACGTCAATCGTGATGCACAACCGAATTTTATCGCCTCACCATATGTCTTATAGTTTCTGAATTCGTTCAGACGGTCTCTTGTATTATTGCGCGGTTCCGGCTTCTCGCCCACGACTTCCGTTTTCATCAAATCCTCACATTAATCTCCCTTCTAACTATTCTCAGATCATTCCCCTCTCTCGATTTAACTTCATCCTTCGGCAAATCTCTCCTTCCCGTTTCCCACATTTGTTCTCGGTGCCATCATGACTCCATTCCTTTTCTCTCTTATCTCCTCCTCCCATTCCTTCGCCTTGCTCTCTTCCATCCTTCCATTGTTCTCATCGGTTCACTTTTGGCCCAGACTTGGTATTCGAGACAAAAGGCCGCGCGCGCTTCTCTCTCTGTCATATTTTTCCCTTCCTTTTGCTTCCTTTACATGAAACTTTCCCCCTCCCGCCTCTCCTTCCCCCATCATATATCGCGATGAGTCCCTCCATGATGTCTGTGTTCGTCCCGACGCCTATTGATCTTTATACGGTTCTTTTTTATTTCTATCGCCCCCTCCAAAAAGGGTGGCTCGCCGTTCCGTACGGAATTCTCGCTCCCGACAGTTCTACTTTTAAAATTTCCTCCATCTCTCTCTCTCTCTCTCTTTCCAACTCTTATGCGTCTACCTTTGCGCCCCCTATTCCTCTTTGTTTTTATTACCAGCGCGACCTTACCCCTTCCCCAAATTCTCTTTACTCTTTTTTTTACTGCTCTCGCGGATTTGTTGCGCCTGCTCTTAGGCCGTTTTAAATCATTATTAATGTTTTCGTGCACGTTTTTATATGCATATCCCTTCCCTCTCCCCCCCTGTCCCTGTCCTCTCGACTTCACTTACCGAAATTTTCCGTCCATTTCCACTTCCATGCTGAAATAAGTATTTTTTTTTCATCCATCGCGCCTCCCTCCCTCTCACTCTCTCTCTCTCTCTCCCTCAAATCACTACATGCATGCATATTTTTACAATATTTTTACGTCCACTATTCACGCTTATCATCCGAACTTCTTTTCGCGAGTCATTTTTTTTATTTCCGTCCTCCGCTGCCCTTTTATCATTTTTTATTCAACGCGCGCCATTTATATTTTCATACTCCCGTTTTCATCCATCATTTCGCGGGGAGCGAAAGAAAGATTGATAACCGAAATCCTGTTTGAATAATGTCCCTTTTTTTAACCTCCCCATCTCTTTCATTCCACCATTTCTTTCCCAACTCTTCGTCTTCCTCTCGAGCTTTCTCGCTAGTCCTTTAAATCCGTCCCGTTTCACGTCTTTTCTTATAGATTCATTTCTCACGGTCTTCCATCGCCGCGCCTTGGGTACTTTTTAATATCTTGCAGATTCGAAGTTTAACCTACGTGGAAGTCAGTTCAACCTCTTTTGGAAAATAACCTATATATGCGTGCGTTTCTATGCCAATTAGCCTTCTTTCCTCCTCGAATTGCCTCTCTCTCTCTTATGCACACGTCCTTTCATTTTTCTCCCGGCTCGTGTATCACTAAAAACAAACTCTCCCTCCTTCGCCTCTTCGAATTTAATAACACCCACTCGATTATACCGATTAAAGCGTTTTAACGAACCCGCTTCCCCATGGACGTTTCCCCTCCAGCGTCTCAGACCGCTCTTCCAGCTTCATCCCCCCATCTCTTGTTTCCCTAATCCTTTATCTTAAATCCCCCCTTTACTCCCAACCCCACCTTGTTACTCCACCCTTCCTCCCACCTAAATCCCTCACAGCCCCGACCTTAGAGAAGGAACACGTCTGACCTCTTCAGTACATACTTCCTACTCACCAACCCACTAATGCTTACGGTAACTCTTCCAATAAAACAAAAAAAATCATTTGTCTCCCTTCCCTGCCACTTTCCTATTTCTCACTTATCACATAGTGGGGGGGCCGACACCATCCTCTTCCACCCTCCCCCACCCCGTAACCAGGCCACCACCACCATACTCAACCCCGGACCCCTCCACGAACTCTTCTTTATTCCATGTTTACCCCACGCCTTTCCCCCCCTTCCCCGAATTTTACACCCTCTCCCGCCCCGCAGCCATGAGCAAAAAGACACCCCCCGCTTCGCACGACTCCCCCTCTTAAGGGGACCGCCCCCTCCGCACCAAGTATCCCTCCCCCCCGCATCTCACCCAGGCACATGCACAATATACAGGCGACACCCTGCCTACGCTCTCTCCCTCACTTCCCTCCCCCCCTGAAACCACCTCCGTCCCCAGTTCGAATATCAACCCCCTCGCCAGGCCACCATTCCTCTCTCCAACCCTCCTTATGGTGTCCCCCACCCTCCCCCCCCCCCCGAAGTCGCCCCCTCGCTCTTCCCCCATCATATATACGCCCTCAACATCCACCCCATGCTCCGCCACGCCTGGGTAGCCAAGAAGACCAGGAAAAGCCTCCTTCCGACCCCATCCAAACCTACCCTTCGTCACCCTCCCCACCAACAGCCTCCTTTAACAGCCTTTAGTCTTCTCCGCCCCTCCTTCCTACCCGTTCTCTCCCCCACAAGCCTCCCTTCCTCTCCGCCATTCCTGCCGTCCTCACCCTCGGGCAAACCGCGCGGTCAGAAAATCCCGACCAGAATCCTCCACCTCCTCCCGGAGACTCCCTCCCTCCTTCCCGGTTCCCCACTCACTCTCCCTCGGCACACAACACAAGCCCTGAAAAACCCTCCTTCGCCAGCCTCTCGCTCAGACGCTCTCTTCCAGCCTCACAAAACCATCCCGCCACCCCTCACGTCCCACTCCATCGCGTCGTCGAGTAGCACACCGAACTCCTAAACCCCCCTCACACACGCACACACAGTGCTCCACGCTACCACCGCTACACATCTCAACCGTGCACGCGTAAATACGAAGCAACCCAAAAATAAAGGAGGAGATGGACTCGGTTGACTTGAACCGCCTGGGCGTACACAATGGTCTGAGTAGACCTTTAAATACACATGAACCAATCATGAAAAAATAAATCTATGATAATAATAATAATAAAAACAATGAAAAAAATAAGAATAATAAAAATGGTACAAATTACCAACAAGAATTACAAAGAAAAAAAATTAATACATAGAAATGAATACACACGATAACAATCGGAAAAAATAATAATAATAGAAAAAATTTAATATTTATATCCATACAATAATCATAAATAATAATAATCAAAACTAGCCACCCTACCTAATTACCACCTCACAAATACCAACCCTGCCTCAAAAGGATTTGAAATCCGAAGGAAAAGAGTCAGGTTTACTACCACGGCTGGCTGGAAGGGTTCTCTGTCCCACTCCTCAACGCTACCCTGTCCAGCGGACCCCCTCACACCATTTTCACTTTACTTCAAACCCCCTTCCCCCCCAGGATTCTCGCCCCAGCCTCCCGAAGATCCCCCTTTTCGCCCAACCCCCTCCCCCTCTATATCTCTCTCTCTCAACCCCCGTGCTCAATCCATACAACACACACCCTCCAAACCCTGACGCCGTTCCCTCCATCCCCTCCCCCGTTTTTATAACATCTCCAGCTCATCCCACCCCCTCCCCCAATCCCTATTCCGACTTCCTCCACCCCTAACCAATCCCCCCACCCTCCCTCCCATTGCGTTATTTCATTTTTGCTCCCCGCCCCGCGGCAAATGGCTATTCCCGGCCCCCAACAGAGCGAGAGGGATGCAAACGCCCACCTCTCTCTCCTTTCCTCCCGAAAGGCCCTTGAAAAACAGCTGAACGGAAAAATTATATTTTCATGCATTAATTCTCTCTGTCTCTCTCTTTCTCTCTCACCATCTCTGGATGCGACCCTCCTTTTATTACGTGCGCGTAGTTTCGTGCGTATGTGTGCGTGTGTGTGTATTTGCGCATAGCCTCTCTTGCAGAAGTAGGACCTACATATCTCTCGGGAGGTGCATTCAGCATTCGTCGGTAAAATATCAGGTCGCCCTTTTTTTTAATCCTACATTTTCGCACCCACTCTCGTCGAAATAAAAAAAAGAAATCAAAATAAATAAATGCATAAATGAACCAAACGCTTCGCTCTCCAAAAAAAAAATTTCGCGATAATGTAAGCAAAACCTCGGATGCCTTATAATCTTTCCTCCCCCCTTCATCCTTTGCCATGTATCGTATATGTACATATGTATTTGCTCCGTGTGTTAGCTTTCCATTCCACAAAATTGCACGCTACCTCCAAGCCACCAAAACCTCCCCCTCCCTCCCTCATGGAACACCTTTCCACACCTTTTCCCCCGTTATTCTCGGGGAACCAAACATGCTCTCGCTTCCCTTCCCTCCCCCTCCCACAGGCGATTCCCTTATCGAGCCCCGTACATACATAAGGGGGAGAAGGGCTCGGTGACGGAGAAGGGGCGTGAAGGTTGGACGAGGACAGGCGGGGAAGCGAGGGAATGAGGCCTCTTACGTGCGCGATGAAACAAAACTAAGAGACAGCGGGAAGGGAGAGAGAGAGAGAAGGGGGGAATCGGAGTTGGGGCAGAGAACATAGGAAGAAAGCCCCGGGACCCATTCTTTCCCTCCGAATTTCCTATAAAACTCCTGCCTCCCGTGCGTTAAAAAAATCCCTTTTTCCACACACCACTCAAAAACCTTAAAAAAAATAATAATAAAAAAAGGGAAAAGATCTCCTCAAACGCTATCCACCTACGAAATAAAAAAAAACAGGAGATAAAGAAACTTCCTCGTACCCATTCCACTACACACCGCTTTCGGCCTCCCGCATTCCAATACACACCCCTCCCCCAACTCCAATCCACGAGTTAAAAAAATTCCCACACACACACACACACGGACACAAGCATACAATATCCCTTCCCAACACCACCGTCCTCGTCCCTCTGCCCCGAAAATCCTCCCATACAGCCGCACGCACACATATTTATACACATACAGCCACGCAGGCACACACATAACATACGACCGTGTGCGCATATAGAGGAAAGAGCGGTGTGGTGTGAGAGGATGATGCCTTTCTGGGCGGCGGGGGATGAGGAGGCCGGAGGAGTTTAGGTAGGATGGCGGGAAAATGGGAGAGGAGGGTGAGGAGGCAGTTTTGGGTGGGTGGGGGAAGGTGGGACGGGCAAGAGGGGGAGATTCCAGCCCGCAAAGCGCAAACCTCGGCACCACTGGACGCCTGGAAAACCCCGGAGCCTCCGGTATCCCGCTAGACCATACCTTCTTAACCAGCACTCCATCCCCTCACCCCTCCCACCTCAACTCCCCACACGGCCAGACCTCCTCCACCTCTTCAAAAGCGAAATCACCCCCTCCTCCTCCCCATCCTACTCCTCCTACCCCCCCAGCTCCCAACGCTCCCCACCTCCTACTCCCCGCGCAAGCTGGCCAAACTATCCGCCCGCTGTCCGACACATGAAAAGGCGAGGGAGGGTGAAAACGATGGCAACGGTCACTAGTGGCGAATGAGAGAGTTATCTCGGGCGCGCGAAAAACGGACGAGGGAGAGAGAGAGCAGAGAAGAGAGTGGACGCTCGTGAGATTGAAGTGCAAAAGTGGGAGGGGAGGAGGTGTGTTCTCAAGGGCGAAGGAAGATGCAAAATGACAGTGAAGAAGAAGAAATACTCGAGAGAAAGAAAAAGCTTAGTATACCTCGACCACCAACCACCACGTGGCTTCCACCACCCTTACTGCTCACCACCCTCGGGTCTCTAATTGGTTTTTTAGCGCGAATGAACGAATCATGAAGATTGTTCCTCACTGGTCTCGCGCGACGATTTAAAAATCCTTTGCCGCGGTCGCAACCGTTCCCGCATGCAAGAATTGGATCTCCCTCCTGCTTTCCTTCGACTTCTCACCCACGCAATCCCCGACCCACCGACTCTCCGAACGCAACCACCGCGCAATTCTAGATATATCCGTTCCATTTTCGAATAACCACCACCCCTATCGCCGAACCGCGGGGCGAGAATATTTAATCCCACTCTTGTCTTACCACACCGCGTCCTCCTAGGTCTTAACGGAGCCCTCTAGCCCGCTCTCTTCCCTTGCTTCGTTCTCCTTCTTTTACTTTCCATCCCACCCCCGCGTACGTTCTATCCCCCACCCACTCCATCCTGCATGGACACATTCGTACACATTCTATTTCTCCTCTCTATTTCGATGCCTCTCTCTCCCCACATTTCCTCTCATTTCTCTCCCACCCCAAACCTCTCCCTCAACCCCTCTCCCCCCCCCCCGAATATGGTTGGCAAGGGCACATCTTCGGTTCTGCTCTGAGTTGGGGGTCTGATTGCCAGTATCAACCCTACAACGTTTTCTGCGCGGCGCACAAGCTGTAGACAAGCACTCCACGTGGAGTCTCCGGCGACGGAGGGCTCGGAACGATCCCTTCAGCCAATGGCAAGGCGCATCCGGCACCACTTAGCCAACCGGAGAGTGCCAACCGCCCCGGCTCCGCCTCCGTGTAATCATTTCGTCGATTGTGGGCGGGGCGAGGGGGGAGGAATGCCAATCAAAGCGGGTCTCCACCAATCCGACCGCCACCTCCCCTCCCGCGGTTGCCTTGGTAACGGGGCTCGGTGACGGGCGGACGTCTACTCCACGTGGAGTAGGAATGAAGGTGCTATGCAGGATTGAACGGGGGGGAGAGAGAGCTGGAGGGAGGAGGAAAAAGGGGCGAGCGTGTGGTAGGGTGAGGAGGGAAGGAGCGAGTCGGTTTGTGAAGAGATGGGGTCGGAGGAGGAGGAGGGGGAGTGTTGGAGAGTATGGGGGAAGGGAAAAGAGTGGTGGTGATGGGAAGGGAAGTGTGTCTGCGTATGTGTGCAAGGCTTGGGAAGGGTATTGAGGGAGGAGGAAGAGGAGAATGAGGCTTGGAGTGGTAAAAGGAAGGGGACCGTGGGATGAGGGAGGTCTGGGTGTGGGTGAGCTGGGGGAGGGGGAAGAAGTGGTGGTGTTAGGAGGGTAAATGGGGGACGGGAAGGCCGGGTGAGGAAGGAGGGGGGGAGAGGAAGCTTGTCGGAGTGGAAAGCTTGCTATGGGGAAGGGGGGGAGGAGAGTGGGAAGGCAGGAGACTGGCGGGAAAGGGGACGGGAAGGGTGGGGGGAAGGAGAGAACAGACCCCCGAAGAGCAAAGGAGTGGGAGGTTTTCTAAAGAGGCTAGAGTGATAGAGAAAGAGAGTGAGAAACGACGAGGGAGCCGAGAGGGGAGTTGGGGAAGAGTGTTGGCGAAGAGAGAAAAGGAGAGAACTACTCGGCGGAGGAGGGGAAGTCAGAAAACGACGGGGGAGGGGAAGATGGGGGTTAGGGCGGGGAAGGGGGAGGTTTGGAGAATCTCACTTGGTTGTTAAGGCTAGAGAGAGGACGGGGGAGGGGAGGGAAGGTGGTGGAAGGGATAAGGAGACCGGGGGAGAGAGGGAAAAAATATATAAAAGGAACTGAAAGGAACGAGACGATATAGTCCGCGCGGGTGGTATGGTAGATGGGAAAGGAAGTGAGGGAGAAAGGAAGGAAGAGGTGTATATATATGGAGGAAAGAGAAGAGGCGGGGAAAAGGACGAACGTGCACTCACGCTGAAACGGCTGTGGCGAAACAAACATATATACGGAGGACAACTTTGCTTCGCTTAAAAAAAATTAAGCACGGAAAAACGGAGGAGGCGAAAAAATATGAATGGAATGGAGGCGTCATATTGAACAGAAAGAAATCTCTCCGCATCGATACGCAATATTTTTTTCCACAAGGTAGTGTGTGGCGCGGACTGGAGGGAAGGAGTGTGAAACTAAAAGCCGCCACGCGGAGGATGATGAACTTCTTAGTTAGGACACAAACTATCAGGAGTGGGCCGAGTTCAGTGAGTGAGTATCTGGATATATACCAAAGCATTAAAATTGTTGTAGCATATCCATATATGGTTGTATCGTTATTCAGCCCATCCAAAACATACCTTAAATGGCAGAATGCAAATAATAACAATATTAAGAAAGCAAGTGCCGTACGGGGTTGGCGAATTGGATTGGTGATTTTGTTTTGCTCAAATCCCGAGAAAAACTCTAGGAACCCGAAGCTCCACCCAAGCTGTGTGATTCTTCGGGTACCAGATCTTCCTGTGAAACTATAACCAGCACAGGGAAAGGAACTGGCCCCCCACCCTGATGCGTGAATTTCACACGCCATCAGGCTTACTACTGGGTGATCTCCACTACTAAACCGATCATCGGATTGATTATTGTGTTTATGGTTTATTATTATTAGGTAATCTACCGGTTACGGCAGGAGTTGAATGGACACAACTACCAAATAAATTTTGTGTGACTTCTACTAAAAAACACATAGTAAAATATTTTTACTATTATTATTAGGTAATCTACCGGTTAAGGTAGGTTTTTGGATGGACACAACTATCAAATAAACATTTTGTGACTCCCCACCTAGCAAACTAATCTATATCAGGTCCCTCTTCATCTCATATTTTTACTATACCTAGTTATTTAGTAGATTTTTACTAGAAATATATAGCATTTGGACGGAGCAATAGAATACAAAATAAAGAGATTACACGTAAAAGGATACTCTCATTGTGACATTGTAGATTGTTTGGCTTATGGCCTTCTCTGAGGACTTCGGGTCAAACACACGAAAAAGAAAATAAATCACTCTTTTCCGATGGTTCAAGCCACCTTTCTCAAGGATAAGAAGGAAGAATTCGAAAACAAGTGAGTTTCTTTTTTTTGAGTTTTCCTGTGTTTTTGTCTTTGTTCGCTAGTGCTAACTTCACATACATTTTATGTGAGTGAGTATATATTTTCGTATAAAAACCATAACACAGTAATCAACCCAAAGGTCGGTTTAGTAGGTGATGGTAGAGCTCACCCATGTACCAAGCCCTATACGGCGTGTGAATATTCACAAATCAGGGTAGGGGGGCCAGTTCCTTTCCCTGTGCCGGTTATGGTTTCCCAGGAAGATCTATATATAGAAATATTGTGGGTATGGAGAAGAATGGAGAAGGTGAAATGGACCGAAAGGAAAACAAATGAGGAAGTACTAGAGATGGTGGGTGAGGATAGGGGTTTGTTGAGAGAAATCCTATGGAGGCAGGAAAAATGGATGAAAGGCGTATTGAGCGGTAGTGGAATGTTGAAGAGGGTAATAGAGGGGAGAATGTTGGGCAAGCGAGGAAAGGGCAGGAACAGGATAGGGATGTTGGACGGGATGAAGGGAGGAAAGAAGTACACCGAGATGAAGAGGGACCTGATATAGATTAGTTTGCTAGGTGGGGAGCCACAAAATGTTTATTTGATAGTTGTGTCCATCCAAAAACCTACCTTAAACGGTAGATTACCTAATAATAATATAATAATATAGAAATATACAATTATACATATATATACTTATGTAATTTATATAACATTGGCAAAAAATTGCAAATGTCCATCTACAAAGCATTATTTAATTTCTTAATCATAACATCTTGACAGATACTCTACAGGACTAGGGTATCCGTAACCCTAGTCTATATGTATGTATCAAGAGACCAAAAATATCCTGTTTACTTTAAGGTATGATCAGGGTCAACATTTTCTGACGTATCTAATCATAGTTACCCACGACAAGCATTTTAGACAATCCATAATCTAAGAATTCATTTAAAACGAATCCATAATCTCTTGGATCGTCTTTCAACATAAGTCGTAAATTCGTTTACTTAAAAAAATTTTCGCTGCAAAATTCCCAAAACCGAATCAGCAGAAGAGTAAACAATGTTAAGTATAGCACATAATAATCCGAAGGCTTCCCGATTAATTTGAGTATCAAATTTCATAAAATGTATTATTCGTATGTCTGTGACGAAATGTAGAAAAGTGGATAAACATTTAAAAAATAATCATTTAAAACAAAGTTGAAATATAGAAACGCTCAGTCATGTGCTTGTCCAACGGATAACGGAACATCAAGAGCAGAATACTTTTGTGTGCATATAAAATGTGAGCATCCAACCTGATAACCAGTCTGATTGAGTACGTGGTTAAGGAAATCATAACACCAGAATCCTTAAATTTGCAAAAATCGACAGAAAAAATGAAAGAACAATAGGGGGCATAGACCTAAAGAAGACCTCGGAGAAGGCCGAAAGCTCAAACAATTTAAATGTGAGTGTGCTTTTACGTGCTATGTATTTTATTTACGTTCCTTCCTTCTCTTGAGAAAGGTGGTTTGACCACCGAAAATTCGATGCCTAGTGATTTTCTCTTATTTTTATGTGTTTCTGTGTTTTTGTCTCTGTCTACTAGTGCTAATTCCATTTACATTATTATTCACGTCCGTGAGACTTAACACTTTTGTGAAAGTCTCATACATGTACAAAAATATACCTGTATATAGAAGGCCTCAGAGAAAGCCGAAAGCTTAAACAATCTATAATGTGAGTGTTCTTTTACGTGTTATCTATCTTATTTTATGTTCTATTGTTTCGTTATATATACAGGTATATATTATTTTTTTGAAAAATTTTTACTTGGTAAATATTTCGTCATATCTCTCTAATGTAATCAAAGGTTTTTTCAAAACCTTTATCTTCCTTTTTTAATTTTTTATTGATATTACACTCTCCGCTAAGTAGACCGTTGTATATTTTGACATTTGGGCAGTAATATTTTCAGTAATAAGGCAAAAATAGGTCAAATTTGGTATTGTTCTAATCTTTTTTGGGGTATTTTATATATGAATACAGTTTTACGTTGCGACTTTATGGATATTTCGTACCGTCCGTCGAATAGGCCGTTGATGATTCTGATCCTTAGGTATAGATATAATTAGGAATTTGGATTTTTTTTAGCATTTAACGTTATATATTGTTTCCTGTATATGTATATTAAAACGAAACAATAGAACACAAAATAATATGTATATATAATTTATATAAACCATAAAACACAGTTTTCAACCCGAAGGTTGGTAGGGTAGGTGATGGTAGAGTTGTGACATTTACACATCAGGGTAAGCTGTAAAGGGTGGCCAATTCCTTTCCCTGTGCCGGTTATGGAAGATCTGGTACCCGACAGATCACAATTTGGGTGGAGCTGCAGGTGCCAACAGTGCCTCTCCAGTCAGTAATCCAACGCTCTACCCCCTGGACTACTGTGACCCAAGTATATATATATATATATATATATATATATATATATATATATATATATATATATATATATATATATATATATATATATATAAACTTGTACACTTGTGGACAGAGGCAGAAACACAGAAATACACAATAAAAAGTAAATAACCTCCCTAGGTTTCGAATTTTCGGTGGCTGACGTCCCTTCTGAGGGAAGAGGACAGAATGTAAAAACATATATATAAATAAAAATATATGCATTAAAATATGAAAACTTTTACTTATAAAGAAAGGCACCATTAGAGAATGTTCACTGTTCACGCAGTCTAAGGAAATACCACCATGATAAGTTTTTTCAACACGAAGCAGCGTAGAGGAAAGGGTGAACGACGACGAAGATGCAGAACTGCAGTGAGGAAAGAAGTCGAAAGGAGAATGAAGAGAGGAGGAAACTGTGTTGTATGTAATACATGCACACCTACGAATGTACATACATAGGGACGGGACTCGTGGGCGACGGACGGAAAGAAGAGGGAAACGGAGGTGGAAAAATGGGAGAGATAGAAGGGAAACAGAGGACTGACGAGAAAGAGGAAGGCGCTACGAGGAGGGAGGGGGGGAGAGGGAGAACGAAAGAGCGAAAAAAAGGCCCTGGCGCAGGAAAAAAATAAACACACGCCCGAAAAAGGAAAGAGGAAAAAAATAACATAAAGAGGAAGATCGAAAAAGCGGGGGAGGTGAGAGAGGGAGGGGGGCGGAGGCAACGGCAGCAACTTCACTAGATGAGGTTCAGGGCTGCCAACGGTGGGCGGGAGGAGGGTTTGCGAGGGAGACGGGAAGGGGTTGGAGGGAGGTGGAAAATAAAATAATGGGAAGGAGGAGAGGAAGAGAGGAGCGAAAAAGAGGGAGAGAAGAAGGGCAAAGGGGAGTGAGAAGGGGGAGAGAAGGGAAAAAAAGAGGCCTGGGAAGGTTGGAAATGGAATGGATGTGGGAGGCAGCGGCCACCACCTCCCTCTCTCTCTCTCACTCCCTCCACCGGAGGGTGTGGGGGCGTGAGTGGAGAGAGAGAGAGGGAGAGGGCGGTAGGAAACGAAGGGGAAGGAGCAGTGGGATAAAAAAGTGGGGTGGGTGGATGAAATGAGAGAGGGAAAGGGAGAGAGAGAGAGGAGAGAAAAAAAATTGTCTTTCATTCGGCTGAAAAGGAAAAGGGTGGGAAGGGAGGGTGGTGGGAGGGGGGAATGGGGACAGGGATGGCCAGGGGATGAGGGGGACGGAGGGGGAAGATTGGATGACGGAAAGAAGGGAAAAGAGGCAAGGGAGTTTATCCGCCATGGGTGTGCGGAGTGAAGGGGCCCGGGTGTGGGGTGGGGGTGCGGGAGCTGAGCTGTGGGGATAATGTAGGCTAAGGTGGGAGTGGTGTGGGGTCGAAGGGGAATGGGGCAGGGTGAGAGAGAGAGAGAGTGAGGGAAGCTGGTGAAAGAAAGAGGAAGAACGAGAGAGAAAGAGTTTGTTTCGGATGAGAGGAGGAAGAACGGGGGACGGATAATGAAAGAGACAAGGAGGAAGAATGTGAGAGAGAGGAAAAATTACACGGGGAGGGTTTAGGGCGAGGGTGGGAATGGACCTGAAGGACGGAATGAGAAAAGGAATGGAGGAGAATCAAAAGAAAAGGATTAAGCAGGACGACATTCGGTACTTGTACTCCACCCCCGCGCCCTCCAAAGGAAAGAGGGAAGTCCTCCTGATTTGTACATTTTTTGATCCATTGACGGCTCTCGAAAAACCATTCTGATCACACATTTATCGTGAATCAAGTGTAACTATTCGCGATAACGTATAAAGTACATTTATTGTTTAGCGATGAAAAATAGTTACTCGCATATAACACAAATAGTCTATGGTTAACCCAAGTCCGTTCCAAATGGCCCGTTCAAAGTCTCCAAAATAGCTGGTAATGGGTAGTTGAGGTTGGAGGGATTCTTTCTTGCTTATGTTTAGCAATAGGAATCACGTGTACCTAGACTAGCAGTTATTACCTGCTTTTGAAGGTGTTGGAAATTGATTTTCTTTTTTTTTGGCCTTACAGAATTGATGTTGGCTTTAATCTTGTTCAACTTCTTGTTTAACATATTCGAGATATTATTTTAAGGAGAGCAAGTTATTTTTTGTCTCACTTGAATGATCTCTACTAATGGCCATGGTCCGTTCTCAAACAATTTGACGCAATTTCTTCCATTGTTTAAAATGCCAAGTTTTTTTATGCCGCTACCAGTCTTTTATGTGCGTCACGCGACCGCAGCTATTCGCGTGCATGGAAATGCCTAGTGTGCATGCAGCACCTCCTACCTCCTACTGTGGCTTGTGGAATATCATGTAGATTTAAACAGTTACCTAATTCCAACATTTTTTATTCTCCGAATAATAAGTTGTATTCCTGCACGGATAAGCAAGAGCTCATTTTACCCATGTGTATTTTAAGGACATTTACATAACGTAAATGTATCTAGCATAATTATTAACATGCTTATTAGAGGGGTATTTGAATTTTGCAAATACTTTATACGAGGGTCATCCGGAAAGTAGTACCCGTTCGTGCCGCATGAAGTGCTGACGACGCGAGTAGCCGCTGGACGAGGTCAGATAGCTTCAGTGGCTTGTCTGCCTTCTCTGAGCCAAGTTGCGTGACGCTAGCATTGCCTGTGTTGTTTCTGTGATTGTTTACAATGTTTAAAAAAATTGAGAACGCCGCCAGTTGTGAAGTGAGGGCAGTGATTAAATTCCTCAATGCAAGAAACGTTCGCCCATGTGATATTCATCGCCAATTAAAGGAGTTGTATGGAGACAATGTTATGCATCACCTGAGAGTAAACGACAGTCAATGGAGTGGCATCATGCTCATTCACCAAACAAACCAAAAAAATTCAAGACAGTTCTGTCCACCAGGAAACTCATGGCAACCATTTTCTGGGATCGACGAGGTGTATTGCTTATTGATTTTATGGCCCGTGGAGACACTATTAATGCCAATGCGTATTGTGAAACATTAAAGAATCTCGTATATTTCATTCAAAACGAGGATATCCCAGAAGCAGAAATCCAAATATCAGTTAAGTTGAACCAGAGCACTTAATTTACTTCGATAACACCAGGCAACAACACCATCTATCAAAATATCACATGTGGTAAGAAAGTTGATAATTGAATAAACATTTTACTAAATGTTTAAAAACCCATGCCACCTGAAGTTCATTGATGCTATTGCGCTAAGAGACCCAAAGATGAAGAAAAACAGACCAAAGGTAGTAACTCGTCTTCGTTGAAGGTTTTAATAAGACTTCGACCATCTACGTAAGTACTCTATCCTCTTACATTACCTATCAAACACTCGTAATTTCGCCAAAAAGCAATTAAATTATTTTCTCATACATTTTAAAATGTCAATTAATATCAATGCAAAAATTTCATAGTGTAAAAATTATTCGCCTTGACCGGGGTTCGAACCCGGATCCTCAATTACCGGCCGAGTGCTTTAGCCAGTTAAGCTATTGAGGCGTCCTCTTAAACTCTGAATTTTTAAGAGGACGCCTCGATAGTTCAACTGGCTAAAGCACTCGGCCGGACATCGAGGGATCTGGGTTCGAATCTCGGTCAAGGCGAATGATTTTTACACTCTGAAATTGTTGCATTGAAATGCATATTAGCGGATGACTTCGTTAGAAGTCACTGCTGCGCCATCTGTCGAAGTTCTTGAATTTGTCAATTAATACTTTTCAATGTACAATACGGAATACAATATATTTGATTATGACTATTTTGAACTATGCATATAGAAGAATCAGAATGATGATGTCTGCCATACCTTAATTTTAATATGACTTAATCGGGGAACCCAACAAGTTTTAAAGTAAATAATTATAACTCTTTGAAGAAACATTCAAAGCTAAAACAATGATTTTTCTTATGATTGAAATGACGCACTAATGTTTACACAGTTCATCGCCAATAGTGTCGAGAATATATTCCTTTTGATCCTAATATCAGATTAAATCATTAAAGAACACTGTATGAATATTATTCTGAGGAATATAAGGGTAGAGAGGAGGAAATAGAGAAGGCTTCTAAGCACGGTTACTCGTGCGATACTTCGGGCGCTGTTCGTGGGTGCGAATTCAAATTTGCACAGAACATCGTAGGACATGGCTCCCTCCAAAAAACAAGGGGTATGGCGAAAGGGAGGACGAGGGAAGGAAAAAAACTGTTGAAAAAAATAAAAAAGATTGAAATAAACACCGCGACAGGAATAAAAAAAATGGCAACTTTAAGCGCGCCATTCCGTCTCACCCGTACCTATACCCTCGCCACACCCTCTCCCTCTCCCCCCATCATCCTCTCTTCATTCCACCGCGACTCCTCTGAAAGAATCGAAACGAAGGGAGGTGAAAGGGGACAGATAGAGGAGGGAGAGAGAGGGAAAGAGGGTGGGAGAGGGAGGAGGAAAAAATAAATAAGAGCAAATGAATAAATGAGGGAGGAACCATGGCAAACCCGCCCCTACCCTTTCAAAGTCTGCGGAGGGTGGAGAATTTCCCGACGCGGGGTTCACTTCGAGCATCCCTATCTCCTCCTTTCTCGGTCCCCACATTCCCTTAGCCTTTTAAAAAAAAACCTTCGTTCCCAATCTCCAAGGCCCACCCCCCTAAGCCTCCCCCGGTTCCCCCACCCTCCCAAACACACCCATCCCACCCACGAAAACCACCCCCTCCCAGCACACACACACATGCACAAACCAACGAAGGCAGAAAAAGGGAATGGAAAATACTACTTGAGGGGAGGGGGAAGCGCGGGGTTGAAATAAAAGGGGGAGGGAATACGCTGGTGTGCATTTTTTAAAATCTCCCACCCCCTCACCTCCTCTCAACCCCCTTTCCAACCCTCAAATTTCTTAATGCGGGGTGGCCCACCCACCGTCACTCCGCCCGTCCCTGCCGGTCTCCGAAAACCCAGAAGTCATTCCTCATTCCAGTTATTAGGGGATGTTATTATATAGAGATTGTTCGGGATGGAGGGCGGGGAGGGTGGAAGAAGGGAGGGTTGTGCGTGGTGGTTGCTGGATGAGAGGGCGAGTTGGGTGCGAGATGAGGGGGTGGGGGATATATGGAAGACCTCCCGCTTTTTCACTACTCGAAGGAACGTCCACGGAGTGATGGAGATGGAGTATAATGGAGACGGAATGGAGGGAGAGGGGTGGAATCCGATGAGAATGAATGAAACATTCCAAGTCAAGGGGTCAACGTTTGTCATCCGTGGAGAGGCGAAGCAGAGGCACAGGAGGGCATTATGCCATGCGCGCCAGTATTCTGTATCTACATAATATATACAACAGGCCATGCCTAAGAGGGAATATGAATTCGTTCTTGAGTTAATCACGGACTCACTAGGGTGTTAAAATATTATTAAGCTTTTATGAATTCAGTGGAAGTCATGAGAGAGGACATTTTTTTGCATAGGGAATTTGCGACCACAATCAAGGAAGTTAATGATAAAAGCTATTCTAGCCCTACACCTGAAATTCATATTTATCAATAAATCACTTGAAAACTTTCTGGAGTATTTAAAATGGTTTAAAATTACTTGTAAAGCACATGCAGACGGATGGGAATTGCACATTTCTTAGTAGCTGGAAAAATGTATATATATTTTTTTTGTTACAGGTTCCCCCCACCTTCCCCCAACTATTTGAAAAACCCCAACCCCCTCAACCCTTACCCTTTCCTCCTAGTGCTAAACCCCATGCCACACACCTTTTTTGGTGGCTCGCAGGGTATTTATGTAGATGTAGTTGTAAATGTAGATATTTTCTCACGCCTGTTGAGCATGAGTTTTGATACCTTTGCAATAAGGAGACAAGATTAAACCATTTTCTGTTTATGCAGGGAGGCCGAAAAAATGTCCTCGAACCAGTGGTCCATCTCTCCATACAAGTACTTCCCAATGGAGGACGAGGCCATTAAGGGTCATTCATTTACCCTGATTCATGGTTGGAAAATATTTTGTGAAATAATTCGCAAGTTTTCGCAAAAATACATTTCCCTTTCGTATTCGCAAAATCACTCATGGCAGAATAATTAATTGCTAAATTTTTTATTACAGCACCACAATATGTAAATCGAAAGATCATTACGGCACTGTGAATTATGAGCAACACACGTAGTTAGGAGGATGTGAATTTTAGTGACTAATTTTTTACGTTTTGTATGATGATAACAGGGAGGTATTTAAAAAACCTCGTGAATGAGCGAAGTTGCCTCCCAGGACTTTATTTAGATACTCAAGCGTCATCTCCACTTTCTTTTTTGTACCTGCTCCTAGACCTATCAGAAAGCGGCAAATAGGTCATTTCTAGGAAATTGCCCAGATTAATTTTTGAGAGAGCCCGACATAAACCATCTATTTTCATGTTCAACAAATTCATGTGGATTCCCAAAACATTAGTTACATTGGAAATTTTCAAGATTTAAAAAATATATAAATGAAATTGTAATTTGTTTCTTTCCCTGTAACACATCCATCCGTTAGTCAACCTACGGGTTGCAAGAATTTCTGAGTAGATTGAAATGTCAGTAAAGATGTGGGATGAAAACAAATGTAAATGAAACTCAGTTTATGCGGTTTTTCAGGAAGAAAGAGGTTAAGTGAAACATTAAAATAGGAGGGCAAAAACTGAGGTTGTTGCCAAGGGGTTGCAAACATTGCTGAGTGAATTGAAAATCCAGTGCGATAGATATGGGATGAGAATCGATATTAATCAAACAAAAGTTACGCGATTTTCCATAAAGAAAAAGGCTAAGCTGAATTTCAAAAAACTGCGGGAGATGCCGCAACAGTAACTTCAACGGAGTAGTTTAAGAGGACGTCTTGGTAGCTTAACTGGCTAAAGCACTCGGCCGGATATCAAGGGATCCGGGTTCGAATCCCGGTCAAGGCGAATGATTTTTAATCTCTGAAATTGTTGCATTGCTAAGCTAAATATTGAAATAGGAGGACAAAAACTAGACCAGGTAGAACAGTTTACGTATCTCGGAAGTGTTTTGGACCAACACGGACAAAGTAGTAGGTACGTAAGGAGAAGGATTTTGCGCTAGGAAAAGTCTTTCACAAGTAGAGAGTTGATGACAAGGACATTGAGTAAGAATGTTAAGAAAAGACTTGTTAAAACTTTGATATGGAGCGTAGTTATGTACGGCGCGGAAACGTGGTCACTGAAGCAGGAGGATAAACACAGATTGGAGGCTTTTGAAATGTGGTTGTGGAGAAGAATGGAGAAGGTGAAATGGACCGAAAGGAAAACAAATGAGGAAGGGCTGGGTATGGTGGGCGAGGGAAAGTTGTTTGGTCAAAGTCAAAATTGTTGAGAGAAATCCTATGGAGGCAGGTAAAAGGAATGAAGGGCACTTTTATTGGCGAGGATGTTGAAGACTGTTATAGAAGGGAGGATGGTAGGCAAACGATGAAGGGCAGTAATAGGGTAGTGATGTTGGACGAAATGAAGGGAGGAAGGACGTATACGTAGATGAAGAGGGGCCTATTTTACGTAGAATAGGATGATTGATTGTATTTGTTAAGAGGGACAGTGGATTGTCGCTGTACCGTTTAGAAGATGTCTCCATGGAAACATAACCTAACCGGGTGATTACCTAATAATATAATACTCATCAACTAAACAAACTTTGTTGAACCTTCCTAGGTGAGTCAGATTCCGAGCGAGCGAGTTTGAGAATCAAAATTGGGACACGATGGATGGAATTCTTTCAATTGATTCATCGGCTACATACTGTCGATTAATACTATCGTTTTAATTTCCATTTTTCATTTTGTTCTAAATTAACGAGAAACGGCGGAACGTGTCAGTTGGAAAATAAACCAGGACCTCTATTGCTTCAGTCACCACAAGGAATGTGCAAATTTCATGTGCGAATGTGCAAATGCATGTGCGAAACAAAGAAATCGCAAATTTCATCTAGTTCTCCTGTGGTTTCTCTACAACCAAATAGCCTCGTTCTGGAAGAGGATATCCAGAGGATTTTCTTGGGCTTGACTCCTACTCAAGGCTTGCTAATTGACTGGGGAGAATGTATGAAGCTCCACTTGTGTCGGTAGTAGTCTTACCATTACGCGTTCTAGTTGTTTACTTCTGAATTGGCGTGAATGAATTATGTCATAGGTAATAGTGGTATCAGGGCCACATGGCGTATTCACTTACCAACTACATAAACTCAATAGCGTCCGGTGTCACTACGTGAAGTTACTCCGAACTAGACACAAATTAACAACCAAGTTGTTGATTTGATTCCAGTTACCAAGCGGGGTCGAAACTTGGTGAAATGATGCTGGCCGCACCTCAGGTAAGTATTTGGTGTCTATTTTTCAAATCATAAAAACATAATAGCAATAAAAACATAAATATTCAATACTCATAATACTTTGGGCATGTTACCAGTGGAAGGAATTTTGTTTGAAGGAAAGAGTTATTAATCATTCGCTATTTGAAGGAGAGTTAAAGAATGTTCACCAAGGAGGCCGTGATTTTGTGGAATAAGACCACAAAATAAATTAAGTAGAAATGAGGAACTCGCTACGAGTATACTCATTGCATGAGAAAAGCAGTAAAGATAATTATTATAAACTTAGCAGAGTGTTTTTTCCACTAAATGATGTCGATTATCGTCGAAACCGGTCGTTTGTTTTCAACGGAAAAAAATTGAATGCAATAAATTGTTTTGGTTTAAAAAATAAAACTTTATATTTTTTTTAAGTTAACAGAAGAGACAGTTTTAAAGAAGGGTGGCGCAGACGGTGGGTGGGTTGGGGAGAGAGAGGTGACAGGGGGATTTTGATTGTGACAAAAGGAAAAAAGCGTTCGGGTCAAAGAGAGGTGTAACTTCAAACTAAGCAATGTATAAAATAAGTGTAGCGTAAATTTGTTTTTATAAAGATCAAAAATTAAATTCTTTTTAAAAAAGAAGGCACAATGGGTTAGTTAGAAACAATAAAGAAGGAAAAAATTGAAGGGAAGATCCCACGAGGAAGGCCAGGAGACAGGTATAGGGGACAAATTGAGAGGGGCATAAAAGAGAGAAGCTATTAGGGGGTGTGGGAATTATCAATTATTTCTGAATAAAGAAGAATGGGGGACTGCAGTAAACCAAATTTATGAGTTGGGCACTGATGATGAATATAATAAAAGTTTATATATAATCTTAAAAAAATCTTTGAAGTCAAATTAACACCTTCATCTCACAATAAACAATGTTTTCCCTGATTGAATGAACTATGAAAAGTTTCACAATGAACATATTTCGGTGCTGTCTTAACATATAGGTTGCATGTGCCTAACCTGATGTCACCTATGCGTCGAAACCGGCAATATCGCAACACATTTATTGTAAAAATACGAGCGAAATTGCGAAAACTCGTATACTAATTTTAATCTTGAACCTGTAGTAAGTTGAGAGTTTAAACCATTGAATTTAACAATGGTTTTGATAAGCTTAGTCAAAATATTTATTAAACATGCAGATGAAAGTATATTATTTCGTACAACGACAAGAAAACAGCTAAAATGCGTATTTAAAAGCTTTAGAGTCACACGGTGTACGGAATTCGAATTGGTGGTGAATTCGATGTACGACTTGTTAATTGCAACCAGGGTTCAGGGAAACAAAAGGTTGAATCACTAATTAAAACTGACTCATGTAATCAAACACGACTACAAGAAGTATTAACCACTGGCATACCTTTCCATGGGGCGATTAATTTCATGGTAGAGTGGTTCGTACCTCTTCAAGACGCCGACCCACATAAGATGATTTATTAAAACGACGAAAAGATAGCATTAGTAAAGTGGGATTAAATGGGATATGGACTCTTCATGCATTCTCCCCCCCCTTCCTCCTTGGCCACGTAGATAAGCATAAATGTTGGTTGCATCGGTCCCCCTTCGTTAAAATCAACCGCCCCAACATCCCACCGCTTTAAAACGAAAAAAAAAGATACGAGCAAAAGTCGTCGGACATAATATTTCCCCGCTGAATATTTTAAGCAATTTGCTTGGGAGAGCGGGGGGTTTGCGATGGGGTGGCGTTGGCACTGGGGTGTGTGCACGTAGAAGGGGGTTTTAAGGAGGGCGTGTGGGGGATACCCGGGGAGGAAATGAATAGTTGGGATCCGTGTTTGCAGAGACAATAAATGCTCGATGATCACACCCCCCTGGCGAAAATGAAGAGAGAAATGATGACATCGCAAAACGACTGTACATGGAGTTCATTGCTTGTCGTATGGTCGATTTGACAAAGGCTTCATTTCCTCATATTTCAAAAGACGGATTCTGTTCATTTTTCATGAAGCTATTCAAGGAATCATCACTCAGCAGTGAGTTGTTTCTTTGTTAATATTTGGTAAAGTTTATCGTTTTTGTTGAAAATGAATGTAGGTATTAGGTAACTACTTCTAAGCGCGAGTATAATTTCCATTTTTCATACAACTTTGCACATAGTGAATGCCCTGAATACTCGTAAAATTTAATGCGGTACCTGAATGAATATTTATTTTTATGAATAGTTAGCGTTGCAACAAAACAACTTCCGTTTTTTAAATCGGATCTAGGCACGAAAATATTTTACCATATAGTTAAGGATGGAAATTATTCGGTGTTTGATCCCCACAATACTATACCTGTAGCTGTTGTCAAAACATTTCTCATCACCATACCTAAAATATGACCAAAGATGTGAAGGCTCGGAGTTCCATATACAAGGGTGGTCTGAAAAGTTTTCGACCTAACAAACATACAAGACATTTTTTCTGAAATTTTTTAGGGCCAAAACTTTTCAGACTACCCATGTACGTACCACCCGGAAGAAACCATTTTACTCGTACCACAAATTGCATCAAACAAAATTACGTATTTGGCTCTGAGGTTTCATTAAATTTCCCTGGAATGCAGTTTTCATTGAGTTAAAAGGGCCTAGTGACGAACGGAATCTTCAACCCAAGGGTCTGTTTTATAGGTGAAAGTATAGTTCACCTTTTATAAGCTCTACGGAGCATGAAGTTCGCATATTTAGGGTTGGCGACCCAGTTCATCTCTTTATGGCACCCTGTTCTTTTTCTTGTTGCAAAAAAATTGCAACCTCATAGATCATGTTGTTTGAGTTATGTGGATAACTTATGGCAACATCCGATTTTGAATCCGGTTACTCTTAGGACGTACTCTACTTTGACTACAGCGAATTCCTATATTAGATCACTCTGAGTGAAAATGAAAAGTACAATAAGATAAAGCTGGTATTATCAAAGTCCGTGCGTAATTATGGTTAAATGAAATACAGAAAATCAAGCACAAAAACAGCGTTTTTAAGTGACAATGAATAATCAAGTTTATCTAGAAAATCTCTTTTGCAATTTCATTTCAAAATGAATAACGTAGTCTACTTGATTTGATTATATCTTGCAGCATTAGCTATAACATATGATTCATGCAAATGCCAAAGAATCTACTTCGGATTGTTTTTTAAAAGGTCCAGCTAGACGATAAATCACCACCTAATTGACACCAAAATCACAGCTAAGAGGGATATCTCTCAATCAGAGCATAAAAAAGTAAGGAGAGATTTGCCTTGAACGAACCTGCTCACTAGAAAAAAAACCACATCTGAAGGATGAGAAGGATATTCCCATGAAATAACAGGGATATCCACTAATAATTCGAAAACACTCGACATATGTATGACTCGTTGCCCACGTATTGAAAGCACAGCACATTACATGGTGAAGAAGTATCACAATGGGAGTGAAGTATTTGCTTAGACATTCCAAATATTACTATAAATAATTTTCATTAATTATCAAAATTAATACAATTAATAATTATAAAATAATTATCGAACTAAAAAATAAATATTCAATGCTTACCATCTAAATTATATACGTACCAATGCAACAATTTCAGAGTGTAATAATCATTCGCCTTCACCGGGATTCGAACCCAGATCCCTGGATGTAATGTCTGTGACATTGTTTGTACGGTATTTCGTCACAGCATATTGTTCCTTTAAAAGCTCAAAAAAAATTTCAGAGTTTAAGAGGACGCCTAGATAGCTTAACTGGCTCAAGCACTCGGCCGGACATCCCACCCGGAGGGATCCGGGTTCGAATCCCGGTCAAGGCGAATAATTTTTACACTCTGACATTGTTGAATTGCAATGCATATTAGGTGATGCCTCTGTTAAAAGTTAGTTGCGGCATCTTCCGTAGTTTCTTGGAATTTATATACGTACCAGTAAAATTCATCCATTACTGAAATAGATGTTTACCGCCATATTCCTGGAGACTTGACTGTGACAACATCAAATTCTTATGCCTGCGGTATCTCTGAAATTATATAGAAAGAATCTAGAATCAATGGAACGGTTCAATCTTTACTGCACATCTTTTGCGTTCTAGCCTTAGGAAAGTATTGATAATGTGTGATGAGGCTTTAAAGGAGAATAGATGTGCCATGCCACTTCAAAACCCCGCTTCAGCCAAACAAATCTTTATCAACTATGGACGATAGTACACGCAAACATACAGTGGACGTGAAAGAGGGATGAAGTTAACTAAGCAGGAGGAGGCGAGAAAGACAGTGGGGTATGGGGAACGGGAGAGATGACGACGGGGATGAGCTTAGCCAATTTAAAATCCTTGAGAGGACGATAAATAAGTAAATAAAATGGGTTCAGGCATTTTTCCCCGCCCTGCCTCCCCCTCCTACCTCCTCAACCCCCTGCCCCATCTCTCCACTTTCCCTCTTTCGCCCCTCTTATTCGAGTCGGCCTGGTTAATTTAATATAAAGTGGAAGGCCTGGGGAAGGAAGTAAGATTGAGTTTTCCGTGGAGTAAGCCCCCGTCTGTACGAGGTCGGGACCGAGTGTGTTGGGGAGTGGGAGGGGGGTAGCGGTTGAGGGGAGGGTGGGAGAAAGAGAGGGTAAAGAGAACTGAGACGAAAGAACGGGAGGGAGAAGATGGAAAAGGGAAATAAAAGGACCGGCGGAGGAAAAATAAATTAGAGTGGAAGAGAGAGAGAATTGCTGTGGAAGAAGTGTACTTGAGATCCTTGTCATGTCTAGGGCTAGATCAACTAACCCCTAGAGCACCATCGTCATCAATCACGGGGAAGTGTTTTAAGTCTATAATGAAATAATTTTAAACATTAATTTGAAAAAATGCGACCCACTTTCACTAATTTCTCCGACTGAAAGCCAAATAGTAAAACAAAAACAGTTTCAGATGTAAATTTGTAGAATTCCTTCATGATCAGGGTAAAGAAAGAAACTTTGCACTTCCATTGCAAAGTTTCTTTTTTTTTTACCCTCGACAATTAGTTAAATGAGATCAAAATTTACTTGCAGTATCCAATATAAAAGACAAAAATTAATCGTCACCACCAGGATTAGAAATAAATGTTTTCGGTGTTTGATTGAAAGTGTAGGAAATAGAGATAAAATCGAGTGAAAGGGATTGGGAACGGGAGGAGAGAGATAAAAATTATACACGTAGGTGTCTTTAGGCAAATTTACGACTGGGAACCTCTCTTCCATCCATCCCACCGTAGAGTATGATACAAACTTACGCGGTAAATAATAACAATGTGATACGTAATAACAAACATCTGAAATTGGAACAAAAAGGTAATAAAAAACCCGGGAAAAAAATATTATCACCATTCAAATTCGGTTAGGTATACGAGAAGCATTCGTTTATACTGCATGCTATTTAAAAATAAAATGAAAACGTGGCAAATGTTTCTAACATCTGCGGAAGGAGGGGGGGGACATAAACAAGAATAAAAATAGAAAAATCTAACAGGTAACCTTTCTGAGCGAGAAAGAAATATAGCAATAAAAATCAACGGTAAAGAAAAGAATGAAAAGCAGAACACAACACCTGCTCATAACAAACACAAGAGAGACGTCTTGCTGGGAAGTATATCAGCAAAGAGAGAAAAGTATGAATTACTAAGAAAGCAAGGGGTGTGGGTGAGGCATGCGGAGGAAGAAGGGGTGGCTGCAGTGAAGGGACAAAGGGGACGAGGTGGAAAAAAAGGAGAAGGGAAGAGAGCTGGGGTGGATGCGTGTGCTTCTTGGTTATGACGGCGCCAGAAAAAAAACGCCGCTCCCTTGCCTCTTCCTCCTCTCTCCTGTTTCTTGAGGGTGCGGGGAGACGCGAGGGGTGTGTGAAGTTTTCGGCAAAATGGAACGAGGGGGAGCAAGACTTAGGGAGGAAAAAAATCATAAGAGGGGGAGAGGGAGGGTGGGTCTGGCGGGTGTATGTGAACGTGTTTGTATTCGTATATGTGTGTGTGTGTGTGTGTGTGCCGGGGTGTGTACACACGAGACATACGGTTCTCAGGAAAAACGAGGCATGGAGGGTGCGGAGTTTTTGAGTTAGCAAGGAGGAGAAGGTAGGGAGTGGGTGCCGGCGGGGGTGGTAATGGCGTGGAGTGGAGAGGGGTGTAAATAGCGAGAGAGACTTGGAGTGCAGAGAGAGTGGGGCGGAGGGGAAAGAAACAGTTATCCAGTATTTATAAGCAAGATGGCCAAAGGGGGAAGGTTGAAGGAGGAAGGAAGGAAGGCGGCTTTGAAGTATTCACGAAGGGCGGCGGGAGAAGGGGCTCCAGAGTCGCGGGGGGGGAAGGGGGATGGAGCGGGTATATGAGTGTGAGGGCGTGCAAGAAGGGAAGGAGGCGAAGGGCGAATGATATGGAAACCGGTGGGGACGGAGGAGATGATAGTTGGGAGCAAGGAGACTAATCAGGAAGCAAAGGTTTAGCTGGGAGAAAATTGAGGTGAAATGGGAAAGCGCATACGTAATGCATGAGGACGTGCACACAAAACTAAGACGAGGGAATGGATGAGAAAGGAGATGAAAACAAAGAGGACGATTTTGGTGGCCTAAGGACAGGTCACCGCTAACTCTCGGGCATTTTAGCACATCTATCAAAAACTCCTAACACATCCCAAGGACCAGCAGGTACACAACTCGGGCCCCAATTGTCTCAATTTTCAAACCTTCTGATTTACCCTCTCCAAACTTTGAATTAATTTTTTTTAAACTTGTTATTAGTTCTGTAAAATAGTTGTTCAACAATTTTTTGCTAGAATCTTGAAAAATATGAATATTTAGAGGTGGCCAATGTTGCCATTGGACAACCGACACTTGGATAGTCCAAAATATCTACAAAACTCCAGAGAAGAATAAACAATTTGAGTTTTAGATCATACGCAATTTTACATAGGAAAAAATTGAGCAACTGATTGGTTGCTCGACTCAATGATAAAACTAAGAAGAAACAATATCAGAAAATTAAATTTTAAATAAAAAATAACTTATTGATAAGCATTGTGAAGTTTTCATGGCTGGGTAAGTCAATTACTTACAAGCGTGGGAAAGTTCTTTGCTTTTTCTTGTATCATTCAACTAAAATCTGAATTGAGTTTGATTAATTAAACTGATCAATTGATTCTCAGAGCTTTGGTGGTGGCAGTAAAATGATGAAAAATTGCAATTTTTTTTCCTACTTGAAAATCCTTTTTTCACACATGGAACGTTTTTTCCTTCTCGGTTCTTCCTTCGTCAGTGTATATAATTATTATTTTTAAATTAATTTTCTACCTAAGATACAACAACACGTTGGCACGAAGAACTGCTTTGTTTAGCCCCCCGAGCCCCCCTTCCCTTGATTCCACGAATAAATAGGTAACATCCAGCGGGTCCCCAGGTCAGATTAAGGAATTATATTGTTTTACACTTCATCGTAAAACAGGAAAAAGAGAATAGTTTATGTTGTCAAAAAAAGAGTAAGTAGTAATTTAGGCAGACTCAGATATTTAACAACCACAGTTTTCACATCACTTAAGTAATTAGAGTAATTAGGATAACTTCGCACGTTGGTTTGCAAAAAGTAAGTCATGAAGCGGACAATTCTACCTTTGCTACTATTCTTCGAATGGATACCTGCTTCGAAAAATATTGAATCTGTGTACGTCCTTTGTATGTGTTCCTCTTCCTTTTCCTTGTATCTCTTTCCATGTGAATGAATATTTGTTCGCAAAAGGGCGGGATTTCGTGTTTGAATGCATGTGTGTGTGTATGTATGTATATATATATATATATATATATATATATATATATATATTTACCTATTTATATAGATTTATTTACTCATATTTAAGTGCATAGGTATATGATAAATGGAGTTTTTGACGATTTTGTCATCAATTGAATTTTTCCATGAAAACGAACTACTTTCACTTTTTCCATGTTTTCATCGATCGATTGTTGATGTACTGGGGCGTCCAAGGCGTTCGTCATCTTCAAGGTCTTCACGGCCTTCTTGGAAACGCTTGTACCGCTCGTAAACTCTTGATTTACTCACAGCAGACTCACCATAGGCCTTTGTTAACATTTCACACACTTTGTTACACTTTATTTAATTTTTTACGCAAAATTTGATGCAAATTATTCGATCCATTTCTTTTAACAAACGAAAATCGCCGAGCTCATAAAAAAACGTCCAACCTTAGTGGCCGTCTCAGACAAAGTTCACAAGGAAAACAGCTGAAAATTTTATCATACTTCAGGGGCATGTATACCTACATAATAAAAAAAAAGTTTGACAATCGGACTCTCCAAGCCCGCGACATGAAAAAATTCTCGTTATGTTTTGAACACACCTCGTATGTATTTTTTTACTTTAAAAGATGAAATATACATTCACCAAAAACTTTCCGAAGCATTAAGAAAATTATTGCTTCACTTCCACCAAGTGCCTATAAACCTATTATCAGTTATTGGCTAAAACAAATGATTTCTCAGCATATATACGTAGTCTAATATTTTTTCGTCTCGTTCAGTAATCACAATACGGGGTGAAAGTCGTGTAATAACATGCTTTTATGGTGGTACTCTTTACAGTTTAACAAAGTGACGGCCCACGGGCGAATACGAATGCCAATCAGCCAGTTAAGTTGCCGTTTCAAAAAGAGCTACCGAAAAGCTTCCAGAAAATTTAAGAACTTTGATATTTGATTAATTGAAAGAATTAACCAGGGAATGTTTTCATTTCAACTTCATAATTCATCATCTATTCACCCAACAGGATGGTGCTTCCAAG
Organism: Hetaerina titia; assembly: GCA_037158775.1. Lineage (NCBI taxonomy): Eukaryota > Metazoa > Arthropoda > Insecta > Odonata > Calopterygidae > Hetaerina > Hetaerina titia. The sequence goes on along the minus strand of CM073777.1, from coordinate 67,006,756 downwards.
ATCGGTTTCAAGGGAAAATGTCGCTTATAATTGCAGCATGTAATACAAAGAATGTGGAGAGCAATGTACATGTGGACGAGATGAGAGAAACCGCTTTACCGAGTGCGTTCGAAAGGTCGCCACCCATTAGGGTAATTGGTGATGATTAGCGTTGATGTCATTTTAATTTTCAGGAATTTCAAATTATTGTGAATGATGTTCCATACTGTTTCGGGTCACGAATTGTGCGAGGGGAGGAGAAGGGATTCCTTCATCTATATAATAAATACCCCGCAAACCGTCGCAAGGGTCTATCGTCGGGGGTTGTTATGTTAGGTTGTTCCTTAGATCTAACAGTTCGGCAGTCGGTTTTTTTTTAACGTCTCGCCTACCCATGAATGTGAGGGTAAGGTATTCATTTTGTGCCAGCATTCAACTGGAATGATTAGTACGAGGCATATTCATTAAGTAAGAGCCGTTTTCTTATATTTAAATATTGACGGTTAATAACACCGTTTCACTCCTGCAGCGCCATCTACTGATTCGTTGAGAAGCTATAGCAGCATTTGTTTTGTTTCAAAGTCGTTCGTTTGTCCGGGCATGCAAACAAAAATGTCCGCGACATTCGTTGATCCCGCCAGCTTTGAAGTGCGTTCTGTCATACGATTCTTGTATGCAAAAGGATTGTCGGCTGCTGAAATTCATCAGGAGTTATGCCTAGTTTATGGACCTACAGTTATGAGTAAAGGAAAGGTTAGACAATGGTGCCGTGATTTTAAAAATGGACGAACAAATGTCCATGACGAAGAGCGAAGTGGCAGGTCCAGTATTCTGACCGATGACATTGTTTCGCAAGTGGAACAAAAACCGCGATGCGATCGTCGATTGACAATTAATGGTCTGATTGAACAATTTCTTCTACTTGGACTCACTACTGTCTACAATATTGTCACGGAAAACCTCGGATACCACACACGGAAAATGCTCACCGACCACCACAAAGAGCAAAGAATGTCCAGTGGACGAGAGTTTTTGGTCCATTACCAAAAAGATGAAGATGATGAGACCTTGCACCTAGCGACTACTTCCTCTTTTTGCACTTGAAACAGTGGCTTGGTGGACAACGTTTCGAAACCGAAGAGGAACTCAAGAACGGCGTTGTCAATTGGTTCAACTCTCAGGCGGCGAGCAGAGGGGTTAAAGAAGCTGGTGCAGCGGTACGAAAAATGCTTAGAAGTGAACGGCGATTGTGTAGAGAGAAGTGAAGTAGGTTTGCAGCTAACTAAAAGTGCCACTAAATTGTTTTTCATATGAGTATATTTTTTCCTGTGACCAAACGGCTCTTACTTTATGAGCATGTCTCGTCATTTACTAATATTATAAATTCTTCAGGAAATTTTCTAGCTTTCAGTGAGTCCATACGCGTGGGCACCATCCAACAACAATATAACACTCTCTGTTCGTCCATATTCACGGAACTGTCACCTTTTCTCTGTCTCCTGTTTGATGACGGAAGTAGGTCCTTCTGCGTATGGTCCCAAATTTTCCAAGGGCATTCATGCGAGAGGTCTAACCAAAGCGAAATAAAACCACCACAATGATAGCTGTTTGAGGCATTCTCGCCCACCACCTCACTTCATCCACTATTTATTTTAGAATCTCGTGGGGGACATGTATGTCATGTTAAACTAAGAAACCTTCCTTTTGGGTGAGTTGCTTTCTTGCCTTAAGGTTTTCGCATAAGTGTGTTGATTTTGCCATTTCTTTCCTAACTTTTAATAGCTCAAACCTTTGGACAAACAGAGGTTGGAATTTGTCACGCAAGCAGTAATCAAACATGCAAACGATTTACAAAACTCGACGCTCTTCTCCTATGAGGGCGTCACTGTTTGAATTTTGGCAACAACTGCCAGACGCGAAATCTTTTTTTCTTGTCTCGACTGACAAATACTCATGACAAACTTTGACTGCTATTTTTATTTCTGCATGTTGTCTTGTAACCATCTGGATCTAAAATTAAATCAATGAGATTCGGGCCAGAGTCTAGAAAATATTTTCGGCACCAAAGAGAATTAAGAGTTTATTTAAAAGTAACCAGGCAAACTTCATGGCATGGTATATAATATGATAATCCCCGATTACCATTACAATACGACTAAACCTCGTGAATCTGTGAAACATAGACTGAAGTGTATTCACATAATAAATTTTGTTGGTCCCGGTGTCGGCGGGGTAACTTCCTCATCTGAAAAACCCAGAGGTCGTGGGTTCGATTCCCGCCTAGGTGGGTTTTCCGATGTAAAGGCCGAATTCCTGTCTTCGGACTAATGTGTAAATAAATATTTTTTTCTGATTTTATCATTAATCAACGTAGCTTGATACACAATCGCAAAGAAGAGGAATCAAAAAAGTCCAGTATTTTTCTTTACCGATTTTCCAATTCTCTCGCGTGAGGTCCTAATGACAATTACATCGTAGTTCCCGCTTATTCGTCCATATTAAGATTGATATTAGAAGGAAAAGGCAAAAAGTAATATCTGAACATTTGAATTTTGGACGGATAAAAATTACGGTACACTTGGAAGTCTGAAAAAGATTGAAAGACAATGTTCTAATCGAATTCAACGGTATGGCATGAGAGAAAGAAGGATGATTTCCACCACGTACAAAAGCGCTGACTCGATATACGACGACGCCCCATGTTAGTCGGACGCTTAGGTAAACGTTCAGAGAAAGGAGGACTCAAACAAATTTACTCTCATAATGTATTAGGGGAGAGAGAGCAAAGAAATAAGAGCCCAAGGTGAGGGACCGTAGGGAGGGTATATGGTTTATGTGGTTGGATGGCGTCCTCCAAAAAGGCCAGTTGGGTGCGTATGGCATGGGCTAGTTGCCCAAGTGGGTGAGAGAGAAAGGAGAGAGAAGTGGAATGGGATTATGAGAAACTCTCTGCCTGGCCAAGTGCTCGGGAGACGGGAGGACGCGAGGTTTTTGAAGGGTTTGAGAGGGAAGCTGAGAACTTTACGGAATAGGTTTGCGAGATGGACGGAGAGGAGCTCGAGGGGTGAGGGCAGCGAGAGGGGAAGAGGGAGCACATGAAGGGAGATGGGAAAGGGAAAATTGTGTGTCTGTGTGTGTGAGAGAGAGAGGGAGAGAGACAGAGACACGCAAGAGCTGCATGCTTCCCTAATTATCCACCACGGAGGCCTTTAAGTGTGCTGTTGGGGTGGTTTAAGGGGGAAGAGGGAGGGCTGCTGTAAGTGGAGAGAGAGAGAGAGAAAGAAAGGGAGAGAGAGAAAGCAGCGATGGGAGAGTTTTGGAGGGAAGAGGATACGAGAGGGAGTGAAGTGCGGCGCGCAGAGGTGGCGGGTTGGACGCGGGAGAGCTGATGCGACGCTGGGATGATTTTGCGTGCGAAAAATGAGCTCAACTGGGAAAGCTAAATAGCACCCGGAGAACGCTCCGCAGCAGGAACCTACTTTGTTTTCCTCCAGAGGGTGCGGAAGACTGTAGCAATAATGTTACCGTGATACCCTGCAGGCCACCAGCAATGTGTATGGCAGTGGGTTCGTCCGCGTGATGCATTCACAGCACGCCAACGGTTTTGTTCACATCCCAACATGAAACACTGGCTATCAATATTATGTGTGTTCTACCGCTTAAGTTAGGTTTTGGGTTGACAAAGTCCGTTCACTCCTACCCAACACTACAATAAATCCTTCTTCAACTTCGCATACTTCCCTTATTCCTTCATTCCGTCCATCATTTCCTTAATTCGTATCCCTCCCCTTTCCAAGCTTGACGACCTTTCTCCCCTCTATCACAGTCTTCAACATCCTATTGTCAATCAAAATACACTACATCCTTCTTTCCTGCCCTAATTCTATTTCTCCCAACAACGTTCCATCATTCCCCATACTTCGTAGCTGGATTTCCAATCTGTCCTTTTTACTTTTTCAATATTTCTCCTAACTTACATCCGAAAAGCTTCTAATCAATGCAAATCAGTTGAAAAGCACAGGTGATGATCTAAATCTACACAATACCCCTTAAGCCGTAGCAAGGACGTGTAGCAGGGGGTACATATATTCCCTCTATTTCCTCATGCACATGGCACCCTGAGATCCACCAAAAACCGCGAGGAAAAGGTATGACTGAACACCAATCATGCAACATGCCTACATATATTACGAATAGGACATGGTTAGCAGCTATTCCTATGGATACACAAAGAGGACAAGAAAAAACATTAAAAGAGGGCAGGCACACATGCAATTCAGACACTTATTACCGGTTAGTATTCTACGCATTCCGGACGGACAATTCACAAGTACAATTGAGTTTATATGCATTCACCTACACCCCACCTCGCACAAGGGTACATGGCGGGGGTGTTAGGACGCCAGACTTGGAGAGAGTTTTCATCTACGTTACCCCGCAGGCCGCCGCAAGGGGGTGTGGCGGGGGGTGTTGAGGCACATTTCAGAATCATTACTTTACATATTCATTTGAATATATGTTTGCTCAAATACAAACACACTCGTGCACATTATGATGTACACAGCCGTCCTAATACTCTTCCTAGCACGGTCCATCGCGACATCAACTACACACATCTGTGTAATTTGATCATGCATGTACAGCTAACGGGTGCGTCGCCTGTCTCAACAATCTAATCCTGTCTTCTGTTATACAATCATTAATGTTATCTAATTTCCTTTATCAAACGCATTCTTCAAATGTACGAAACGAACAAATGTATCGTAATTGTACTAAAACATTGGTAATTACAAAAAATTCTAAAATATGCGAATATTAATATTCTACACATTCAAGACGAACAATTTACAGATACAATATTTAAAAGAGTAAAATATGACTTCCGCGCTATCGTAATTCTTTTTCTTTTTTTTTAGCACAATCGGGACCGCTATACATTACGAGATTTGTATTCAGCACCATTTGCGATCACGGGAGAACCAGCACCGTTTTGCTGCATTTCGTCACGCAAAATTCAAAGAATGATAATAGCGTTTTCGTAATTCATGGGGCTAATAACGATAACGCCCGCGCTTTATGAAGATCCATGATCACGCGCCAGGGATGACTAAAAGCTTTCGAAACTTGGCGTTGGTGACGCATAATGAAGATCAAATGGGTAGAGGAAGTGAAAAATACAGAGAAGAGGAGAGTAAGAGGAAATAGACCGCTTTATGGGAAAGAAGGATGAAATTGGCTGTGTCCTCATTGAGTCAAAATGCTTTTGTAAGTAATATGATAGGAGGAATGATCCACGCAGTAGATTAGGCGACAAATACGTACCAAAAATGAAGAGAGATTCAAGAGGGGTAAGGTACAAAAGAGTAAAATAATAAGTACTACATTGAGAACAGGGTAAGACTGAATTAGATTGACTTCAGATAGATTTTTCTATTGATTAATAAATTTCGTTTTCCGTTCGAGATTTGTTGGTGTGCTTAAATATTGATTTTGATGTGATCGCGAAAATTGCCACCAAGGAAAGGATCGGATACGTAAGCGTTAGAGCCAATATTTCCTTATTTTATCTGGATGGTCTAATCTGAGATACGAAGGGTGGTCTAAATAGTTTCTTCCGAGTCAACTTGCTCTAAATACTCATAGGAAACTGCTCTACTCCTAAGTTTACTTGTGCTCTCCCGAGAGAACACAAGTAAACTATTGCACATCTAAACTTTTTTGCTCCAATTGGACCACATTTGGAATATTCCGCAAGTATTTGGGATCCTTGGGAGAAAATCTGGCAAAAATAATAAGATTAAGTCCAGAGTAAATCCGCAAAATTCGTTGAAAATATTTATTTTAGAACACAAGTGTAACAGGTCTCTTAGGGGATTTAGGCTGGGAGTCACTTGAAATACGAAGAGAACAAGCGAGACTTAGACTTTCAGAAAGATTTAGAACCAGCAATTTTAACGATGACACTAAAGGAATTATAATGACCCCACACTACTTAGGTAGATCAGACCGCAAAGATTAAATAAGGAAGATAGATTCCAATACAGATAGATTCAAATACTTATTCTTTCCCAGAACAATCAGAAATCATAATGGTAAGAAACCGGAGTCCCTTTAGAAATATTAAAAACACTTAAGTTGCAAGTTGGAACAAAATTAAAAATTCAAAGATATTAGGTTTAAATGTAGGTGCATGTGTATGTTTGTTGGTAGTTTGTGTGTTTGAATGACTGTGGGGTGAAAGGGTTCTTGCATGAATGTATAGCATGTTTGGTTTGATGACTATAAATTTGTGGCTTCTGCATGCGGTTTTTTTCTTTCTAAATTACGGGTGGTGCCCTAACATTCCCCGCCACACGCCCTTGCGGCGGTTTGCGGGGTATTGAGTAGATGTAGATGCAAACTTAGGAGTAGAGCATTTTCCTATGAGTATCACTTGCTTTTTTCATGGACCTAGGGATTTCCGTCCTTATTTCTCCAATAAATGAGTTTTACAAACCATCATTTTCCTTTTTACATTTTTGCATTAATTCTACAGATTCATACAAATCCTCCTCTTGGATTCGCCTAGTTCTTACTTTACAATCTGCTGTATCTGAAGTAATGCTAATGTGAAATGACACCTCTCCTTCACGCTTCAATTTCATTCTTCTTAAGCTGTCGATTGATTACGTTTCTTTAGCGTGGGGATTCTAGCTTGTAGGGCCGCTCAATCATTTAATGCTTGTCCCCATGGATGATCGAAGGCAAGATTCCCAATCACTGAACTCGCTCGAAGTTACCAAATTCAATCCAGTAAATTTTACATACATTGCTAAGATGAACAAAATACCATATTTGTAAATTTAAACGAGTTGTTAAATCAAGTGGTCATCAACTTTTAAGTATTCACATTTATGATTTCCAAATAATTATGGGGCCAAAAACAAAAGCGAAGACAAGATGGATAAGGGGGATGTTAAATTCCAGAGAATAGTAATCTGGAGCATTATTCCATTCCCTTCAATGGATTTGTTGCGAGCCCCTTAGAAAAAGAAGGAAGCTAAGGAATAAATACGTGGACAAAATACAGAGGAGAAACTGAAGAACTTTCAAGGCTTTAAAAAAATACGACAGCTGGCAATGAACACAAATGAATGTAAATGGACTATGTTCTGACTAAATGACTGACGAACGAATCGATGAGATGCATGTACTATACCATTATATGATTGCACATTAGATTCTTCGTCAATTAGAGTTTTCTAAGACACATCACTGCGCATGAGAAATATTTCATTAAGAACAATAAAGATATATTCAACTATAACCGCGACAAATTAGGGCATTTAAAGTTGCAGTAGCCTTGAAATTACTGATTCAATTTATTCCAAGGATATCGTTCATCTTTTATAGCTGGGAAGCATGCTTGAGAATTACAATTGCTTTATGAATAAAAGGGAGTGTTTTGGGGCATTATTTCCGGAGCGGAAAAATAGCTCTGGCTGCGCCTCACTCTTCATAATTAGTTTTGCGGAGGGAAGAAGGTCATTTGCCAAAGTCTAGTCTCCGGGATAAGGGACGGGGAGGAGAACGGGCCTTTAAAGTCTGAGGCAGAACACATGAGGACAAGTCACACGGCGGAAAGGTTGCCCGTAATTAATAGTGACTTTTTTCATCCACGGCGTTTTATGGCCTCGGAGCATGCGAATTTTTTTTACGGTAATCGCTCGTTGTTTGAAAATGTGTTTTGCCTCGTACTTCTCTAATATTTAATCGTTCCCGCTGGGTGAAAAAAAATCCAACATTTTCTTCGACCGCTGACGAATTTTTTGGCGCATATAATTCCTAGGGAAACGTGGGCCTTCCGCTTATTAGTATCGAATACACAACTGTGAGTTGGTGATTTATAGGAAGAAGCCATTAAAAATCTCAAAGTTATTTCGCATGTCCATGAGTTTTTTTCGCTCTCCATGAAAGTAAATTATAAATAAATAAATAAATAAATATATATATATATATATACACTTTTTTGGAAAACCCACAAACGTGTAATGTAAATTCACTGATAGTCATAACAAACACAGAAACCAAAACACACAAAGAGGGAAAACTCACTGGTTCTCGAATTTTCGGTGGTCCAACCACCTTTCTCAAGAGGAATTAGGAACAGAACTCTTCTGTTCCTAATTCCTCTTGAGAAAGGTGGTTGGACCACCGAAAATTCGAGAACCAGTGAGTTTTCCCTCTTTGTGTGTTTTGGTTTCTGTGTTTGTTATGACTATCAGTGAATTTATATATATATATATATATATATATATATATATATATATATATATATATATATATATATATATATATATATATATATATATATAACGTAAATTCACTAACTAGTCGACAAAACACAGAAACTAAAACATATAAAAGAGGGACTCACTGTTTCTCGAATTTTCGGTGGTGCAACCACCTTTCTCAAGAGGAAGTTCTGTTCCTAATTCCTCTTGAGAAAGGTGGCTGCACTACCGAAAATTCGAGAAACAGTGAGTCCCTCTTGATGATTTAAGCTTTCGGCCTACTCCGAGGCCTTCTTCAGGTCAGACCTGAGTCTGACCTGAAGAGGGCCTCGGAGTAGGCCGAAAGCTTAAATCATCTACAGTGTGAGTGTCCTTTTACGTGTTATCTGTTTTATTCTGTTCTATTGTGCCGTCCAAAAGTTATATTGCTCTCGTGAGTACTTCCGCATCATCGATATATATATATATATATATATATATATATATATATATATATATATACTACACACCCACACAGATGACCATTTAAACTATCTGCATTTGTGATACCTCTTCCTCCTTCGCTCGCTGGTTCCCCAGAAACCTGTATACATATTATATTTCATGAGTTGCCACAAGGGCGTGTGATATGTGTTTGGGCTCTATCTATAAATTAGGGAATAGTGGAGATTCGAGAAAATATATTTAAAAAGAAATTTTCTTAAATAATAAAGCCAAAAAACGAAAGGGTTATGCAACACAATATGTATTGTTGGTGGGGTTATTGTGGCATGCTTACGATTGTATTAGTAGTAATTAGGGGAGGTGGGCTACAGCTAAAGTCTTTAGGAAATTATTAATAGGTGGGTAATTTGTATGGATACGTTGGTATGGTTGAAATGGTAGGTTAATCTGCAATTATTGTTCAACAATTTTTTCGGGTTTCCCAATGGGTCAGGTTGCTGTGCACCGACGTTTCGAAGGCTGACTCTGCCATCGTCTTTAGTCAGTCTTCGAAACGTCGGTGCACTTCATCAACCTGACCCGGTGGGAAACCCGAGAAAACTTCTTCAATACCATATGCCGGGAAAACCTGAGATTCTTCATGCATTTATTGTGATCGCGAGCATGCAAAGAAAATCGGGAATTTAAATAAGTTTTCAATTTGGATTAATCATATTTTATTTAAGTGACTGGCTTATCGAATTAATTAAGGCGGTGATCAAAACGACTAAATTTGGACGTGGTTGAATCCGCTAAACCTAAATTTCCCCTTCCATTCCTTGTCCCTCTCCGTGGGTGAGCCCTCCTCCTACCGCCAGCGTTGGGCCAGATTCCTCACCTTGGGTAGGAGAGAGTTTTATGTAACACGTTCTTGTGGTGGTGGTATTTCGTCTCGCTACAAACTAAAATCTAGCTTGCACGTTCCTGATAAATTTCTTGCTGCATCCTGGGGTACAATTATTTGTTGTAGTTAAGCGTATGGGCTTGCAATCTTGTGGAGTGAGGGGAGGTAGATGTGTGTTTGCATGCACGTGGAATGATGGGATGTTTCGATGAATGTGTGCACTGCTATGGATTGCGGTTTCCATGTGTGTGTTGGTTTTGAATGCGGTATTTCGTTTTTTCTTTTTTGGGTGGTGACCTAACACCCCCCGCCACACGCCCCTGCGGCGGCTTGCGGGGTATTATGTAGATGTAGATGTAAACGATTCCATGGGTAACAAAAGCAAATTCTGCCTTCTTTAATCTTCCCAAATTTGAATCTAAACCTTTTTCTCTTAGTCAGAAATCATATATTTTCTGCATCTACGTAAACACCCTCTAACCACCATGAAAGTGTGTGGCAGGGGGTGGGAAGGGTACCAAGCGATGCTTAAATTTAATATATTAAATTTTTTGACATAATTTCGATCTCTAATTCAATCTTCCAGGAAGTGCATGTAAGTTGTGCGCCAACTCCCTTCAGGATTGATATTTATCTAATCAATGTCGGATTACATAGAGTTGTGTTTGAACTACTCAAAAAAATTAAACAAACGTTCGAAGCATTTGATCACATTGTCTTTTTTAAGCGACAGAAAGCATTCTGGTAAGTCATGAGCCGTTACGATAAAATGAAAATTGACGATAAGGGAAATATTAACGCCAAATGAAATTGCTAGAAGAAATTAATATTGGTGAATTTACTTTTGGATTCCTGTAATTACCTCGTTTCATTTATTTTTTTAATCACTAATATAAACTCAATAAATTTAGCTCCAATTCGCTAACTCCTGGACTTCTTATTCCGCAGTTAACACACGACAATATAATGAATGACCTTGAGATAATTTTCCAGCCAAAAAAAAGAAAATATTAAGCCCACGGATTTTATTAAAAAATGAACATTATTCATTATGATTACGCTGCCGATACATAAACCCCATTTTCACCACCCCTTCTCACCTACACCCACTCCAAGAAATTATTACTCGCGGAGTGTTGGACGTTGATGCACCAGTGGAAACAGGTGATTAAATAAGGGGTGAAGTAAAAAGAAAACGTGCTTTTTATACGACGATGCAAGCAGACCCTGGCGTCAATGCTGCTTTAAAAAAACGAGTGTAACCCTGGGACAGATTGTGGGATGGGTTGGTGATGCGAGGCGAGGGAAAGACGAAAGGTCTTTTGGGCGCGACGAGGTCGGACTTGGGGCGAGGGAAAAGAAGCTCTCACCACAGCCTGGTCTGCAGTCGAAGACGTTCCGTGGGCTCTCCTGCGGCCCATCGGATTTGGTGTAGGGCTTGCGGCGGCGAGATGGGAAATACCGGCGGGGGAAAGGGATTGAGGGGGGTGGTCGATGGGCAGAAGGCTGGAGTAAGGGGTCTGAGGGAGGATTAGCGTAAAAGGGAGCAGGAAGGGAAACGGGGAGGGAGGGATGAGGGTGCAGATGAAAAGGGAGTTTAGGGAAGGTCTTGAAGCGTTGGAATTGGTTAAGAGCGGCGAGGTGGTCGGGGGAAAGGAGGATTAAATGCTGGCGTTGAGCTAAGTCCATTCTGCGAACTTGTGTGGGTTGCTGTGTGGTTTGGGAAAAGGGAGGAAGACGGAAGGGAGGGTGGATGTCGAGGAGGAAGGGTGGAAGAAAGGAAAGGGAGAGATGAAAAAGATTTTTAGCGTGAGAGAAGGGAAGGAAAAAAGAGGAGACAACGTCAGTGTTGCCAAATCTCAGCCATTCACAGTGGAGAAGCCGCAGAGATTTTTTTTTACACCTTGAATAAATACGGAACCCAGAAGTTTCGGATTAAGAAGAAATAATCGGTACTCCACCCCGAGACACGCTTTTGATCGGAAACTCGGAGAGACATCAGTTATTATTCTTTTTATTGTCTAAAGCTCAACTTTGTGGAAGTTCATGTTCAATATTTATTTTATTAAGAACACAATGTATATATCCACTGTTCTTTATTATAGTACAACTAGTTTTAACGCTTAGGCGTCATCATCAGGTACAAAAATAAAACCAGCTGCGGCTCATTTATATAGCGTTTATGAGGGAGAGTGGAGTGGGTGAGAGAGGGGGTAAAAAAGAGGGGTAAAATCGGGTTGTGATCGGTGTAAATGGGAAGTAGGATAGGGGTGATAAGCGTCAGTGATTGGTGGGTTAACAATGGGGGAGGGGGGGGGGTGGGTTGTTGTGTTTTTCGGTGAAGGAAAGGGGTACCTCCATGATTGGGGAGTGGTATTCAAACAATAATTCGTTCACCAAATGACCCGTTTTTAAATTAAAAGAACAGTGGATGTACACATTGTGTTCTTAATAAAATAAATATTGATCAGTTAATATTTTTGAACTCGGCAAGCATTTAAACTTCATCGCTAGCGACAAATTCCGTGGTCTAGGCAGTACTACCCTACTCTTAAAAAGGCTTGGGACAGCTAATTTTAATGCAGAGATGTGATAAATATTGAAATGCAAATCCGGAATGAAAAATACTTTTTGCTGCCTGCAATACGAAGGCGTTTTATCCTCTAATATCATTTTAAATAGAAGACCTATTTAAAAATGAAGGAATTGGATTTTGAACTTTAATTTTAACGAGAAGAAAAACGGTAATATCATTCAAATGTTTTAATACTATCTCACAAGATTCACCTAAAACGGTAAAATTTATTTTCTTCGAGAAAAATAGTGCATTTTCACTATCTGAAATGTTAAGGAATTTCGCAGTATAGGTGTTTCGTTAAACCTACGGCGTTTTTTAATCACTGTTAATGCCCGGGTGCCAGCTTAGTTGAAAAATTAATGTAGGCGCTTCCGTCCTTCATCTCAGGCACATATATTAGATACATTCTTTTGTGGATGGCAGTACGCTCAACCCATTAGTTCCACTCTCCCCCAAACACCTATTTTTCCAATCTACTACCCATCTTTCCCTTTCCCCCCCTGCCTCCCGTCTTTTTCCCTCCGTGAAATAAGACCAGTCCCTTACCACCACCCAACCTCTACGACTTATCTCGGCGTTTGACTATTACATATACAAAAACGTATTTCGTGCAAACAATTTTTCCTGAAGATGTCACATGCATGTAGTAACCGGCCGTACCGATATAAAATTTGGGTATGTCTACGAAGCATGTACTCCAAGCAACTACTCGTAATTTTAAGCATATTTATTTATTATTAGGTAATCTACCGGTTAAGGTAAGTTTTCGGATGGACATAACTATCAAATAAACATTTTGTGACTCCCCACCTAGCAAACTAATCTATATCAGGTCCCTCTTCATCTCGGTGTACTCTTTCGGCTTCATACTCGGTGTCCCTCTTTCCTCCCTTCATCCCGTCCAACATCCCTATCCTGTTCCTGCCCTTTCCTCGCTTGCCCAACATTCTCCCCTCTATTACCTTCTTCAACATTCCACTACCGCTCAATACGCCTTTCATCCATTTTTCCTGCCTCCATACGATTTCTCTCAACAAACCCCTCTCCTCCCCCACCATCTCTAGTACTTCCTCATTTGTTTTCCTTTCGGTCCATTTCACCTTCTCCATTCTTCTCCACACCCACATTTCAAAAGCCTCCAATCTACGTCTATCCTCCTGCTTCAGCGACCACGTTTCCGCAGCGTACATAGCTAAACTCCATATCAGAGTTTTTACGAGTCTTGTCTTAACATCGCTACTCAACGTCCCCGTCATCAACTCCCTCCTCCTTGAGAAAGCCTCCTTGCCTAGCGCAATTCTTCTCCTTACGTCCCTACCACTTTGACCGTATTGGTCCAAAACACTTCCGAGATATGTAAACTGCTCTACCTGCTCTATTCTTTCCCCGCCTATTTTAATATTTAGCTTAGCCTTTTTCTTTCTGGAAAATCGCATAACCTTTGTTTTATTAATATTGATTCTCATCCCATATTTATCACACTGAACCTCCAATTCACTCAGCAATGCTTGCAACCCCTTGGCTGACTGAGCAACTATTGCTTGGTCATCAGCATACCTAACCGATTTTACGAATTCCCCTCCGACTTTCATTTCTACCTCCAGTTCTTCCCATGCCTCTTTAATCATTTCCTCTACATATACGTTGAACAGCACCGGTGACAATGGACAACCCTGGCTGCGTAGATTTTCGCGGCGGTGGCTTGAAGAATTCTGCATATTCGGGTTTTCACCGCGTTGTTGTTTGAAGCCGACAACAGTTTCTCCGAAGTTTCATCCGGCGTCTTCACGTCGAAGATCCGGCGTCTTCAGCTCTTCGACCTGAAGACGCCGGATGAAACTTCGGCGAAACTGTTGTCGGCTTCAAACAACAACGCGGTGAAAACCCGAATATGCAGAATTCTTCAATGGGCAACCCTGCCTTACACCTTTTCCTAACACTGCCCATCCGGACTCTCCGTTCCCCACTCGCACCTGAGCAGTCTGAGACATGTACAGGTTGCGGATCAGTCTCCTGTCCCTCCAATCCATTCCTATTTTCTGCAATACACGCATTAATTTTTCCCAATTCACTCTATCAAACGCTTTTTCGAAATCTACAAAACAGGCAAAAACGTCCTGATTGTATCCTATATTCCTCTCGACTAGTGATCTCATTACTGCAATGGCATCACGCGTACCTCTTCCTTTCCTAAACCCAAACTGATCATCCCCTAAATAATCATTTGCCTAACTCTCTATCCTTTTGTTGATGATCCTGAGAATAACTTTAGCTGCGTGGGATATCAAACTTATTGTTCTGTAATCCTCACATGACGAAGCCTTTCCCTTTTTTGGAATAGGAACTAACACCGATCTCACAAAATCTTCCGGCCAGATACCTTCCTCATAGATACTACGAATCAGTCCATATATGGCCTTCTTCCCACCTTTCCCTAACCATTTCAACATTTCTAAAGGAATATTGTCCACCCCCACAGCCTTATATGCTTTCATCTCCTTTAATGCCCTTTCTATTTCATCGTCGAGTATGCCTGGACCTAAGCTATCTTCTTCTACGTCATGTTCCTTTCCTATGTCTAACCTTGTCGGCCTAAGTTCTTTACCATGCAGTGTTTCTATATATTTCTTCTATCTCTCTTGGATTTTTCCTGGTTCAACTATTATCTTACCCCACTTATCTTTAACTGTTAGCACAGATCTTGCCTTCTTACTTCCCGATAGTAACTTAACCTTGCTGTATAGAGCACCAATTTCACCCTTCTTCTGTAAACTTTCCATATCCTCGCATTGCGTTTACCACCATTCTTCTTTTGCTCTATTTGTGGCCCTTCTCAATTTATTGTTTAACTCTTTGTACTTCGTTTTGCCTAACTCTGTTCTTACATTCTTCCATCTTCTTCTCTCATCCATCTATGCAATCATCTCATCCGTTACCCATGGTTTTCTTATCCTTTTCCCGTTTACGGTTCCTATAGTGTCTTTAGCGGCTTCCAATATCCCTTGCTTGATACATTCCCATTTTTCTTCGATAGTACTCAGCTCTTTACCGTCATCCATCATTTTCCCTACAGCCTGCAGATACTACTTCCTCGTTAATCCATTTAATGCTTCTACATTCTATTTCCTAACCCGCCGCCCTTGCCTTATCCTCTTGAAACGGACGTTACATTTCATAACAACTAAATTGTGGTCAGAGTCCGCATCCACTCCTGGGAAACTGTGCGAATTTATCACACTGTTCCTAAACCTGTGCCTAACTATTATATAATCCAACTCATACCTTTCTGAGTCACCTGACATTTTCCATGTAAACCTACGCCCTTTGTGGTGTCTAAAGCATGTGTTGGTGATGACTAACCCCTGTCTCCAGCAGAATTCAACTGCTTTCTCCCCGCGTTCATTCCTCGTGCCTAACCCATAGTCCCCCATTTCACTATCATCTCGTCCTTCGCCTACCGTCGCACTCCAATCCCCCATCTCTATCATATGCACCCTGCAGGAACACACGCGATTATATCCTCTAACTCATCGTACATAAGCATATTTATGGCACCAATAATAATTGAAACTAGGTGAAAACAGGACGAGGTTTGCACTCAAAGTCAGCCTTATCTCATTAAATTAGATGTATTATTTATTTAAGACTTTTATCACGTGTTGTAATCACGTGTTACAATCACGTGTTATAACACGTGTGATAATCAGTCAAATAAAATTTAATGCTCTGAAAATGTTGTAGTTGTAATAGCAACAACAGTGATTAATGTGTGAAGACAACATACTTGCAGAATATTACTTTTATTTATTAAAGCATTATGTAAATTGCATTAATTTTAAGTATGATTTATTATGTGTCGTGCAATTCATAGTCATATGATCTAACAACTTACTGATGCAACAACTGGAAAACGTTCGAGAACTTGGAATTACTATCGCCACAAAAAGATGGCGGTAGCAACATTTATATTTTTAAAACACAATGTCACCCGATTAACAGCGGATTATTCTCTTCATAATAAAAAAACATTATATAAATATTGGTAATTTTAATCTGCGTTAATATATGTGGTGCACTTCATATTCGTAGAACGTATCATTTTGTTGATAATTTATTACTTACTAGACCAATATTCACGAAGAACCAAATGCAAAGGTAATTCAAAAGGAATACTAATTAGCCCACAACACTAAACATCCATAGTTTTCTTTCCACCCTGTTGTGGCCGCTCCTCATCGACACACTTATACACTCTTAATATTCCTATAACGGCTTTCTGAGATGTTAAAGTTTTTGAATTCAGAGTGTATACTTATTTCGCTGTACTCATGCATGACGGAAATAATAACCAGAATAATGAACGCTAAATGCAAGAGTTTTCTAACTGGGAAGTCTACCGTTTAAGATTAATAGGTTTTGGCCGGGCATGGCTAATTAGACGACTTCATTTAAAGTGTTCTCTGTGAAATCCCTTTATTTTTCCTAACCCTACCTCACCTACCTAAGATTCACCTGTATTCAACAGTCCACCTCCAATGAAAATGCTTTGAATCGATTTTTTTCGTCTCCTCCTGATTTCTCCCAGCAACCCTCTCCTTCAGACACTATACCCAGCCTCCTTTGTTTTCCTTTAAGTGCATTTCACCTCCGCACCCACATTTCTTAATCTAATTTATCTACGCCTATCCTCCTGCTTCAGTAATCAGGTTTTCTCGCCGTACATAATAACTAAATACACTCCATAACAAAGCTTTTCGTGAAGGACATAAAGAGATATTAATTTAAACGAGACAAATATTGAAATGCCAACAAATGGCTAACCACTCTTAAAATTCCACTTTCTTTTGTACGTATTACTTCATGAATGAATTTCAAACCAGTCACTTAGTGGCGGAGAAAACTATAATCCGACAAAGTAATCATTATCGACAGGGCCGTCACGGCAGTCATGCTTTTAGATTTAAAAAACACGAGGGTAAAATCTATCACTTTAAGAGAAGAACAAAATGTATGCAAAAATCAGGGGCTAAGGCATTATGTGTTACCCATATATCTTGCTGTACCCTCTTGTATGAGGTAATTTCGTTTATGGAGATTAAACTATAACATTTTACAAGGGTATGAAGCTAGCGCATAGTTTTGTATGTGGCTGAAGTCAACGGGTGTCTACGTTAGGCTGATGGGCCATCTTCTAGATGCGGTGTTCACACTCGAAATAAGAGCTTCTTTTCGACGACGAAGTAGTCATACACCATAAATGGTGGTACTAATAGGACGTAGAGTTCTCTCCTTGTATTAGATGACACAAAAATACTACAAAATGATGTCTCCGTCCGACTCGGGAAGTGATTACTGGCAGCCAATAAGATACCAATAACACGGGACAATAGCCATTCTTCTTATATGTGGAGGCACAGCATTAGGCATTCGGCAGTATGCGTGTTAAAAATAATAATTTAACGGCTCTAGTACAGCGATGGGTCAGGAAAAAAGAATTAACCCTATTATTTTCCCGACGAATAGGAAGCTGGTAGCCAACTATTTGATAACAGAAGTGATGAATCTTTATGGAGGAAAATATTCCGGGGAAGATCGGTTTTTAATTCAGATTTCCCCGCGGAGACTAGTCAAGTTAGTGCATCAGTCGTGAGTGCCAATCAATTTAGGATAGAAACTTGAAATATGAAGTCACTCTTGGCATATGAAAGGCTAGGGAACCTATATTTTGTGAGAAAACCGTTGAGCGTGGTGCCACATGCGTTCGAAATGCTAAAACAGGTATAGTATGTACTCGGCCGGAAGAATGTAGGAAAAATTTGAAGTCAACCTGACGAAAAATCGATTGCCACTGTCTGAGGGTACTGGAAGAATCTCATGACGTCTGCATGGCATTCGTGGGCTTAGAGAAGGTCTTTGGCAATATCTAATGGAACAAAACGTTCATACCACTGGAAAAATTTAGACGCGGATAACAATGGCAGGAGAATAACCTAACAAATACGTGCATACACGAAGTGAGCCACCAAAGAGTGAAAGAAATACGGTCAAGAATTGGAAAATAATCAAAAGAGCTAGAAAAAGGTGTGAATTCTAACCGGAAGTATACAACATATAAATGAAGTACGAGGTTACGAGGCTCGTATGCCTGAAAAAAACACAAGAAATGGGTATAAAAGGAATTTAGGTGCATGGGGAAGAAATTTACATACTCCGTTTCTCACATACCATCGCAGTACGAGTCGAATAATTCAGAATTGCAATTCATACTGCCTTTATCACTGAGCACAAGCACTTCAGAGATACAATATGAAAATAAACTCAAAGAAAATCAAAATATGCGGAAGAGAGGGATTGAAGGGAGATGTTCCGTTAAGGAGGAATAAATTAGAACGAGTGGAATCTTTCAGACAACCTCGTAAGCATGGAGCACCAGCATGGGATGGAATGAACTTAACGGATATCAGGCGGAGATTAGCTTAAGTTGAGAAGTCGTTTATCACGAATAATATACAACCACTTTGAAAGTGAATTAACATGAAAACATTGCATGAAAGCTATCGTGAAGAGCATGGCATTCCATGAACCGGAGAATGAAAACTGTCCGTCATCGGACTTTGCATCCCAGCAAAGAATTTAAGGCACCCCAGAGAAGAATTGAGGACTTTGAAAGCAAACACTGCTAGTAATAAAATGGAAATATAAAATCAGAAGTAAGGAAATAAAATATGTGTTAAGGAAAAGACAATAAACAGTACCTACTAATAGGAAATAGCGAACCAAATGGGATCTATAGTTTCGGGCTTAAGATTGTGGAATTCCATAATAAAAATATAATTTACCAAGTGATTTTCCGATTCCATTACTGCATTATCGATTCCAGTTTCAACGTGTACACGTCAATGACAAGAGAGGACTTGCATTGAGAATGACATATATGAATTTGCTGGTTGTGTAATGGAAGGGAAGGTCCCACGAAGAAGACCGAGGGAGAAAGATTCAGCCCAAGAAAATGGGAATGTTAAGAATGAGACGTATCAGGTCATAAAGTAGTTGGCATTTGAAAGGAAAGAGTGGAAGACTACAGTCGACCCCACTTCGAATTAGAGTCCTGATGATGGCCTCTCGTATATACATGCGCAAAGTGAGAAACACTGACGGACAAAATCAGAAGAAAGTATTCATCCCAATACCCGAAAGGCGAAGGCGTTGGTGAAATCTGAATGATTCTCTCGAAAACCGTGATCGTCTTCAATTCAAGTTTCTCTCAAGCTTAAACAAGAAATTGAAAAAATAAGGGACTGATTAGTGAAGTAATCGATTTATGCAGAATTGAATAATTTGCAAAATTGAATGACAAATTTATGTTGAAATTTTATTTCGCTTTTTTTCCTTGTGTATACAATTCATAAAAAGAGACCTTAGAATACATCTGTAATATACAAAAGTGCATTTGTCGGACACAGTTTTAAATAAGTTACCATATCTTTTCATTTAATTGAAATAAATCGCCTTATGAAATTCACGTGTGCATATAAAATCAGAAAGTTCCCAAAAATGAACGGACATGGAATTAATTTATTTTGAGATATTTTCATAACGTCGTAAAACTTTATAGCCTTCTTCTTTTACTTATAAATGGGATATTTCACCACAATTTCCTTGCACTAACGTGTAAATTCATCTAATAGTTATCCACGTATTTCGTGCCGTGGAATATCGACATATGTATGCAAAGGCAGTTTGAAAAAAAAAACACTGAAGGGTATTATCTGTATAGGTGCATGAGTGCCTGGCAACCTAACACCCCTTTCCACATGTCCTAAGGACGGATTGAGGGATAATATGTAGATGCAGATATAGATTGCATGCTAATGAAAGATTTTGAAACACTAAGAACGTAGGGAAAATTGACAAGGAGAGTGGAAAGGTCTTTATATTGTTCTTTCGCCCGGTCTCCAAAGTTTCTCCGCGAGAAAATCAAACACGCAAACTCATCATCGTTCATCAGTTTTCAATCCGGGGATTGGTAATTGTATTCTTTCATTCTTCCCGAATCCCTCAAACTAGAAACCCTCCAGTCTTCTCCACGTTCCAACTCATCCCTTTCCCACCCGGAGGAACTTCGGTTATTACATCGATCTTAATATACACTTAAAAATAAGCTGGATGGAGAAGAAGACAAACGAAGAAATGATATTTATGTTTTTAGAAGAGAGGAGGAAGTTGCTAAGCTGCAGGGGGATTTGCGAAGATGACAGAAAAAATATTTATGGCGGTTATACTCAATGGTAGCAGGATTTTGATGTTTTGACGGGTGTTACAGAAGGGGGTAGGTTTCGCTGATCGAAGAAGAGGGTGGACAAGAATACGTATTTTGAATGGCAGGCAGGGGAGGGGTAGGGATAATGAGGAACTGATGAAGTCACCAGCGAATAGCAGCTGTTCTCAGATATTGCTTATCCCGACTCCGAGGACAGAAATGGGTTCACATCGATGGTCATAAAAAAAGGTTAAAAAGTCTAACAGGAAAGTGAAAAGAAAAAAATTAAAAATTGTTTTTTTAAGTATTGAATTCCAAGTTTTATGGTGCTGAGAAATAGATTAGTATTGCATGAGTTCATTTTTAAAACAGTTTTTGGCTGTATTAAGTAAAGTATTGTGGTTTCAGTTTTTATTGTTTCATCTACTGGCCACGTACATGTTCCCCCAAGATGTACGTAATTTCTAAGGCATCCATTTTTCAAAAAATATTTTTTTTATTAATGCTAGGAACATGGCCAAGGAGAATTTCGGATACCTTTGCGAGAGGACGAATTTACCATGGTAGAAATAAAAAAAGTCCACGTGAATGTTTTATATTTTTCCTAGGTCGTCCAAAATCAGCCTCCAAACGATTGGTTAACTGGGGGGAATTATTTACCTCTTGGTGAACATCGCTGTATTTAACCCACCGTTTTATTTGGAATACTTGACGCACGGACATACGTGTAAGACGCCCCCAAAATTGATTTGGGGAATATTATGGAAATAAAGCCTTTCAATTGCTAACAATCCAATCAAAGACGTCAAAATAATACATATATACATATAATATATATATATATATATATTCATTCAAACAGAAATAGGTATAAGGGAAGGGGATAGAAAAACACATAAAAGGCGAACACATCCCGGATAAGGAAATATTTTTACTTTCGTGATCTGCTCAAAAACCGCCTTCCCCACATGTCCTGTGTTCGCCTTTTATGTGTTTTCCTATCCCCTTTCCTTATACCTATTTCTGTTTGAATGAATATTTGTGCGCCGTATGGCGGGATTTTCAAGTTTGCAGTTTATACTATATATCTCGGAAGTGTTTTGGACCAATACGGTCAAAGTGGTAGGGACGTAAGGAGAAGAATTGCGCTAGGCAAGGAGGCTTTCTCAAGGAGGAGGGAGTTGATGACGGGGACGTTGAGTAGGGATGTTAAGAAAAGACTCGTAAAAACTCTGATATGGAGCGTAGCTATGTACGGCGCGGAAACGTGGTCGCTGAAGCAGGAGGATAGACGTAGATTGAAGGCTTTTGAAATGTGGGTGTGGAGAAGAATGGAGAAGGTGAAATGGACCGAAAGGAAAGCAAATGAGGAAGTACTAGAAATGGTGGGGGAGGAGAGGGGTTTGTTGAGAGAAATCCTATGGAGGCAGGAAAAATGGATGAAAGGCGTATTGAGCGGTAGTGGAATGTTGAAGAGGGTAATAGAGGGGAGAATGTTGGGCAAGCGTGGTAAGGGTAGGAACAGGATAGGGATGTTGGACGGGATGAAGGGAGGAAAGAAGTACACCGAGATGAAGAGGGACCTGATATAGATTAGTTTGCTAGGTGGGGAGTCACAAAATGTTTATTTGATAGTTGTGTCCATCCAAAAACCTACCTTAACCGGTAGATTACCTAAAAAAAAAATACTTTCATCAATATTTAAAAGAATAATTATTTTTATAAGACCTCAAACTAGCATTGATGAGGGTCACATATGCCAGCGCAATGATTTAATTTATGCATTCTGGTAAAAGGACTGGCCAATCAGAGCGCGGTACTTGACTACTAGCCTCAAATACCTTCGACCTGAAGACGTAGGCAAAATGGCCAGCGAAACTGTCGTCATCCGAAGACAGCCAACGCGGATGGAGAACCCGGAAATACAGAGACAAGCAGTTCAACGCCGCGGAAACCTTCGTACAAACTCTGGTAAAGTAGAACAAAGCAAACGTTATTGTAAAACTGATAAAACTTTCATATTCCCAGATGAATATTATTTCATTACTTCCGATGCAACGTAAAACTGAACAATACCTTAATTGCCATAGTATAACGATTGCCACGAGCTAGTTACCAGCACTTGCAAAAACAGACAACACACAGATATTGGCCACGTAAGACGCCGAATATTTTCTGTGCATTTCTTTTTGACACCAACCACTCCTTATATACAGGAGGATATTATATTTAATTTTATTCCGATAATAGATTATACTTTCAGATTACAGACGCGACTTGGGACTCTCAGAGAAGTACGAATAACTCAAGTTTAACGCTGACACCGAGGGAATAATCCCGACACCGCAGCATTACTTTAGTAGGCAAAACCAGGCAAAGCGATAAGTTACGTAAGGGAAGTCGACCGCAAGTTACCGATCGCTGTAAGGAATTATTTTTCCTTCACAAAATTCGAGGTCAAAACATGAGAAAGCATTATTTACGATACATATATAAGAAATGATTCTTATGAATGGCTATTATAACACCCTTCTCCACACGCACTCGTGGAGCGTCTGGATGTATTTACTTGCGAAACCTACATATACTTCGCAAATGAAGTCTCAAATGTGGAAGAGGGATGGTGAGCGGGAGGGGGAAAGTGGAGAGACACTACCCACCTATGAGTGGAATGGAAGCAAGCGCAATGTGGAGGATGGTGGAAAGTGGTCGCGCGAAAAGTTGAGAGGGTTCGAGGAGAGAGAAGGAGAGAATGCCCTCGGGAAGCAGGGTGGGTGAGAAGTTGGAGGGGGAGAAGGAGGGAGGGAGAGAGAGAGACAGAGAGAGGTGGGAAGGAGGAAAGAGGAGGCAAGATATGAGTGGATCACAAGCTCTCAAACTGAAAAGGGAAGAGCGTCGGGAGAGTGAAGTGGATCAGATGGACGCCAACGACGCCAAGCGGGTGAGCGAGCGAGTACGAGCGGGTTTAAAAAAAAGATAGCGAGACAAAAGACTGCTGGTTGGCGCAGATGGGATCCCTATACATTTTTTTTCGTAGCTGGAAGAGATAAGAGGCAGTGAAAGGAAGCCGGGGGATGGAAGGGGACGGGTGGAGGAGGCTGGGATGGGCTGTCGGTATGGGGGCGAGAAGATTGGGGAGGAGGGGGAGGAGGTAGGGGGGCTGAAAAGGATTACGGAATCAGAAGGTGAGAGTAAGTGGCTTTTTATAATAGGAATGATTACTCGAGGGGAAGCTGATTCTGGTAATTTCAAAAGATTTTAGGTGGAAATTTCATGGTTTCGTTGCAAAAGAAATCGAAAAACGGGTAAAAATAATGATGGGACGAAAACAGAAACGAAATTCCCTTCCCCCATCACGCAGTCGGAGAGAAATCCTTATTTTAATAAACGAGTTATGCCAACGAGAATAGTATTTTTTGGTCTTGGAGAAGGACTAGAAAGAGTACTTCCTCCGTGGGATATGAGTTGTAGAAGCGGTGTGGAATCGGACGGCGGAAGAGGCTGAGCATGAGGCGAGGTGAACCCCTTAGGGATGATTTGAGGAATGGGAGATGGAGGTGCATACCGCACCCCTAGACTTGAGGTTTTCTCGCTAATTTCAGATATACTATGGCTTATTTTGTACACCAAATACGTACTATTTTACCGCCAACCTCGAGATACCACTAATCCATCACTAATGATGAAACTTGCTTTACCGTCTCTGAACTCTGTTATAACTTCGTCTATGTGAACTGTATCTGTGGAAAGTTCTACTAGTTCAATATTAAATGTTTAGTTTGTTCATTCTCTGTTTTTAAGCTAGGTACATATAAAAAATATTTGTTACGATCGCTTTGTTTGTAATCCAATTTTAAAGGCCAACCTGAGTGTTTTCGGACTGTTGGTAAGTAAATAAAGAAACCAGCAAAGAATATATGCTGGAGTTGTACTAGCCCTGGTCATCTCTGGAATTCTTGGAATACGAGAAAACGGGGAGACGGGAAGATAAGGAATATTAAGAAGATTCCTTTCTCTTCCCGTCCAACCTTCACATCTTCGGGACTTCAAGGTCGTTTAATATTTTTATAGACACCACTGTTTGCGTAGAATTTATACAGAAGATCTTCCAGATGATTAAACAAATGGGGTCTTAAATACACCTACAGTTGTCTCTCAGGTAAGAAAACCTTATCTGTACATTATAGAAAACGTCGACTGATTCATTCAGGTAGGTACCTAGAATTCATCGCGTAAAACATCGTTAATAAAAAGCAATTACTGTACCAATATTCGCCACAAAAAAGCACAAAAGCTGGCATCCTTACGTAAAATGATGTGCGCTCTAATGGCCAATGGCGTAGATGCAATATATTGCAAACTTTGTGGATTAACAGTTGTCAGCATCACAATATAATTTCTATTCATAGTTCAGATGGGGTTGCCGTACATTTTCTGTTTTCTGTTAATTAAGACCGTTTGGAATATGCAGACATGGTATTGCATATTTTGATTGGCGCAGATCATGGATGTCCAAAAGCTCCTCTGACTCATTCCCTAAGTAATCTCGATGGACGATATTTGAAGAAGACAGAGAGTATGTTGTGTCCCGTGCGAAGTACCTCAGAAGCTAAACCACTTACCAACCCTTATTTATCGTTTCCGAATGGTGTTACTATGGCGACTGAATGGATTATCAACGTTGGCGTGTTGTGGTATGAACGACAGAAGCACTGAACAGACTGCTGACATTTCTCATAGTCAGCGTATTTGATGGAATATAAGACGCAACCTAATTTCAATTGGGTAAAAACAAGAAATAGTCCGCGCAACACCCCATCAACCAAGTTAGTTCGATATCTCGCTCGCATCTCTTCCAACATCGCAGAAGCGAGCAACACGACATTCACGTCACATAGTAGCAATGAGATAAATAATAAAAATACCAACTACGATATTCTTCCATTGAGTAAAAAGTATTATATCAACATTCAATATTGAACGTTATTCCACGGAGTTCGAACTTTCAAATATAAATCGCGGGCCATTTTTAACCGTGATTTTGGAAAAAAAATTCTCGTCTTGTATGCCATTAAATACGATAGTTGCCAAAAGTAGTAAATAATGTCCATAAGTCATTTAATCGGGTAATGATCACCCATTTTCAACGTTCTATATAGGTAATGCTCATAATTAATAGGAAATATTGCTAACAACTTTTCTTCCGTCATACACGTAGTACTACGGCTTATATATGATTATATATGATTTATCACACTCAATCATTTTCCTATTTGGGTAATACAATCCCTCTGAATAGAATTCTAGGAGCGATTGCCTCTCTGAGGGACCAAAGCCAGGAGTCTTTGAGTTCACAGATCTACGTACTTCTATCTACATATGTACACTAAGACATGTGGCAGGGGGTGTTAAGTCATAAGCTAACCTGAGACGAGTATTGTAGTGTCATTGGAGTTTTATAAATCTAAAATGGCACCACTCATTTCGCGCAAGGGCTTTACAATAGACCGTATACAGAAGTAATTTGTGCGATGGTTTTTTTATATAGGTGTGCATGGACAATAATCTCAAATCCTTAAAACGGTTTTATCTTCCCTGTTACCGTTATCAATCGGCGGTTAAGTTTGAAATTGAGTGCTCAGATTATCATATAACATTTAAATACTAAAATGATATAACATTTAAAATGTGCCTTCTACATTGGTGTAAAACAGGGCATTTTTCTAAATTCGAATGGGTTTGCATTATTGATATGGCATTAGGGGAATGACTTGATGGATATCTATGCTCATGAAATATTTAAACTAAAAATAATACTATTTTTTAAACTAATATTACTAATGCTACTAAATAAAAATTATAATATTTAATTGAACAAGTTCATGGCCACGCTGAAGATACGATACTTTACAAATCTCTACGTGATATATACGAAAATATTCCTTCATGGAACTTCATCGGAATACATTTATGTTATTGGGATGTTAATGAATATTAGATAATTGAATTCAAGAGACAAAAAATTACTTTAATCGTCCTTTTAATTGCATTATTCCTATTTTGTGAACGAGTAATTTTTCATGAAACCAAAGTTTTTTCAAATTTCATTTAAGAGGTTGCATAAGATTCATGAATTAAAAAAAATAAATGTTACCGGCATTTCGTTCGCAGCGATACTAACCAAGTTAGTCATATGAATACTCAATAAATTTGTGCAGAAACGATGCAATCAGCATTGAGAACAACTACAAAGTTACGACATTGTTAACTTTTCACTTGAGGTACGAAGCCAGCAAATGCTTTAACAGCATTTTACTGAGTTTAAAAACCGCTGGAACAGGTGACGCACTAACCAATATTCTTCATGATTTAAATTGGTAATTTAAGGATATAACACAAATGAAGATAACACTATGATTAGGGAGAGTACATTAAGAAGGGACCCGAGGACAAGGAGATTACGAAATGGTATCGCATCGGACACATCCTCAAGATTTCGGGGACTTTCTCCCACAGACTTGCACGATCACTCAGGTAAAAAAAAACCAGAGATGTTATAACAGGACTGACTGCTGCTACCTATGGATTTGCAAAGACAGAACCAACCGAGGATGAAAGAGCAACCTGCCACCTTGAATGCAAATTATTGCCGAGCCACCGGAAAGATTATAAAAAAAACCCGTCCCTCTTAAGCGGGTGCTGGTTGTCACTCTAGCCTCCTGGACGGTGGGGGGGGGGGTGAAAACTTACTCCAGTCGGAGCACTTGCACTACTGTCGAGACAGGCGTGGGGTGAGGTTTAGAGAGTTTCGGGCCTAACACCCGTCTCGTCGAGGAGGGTGACGAGACATAAAGCGTGAACCCGATTGAGCGGTGGAAAAAAGGACCCGGGTACAATATTCTGCTTTCAAAAGAGGAAAGGGCGGACCGCGAGGAATGCGGTGGATCCTGCACCATCGTCGTGGTGGCTTGGGGAGGGGGTGAGTTGGAAGTGTGTGGAAGTTAGGGAAAAAGGGAGATTATTTTCCGAAGAGGTAAAGAGGCAGCGTGTTGGCCTTGTTTGGGCCGCGAGAGGGAGAGATGAAAAGGAGATTGCTTCCGGTGAGAACCGGAAAAGTGCGACGGTGTGCTGTCGTCTTGCCAGCCACTCTCGCTTAAGGGTCAGTCCGAGAAACCACTGGGTTTGTCAGAGGAGGCGTGCGACGGGTTCCGGCGTTGTTTCCAGACGCATGCTGTGATTCTCGGTGGCACAAAAGAGCAGAATACGGTCAAGTTGAAGATCCAACACGGGTACGAGGCTTATAATGCAGTACAGTGCGTTATGATATGTCCGACAATCGCTACTCATATTGAACATTCATTCCCCGAATACTACTCGTCCGAGTCATGTGACTGACGCTGAGAAAATTAATACCCACAACCCTACTGTCGCCATTCTGATAACTAGCGGTTGCACTTCACGGCATTGGTGCTTTGTTTTGTAGCAGCATGTGTGGCTCAAATGAAGAAGGAAGTTTTTGAATCCGAAATTACTGGAATCAATTCATCTTAATTTTTCCAGTGTATGATTTTTCAGTGGTGATTTGCCCATATAATATGAGTTCTTAATAATTCCCTCAGTCCTACAATCAAACTCGAGTGTCCTACACCATTTTCAAAGACTTAAAGAGTCTCGTTTTCTGCCTTTGTTGCCGAGGGACTTCCACCTTATGATATATGTTCGAGTTAAAAGATGATCCGGATTTTATCTCACGAGTCGGAGTAGAGGGAAAAAGTGGTCAAGCTTAAAATACGCGGTCACATACATGTGCATGACACATGGATGGCTGCACTGTACAGTACACAGGGTACGTAGAGCTATCGCCAGAGTGAGAACTGTTTTCAATAATTAAAATGATTATTAGATTTGGTAGTGTACACATCTATTTGTTGATATCTTGCATGTTTCTTCCTGATGTTATTCTTTTTATTGAATAGACCCATCTTTTTAATAGTTCTATAGCATGATTTGAATGTGCGTTTCCTATTATTAAATACTGTTGCGTATAAGCAGTTTCTTTCATGTGGTTAAAGTTTGACGAGAGCATGAACAAACTAATATTTTTGTAGAGGCAACGTGATTAGGGTTTGCATGTGGTTTTATTGTAGTTTGCGGGTGGTGACCTTACACTCCCGCCATACGCCCTTACTGCGGCTTTCGGGTTATTTTGTGGATGTAGATGAAAAGTCGTCGCTTCGTTTTCAAGAACACCTGTGCACTTCTCCGCAAGCTGTCGCGGGGACGTGTACCACGCGGTGTTTGGTCCGCAGGCCAGTCCAACCTGTAGTCATCCGATTTCTCGATTGAAATAACGGCCTTGTCTTGATGAAAAATGTATACTTCGACCGGGATTTAAGGCTGAATATTTAAAAAATATTAAAATTTTTGATGGAAGTAGTTTACCAGAAAACGTTTTTCAGGAAAAAATATTTTGTTAGACTTCGGAACTTGAGCAAACTTCGTAGCTTCTCCAGAATGGTAACAATTTAGGTATACTTACAGGTATATGTGTATGTTGGTTGGTAGTTTGTGTGTTTGAATGTCTGTGGGGTGTAAAGGTTCTTGCATGAATACATACCATGTTTTGCTAGTGGATTGTAATGACTTGTGGCTTTTGCATGCGTTTTTTTCTTAATTCCGGGTGGTGCCCTAACATCCCCCGCCACACGCCCTTGCGGCGGCTTGCGGGGTATTAAGTAGATGTAGGTGAATGATTCAACGAATAAACATTTGCAGATTGGAAAAACTGCCATCGAAAAAAGAAAACTGTACATTGTATGCAAACTATTCCCATTATGAACAAATCAATTTGACCTGCATTTACATAGCATACGTAGACTAGTCAAAATGGCAAACGGTTTTGTGACAGCTCGAAGGGTATAATGTGAATATATAGTATGTTAGCATTAACAGAGTAAAAGCACTAAGTGGGGTTTAGAAAGTGAAAATGACTCACAAAAACCTCATTCACAAAAACAAATTAATCGACGCCAACTATTCGTTGTGAACCCAGGACCACCCACCCACCGCGTGGATATTAATCCGCAGGGCTACTTGTGGGGCCCGTCGGTAGGGATGAAAAATTATGAGTAACAAGTGGGGTACGTATTTTAGGGACGGGGGAAGGATGGAGAGATTCCGTCAGCTAGTATTTTCTTAGGGCCATGCTACGTATCATTTATGCGTAGGCTGCGAGGAGGTTATCTCTCTCTGGCTGGCTCACAGATAAGCTTAAGGGTCTTTGACCTCCTCTGAGCTACCCTGAGTGTATTCATAATCACCCTTGTGGGATGGCTTGGGTCAACAACCATAGAACCCTACGAATGGTATACACATGCGGACCCTCGATAATTACAGGGCAAATGTTAAAAACGATCGGGTCTGATTATGTAGTCAATTGTCCCCAGTCGAGAGGCAGGCCGACATCAGAACTGAAGCCGCCCAGTACCCCGGGGCTTGTCTTCCATTTTAGACGGTCATAAAATTAGACAAGTGAGGGGGAAGAACATATAAATGTTGTTGTAACTTCGACATCTTTCAAGTTTGTCTTGCCTTTAGTTTGAATTGAATTGGAAAAGTCAAATCCCTTGAGTCATATTATGATACATGCATTCTGAAACCGACTACCGCTTTCTGGGTTATTTGGTCCAACCTTACAGGATTCATACGGCCGAGTATGGGATTCTTGTAGGTCTTCATTCATAGTCTTACAAAGAGGAACTAGATTAAAAAGATGTGATAACTTTAGTATTGTAACAGTTCAGTATGATGCGCTAGGGAAGGAATCAACATTAAAACAAAGATCAAAAGAAAATCCGTATCACGTAGATTTGAAATAGATTCGTATATGTCTTTCCCGAAGACGCTAAAGATGTATTGAAATTTCTATTTAACGATTATGAATGCAGGACTTAAATTGAATATAATTATATATATATATATATATATATATATATATATATACACAAACACTAAGATAATAAATATTCCACACACAGAAACATAAAAGAAGGACACTTACAGTAGATATTGACGTTTCGACGGCACCGCCATCGTCATCAGAATGATCTGATCATCTGATGACGACGGCGGTGCCGTCGAAATGTCAATATCAACTGTAAGTGTCCTTCTTTTATGTTTCTGTGTGTGGAATATTTATTATCTTAGTGTTTGTGTGTTTGTGCGTCGCCGGAGAGCGTCATTTTCAAGATTATATATGTATATATATATATATATATATATATATATATATATATATATAGATGATGCGGAAGTACTCACGAGAGCAATATAACTTTTGGACGGCACAATAGAACACAGAATAAAACAGATAACACGTAAAAGGACACTCACACTGTAGATGATTCAGTCTGACCTGAAGAAGGCCTCGGAGTAGGCCGAAAGCTTAAATCATCTACAGTGTGAGTGTCCTTTTACGTGTTATCTGTTTTATTCTGTGTTCTATTGTGCCGTCCAAAAGTTATATATATATATATATACATATTATTAGTTTGGCCATGGCATGCTTTGAAGTTTGATACCCTATCATTACACGCCCTTATGTAATGTGTAGACGCCCATTGTGTAGATCTAGATAAAGTAAAATCCTGAGACCAACACTTTCAAAAGATTGAGCCTCCCGGCCATCATCAACCTGCCACCTTTGTGTCAATCAAAGAGTATAATTATCTCGATAAATTGATCGTCAACACGCACAAAAGATCACGTGACAAATTATACAAACATTTTCCTATACGTTGACACGTAATTTCTAGCAGATGAAAAACATTTAACAACTTCTATGTTAGCACAATATCCCTCAATCTCTTTGGGAGCATGTGAAGAGGTATGAAGGGTAACAATTTTCTAAAAACAATTTTCAAATATAATTTCCTTCTGGTTTGGTTGTGATCATGATTTGTGCGGGGAAAAAACAACCCTCGAATTAGTCTGTTCGACAATTATTTTTCCTTATTCCATCACCATTTTCTAACCTACCATTTTAGTACGGAGCTTAAATTATTTCCTCGTTGACGAAAGCAACATCGTGTGATTGATGCTTTGAAAATAAGGGCATCAATGATTGTTCTAATATTCTCGTGAATAGGCGGCGAAAGAGAGAAACCAACCAATTACCGACCCATTTCTTTTGCAGAAAATCTGATTATATTAAAATATTAGAAAACATTATTATTTGAAACCGAAGTCATTTTAGAAAAATTAAAAACATTTGCTTTACTAGTCGGAACAAAATCAAACATCGCAAGTATATCAGGTATATTTGTCGTTGCATGTGTATATTAGTTGGTAGTTTGTGTATTTGCATTCGTGTGGGATGTAACGGTTTTTGCATGAATGTAAAAATGTTTTGTCTGTGGACTGGATAAATTGGTGGAATTTGCATGCGGTTTTTTTTCTTAATCACGGCTGGTACCCTAACACCCCCCGCCACACGCCCTTGCGACAGCTTGCGGGGTATTAAGTAGGTGTAAATGTATCCCACAGTTAGCCACTATCCAAGATTTTAGATAGAAACCAATACGGATTTAGGAAGAGCAGATCTTGCGAAACCAAATGGGCCTTTTTATTCACAATTTAATTGAATTGAGAGAAAACAAGACACAAGTTGTAGAATTTCCGAATGTCAAGAAAACCCCCGATAAAGTCCCGCACAGTAAATTATTACGCAAACTTAAACGCTATGGTATCAATGAGAAAATAATGAATTGGATTAAAGACATCTACGCAACACTCCGAAAGCCATGCATGCAGTATCCCAATCATGTCACATCTACTTGAATATTATTATTGAAATTTTGGAGCATAGGAAGTTATGAGCAGGACATAAACTATGAAACAGAGGGTTCAATACTAACTACAGCCGATCAAGTTAAATATTTGGGGGTAGTTCTAACACCATGCCTTTCATGGGGAGTACATATCAGGAAAACAATCGGATCAGCTTTAAAGAAACTCGGTTTCATTAAACGCGTGGTGGGGAAATGTAATGAGAAAGTTAAAGAGAGGTGTTATTTTGATCTAGTTATGCCACATTTGGAATACGCCACAAGTATTTGGGATCCTTGTGAGAAAGTTTTGCTAAAAGAAATAGATGAAGTACATAGAAAATCCACCATATTCGTCAAAAAATGTTACGATAAGTGTGACGGACCTTTTAGAGGAGTTAGGCTGGGAGGCACTTGAGATACGAAGAGGACAAGCGACAAAAAACTTTTGGTATGCTCAGAACAAACCAGTTTATCAATCACACCAAAGGAAGGATTATGACCCAAACACTATTTGGATAAGTTATACCACTAAGATAAGATAAGGGTGATGGACTCAAATACAGATAGATGCAAAATTCCTACTTTCCCCGGCACAACAGGAATCATGCCACAATAAATCGAAGTTATTACAAAAATGGTAAAGACATTCGATATTCAAGTGAGGACAAGGTTAAACGTTGCGTAGACATAAGATATATTCGTAGGTTCAGGTGTATAGTAGTTGCTAGTATACGTATTTACATGTGTATAAGTTAAACCGATTTTTGTATGAATATATATATGCCTCTTCGGGTGTGAATTGGCAAAAACTTTTTAGTTTTGCACATAGTTTTCTTTTGTTTTACGAACGGTGACCTAAAAACCACGCCCTTGTGGAGTAGCGTGAATGTAGAAGTCTCTCTTCCCAGAAATTATAAAAACCGTATGAAGCGATTTGTTCTCTCATAGTTGTTTTTCGCAAATCGGGAGGATTTTTTGCATTTCATAATAGTCTTCATTGATCGTTTTATTTAAGATGTTCCCCAAAATGTGCAGAGTGACAGGAATACCCCCCTACCCTGATGTGTGAATTTCACACACCGCTGCCTTTAGCATTAGGTTGCCCCTCACATATCAAACCAACCCTGGGGTTGATTACTATGGTAATACTGGTGGTACCAAAATTGGAGAATTATAACGAAAGCAATGAGGTTAACAGTCTCCTTATTTAATTTCCTATGAATAAATAATAGTGGGACCAGAAATCAGAAGGCTTTTGGTAACACCACTTTACATTGTGACTCTTTCGGTGAATATTGCACATAAAAGTTGTCGTCCGACTTGTGAAAAAAATAAATCGGAATCTGATAAATTTGCCATTTCACGATGCATTAGATGCTTCCGTTCGAAATTGATGAGCACAAATTAATTTCCGAGCGCAATACTTACGCTAATGGCCCGTCGCGGGAATATCAGAGTCAATTTACGAATTTATCGAAGGTTAAAAAATGAGAATAAGACAAAAAAGAAGTTGATTTTTTCCCACCTGATGCAATCTTCGAAATGAGTTTCATCCGACAGAATTAAAACCGAAGTTTTTGCTCTTCATTTAGATGGGGTAAATTTGTCAATATAATTTCCGCGAATTAAGATATCAAGTTAATCAGCTACCTAAGTGGAAGATTTTAGAAATACAAGTACGGACGTTCGACTAAGTCTCATTTCACGCGATATCAATCCCACTGAACGCCTGGGCTTTTCAAAATCAAACCAGTTCTTTTTTCATTATATTATCGATTGAAAAAGCCGAGGGCGGTAAGGAAACGAAGTATGGGACACAAGAAAAATAATAAGAATTCCATCATACAGATTTCAGGCGACACTATTCGATTTGCCAATTTTTTTTCAAGCCAAATATTTTCCCAATTCCCCCTCCCCTCCCGCTCTACCCTTTCAATTCAATGCTCTCATTCGTCTTAATCCCTTTTCGTCAACCTTCACGACACACCGCAAGACTTCCTCCGTCGGAGCGAACAGTCTTAAGAGAAGTTTTGGAGACTTATAGGAGAACACGTCACACCTCCCCGGGCACCGGCCAACAATACAACAGACACACACAAAACCGGAGTGAACACCTCACACCCTTCCACTCGCGTGCTAAAAACCCTTTTCTACAGATACACACCCCTCATTCTCACCCCTTTAATTTTCAACCCCCGACCGGTTCCTGCCCCCATCTTCCCCTTCAACCCCCTCTCCCGTATTCCCTCACTCCTTCCTCCCCCGACGGTTAACTCCAGCCAAGTAGTGGCCGTCTCTCCGTATCCAACCAACCACAACCATCCCCTCCACATCCTCCCCCCTCCCACAACCCAACTTTCCACCCCCTTCGTTATCTCGTCCACTCCCCAACCTGCGAGAGAACAGACCCCCCACCCTCTCGACCCCTCCCCATACTCCCGAGACTACATTTATCTCCGCTTCCTCGCACACCGACTCTGAAAACACACGGACAAGCGCTTTCGTGACCTGTTCCGTGACAGTCTCTCTCTCACGGAGGCTATCTCCGAGCGTCGTCATAATTGCCTCCCGTCACGTGAGCAAGTTAGCGGCTGTGTAAAGGAGGCTCCAAGGGGGTGAGGAGGGTGGTGTGGAGGGAAGTGGGGTTGGAGGGGTGGAGGGAGGGAGGAAGACTCGTGGATGGGATTCGGTGTTTGGCGGCCAAGGGAGGGAGCTCGGAGAAGGGTTTAGGTGTCACTCGAAGACGGAGGCAACGTGGCCTATCATTTGGAATTGGGCCAACGCAAACATAAATTTGTGTCCAACAATTGTGAGATATACGCGAATAAAACAGCCTTAAGCTGAAATTTTATCTACGCAAAACTTTTTATTTACGAGACAGCAAATGTTATGGGATGGTTATCTCACATCAATATTTCACTTAGACGAATAATCACCCTGCCAAATTAATTTTAATGCAACGCAGTTCATGTATGTGTCCGAAAAGGCGGACGTTATTTACCTTATCGATTCCGGAAACGTTACCAGGACTAACATAAGGGGGAAATATTTCGACTCAAAATACTTGGAGAATCACCTAGATATTATTTACACTTTATTTTTGTTTCAAGTAGATTCGTATTAGAGTACTGTGATCGTCGTGTATGAAAAATGTTTGTTGAAAAACTTGAATACCTTATTATCATTTATTGTAATCATGAACTTATCAGCTGAATACATAATGACCGTTTTAAAATATGTATTACAAAGCTTTGATCTATTGAAAAAGCAACACAACCGATTATGATTCATCCATGGATAAAAGTAATTTAGAAAGAAAGGTTTTCAAACATTCTTGTAAACTTTCACTTGTAAACTTTCATTCAAACTTTCATGTAAATTATTTTATAGTGTAGATGATTTTCTGATGCATACCATTTCAAATGTATAACTAAAATGTGTTAATTCCAAAAAGTTGTAAATTGTATGTATTGTACTTGCATATTGTTTTGATTTTGCATAATGTTTTTTTTTACTGAAATGAAGTGTAAAACATGCTTTGACAAAGCCATGCATAATTCTATGCTTATGGTGAATGAATAAATTACAATTACTGTAGATGCTAATTTTCAATTCCAATATAACTATTTACACCACTCTAAATTGGGATGTAAAAACGATAAGAGAACAAAGAAGAAAGCGATCTGTTTCTTTGCTCATTCGGCAAGAAATAAATACGTCAACTCATGGAATCAGAAACCAATTCGAAAACAAACCAAGTAAAAATCCTTACAAGGACGTTCGTAATGGCATTTGGGAATACGAAGCTAAATGCCCCCTCATTGAATCGTTTTTGCATGTGCAGAATGCTTGTTTGCATGTGGGGTGAAAGGGTTCCTGCATGAATGTTTACCATGTTTGGTTTGTAGACTACAAATTTGTGACTTCTGCATGCGGTTTTTTTCTTTGTAAATTACGGGTGGTGCCCTAACACCCCCCGCCACACGCCCTTGCGGCGACTTGCGGGGCATTGAGTAGATGTAGATGGATGCTATCATGTCTATGAACGTTGAATTCACGCATAATTTTCAAAATATATCCGGTGAATAAAAACTAAAAGTATTTTTTTCATCCGGAGAAATCATATTGTGTCTGATAGCGGAGAGTCTGAGGAAAATTGAATATCATTAGCAAAGCACAAAGTCAACCAAATTTTTCACGAGTAGAACTTATTAATATGTCGTCATAGCTATAAACTTAAGCCCTGGCTGGAGGGACATGACAGATGAACAACAACATACACTCAGGCGTAAAAGTGCTACTCTCACTCCCCTAATCCTCAACAACTCCCTCTCTCCCTCCTCAGCCTGAACGAATACGTTAGCTAGAGGAGTTGGGTACGGATGTTATTGTTCGCAACCCTTGGGAAACGGTAACAGAGCAGGAGTGGGTAATTAGTTCGTCTGGTGGGCCACATCATCAACGAGGTGAGTTTTGCGGGCTAAGCATTTCTCACTGTGTAGCAGTGAATGTTAAATAATGGCAAGAATTCATTTTTCTCTTTTTTACATACGCACGGGGATAATTTACTACAAAATTAACTTCTGCTTAAAACCTGTGGAAATTACAAATAGAGAAAGGTGTCATGAATATATGTGTATATGAAGTGTCATAAATCCCCAATCAATATAGGTCGCTAATTAGTAGGAGCAATGCTAGTGGTAAAGGCCCTTAAAATCTGCAACCGTAGTAATATATTTAGGTATATGAAGTTAAATGTTTTGATTCTATTAATGGAGTTTAATTTTTAACGGTAAGAAGTAGGATTGAAAATATGAATACGTTTTAGTGCAGTACAAATTGTTTCTATTCTGAACATGGAGTGGAAGTGCTAAGTTTCTCGGAAAATTTTGTAACTGTATCATACTTTTTGGGTAATTCTATGATTTTTTAAAATTAGGTAATCTACCGATTAAGGTAGGTTTTCGGATGGACATAACTATCAAATAAATATTTTGTGACTCCTAAGAAAACCTACTCTACATCAGGCCCCTCTTCATCTCTGTGTACTTCCTTCCTCCCTTCATCACGCCCAACATCCCTATCCTGTTCCTGCCCTTTCCTCGTTTGTCGAACATCCTCCCCTCTATTACCTTCTTCAACATTCTACTACCGCTCAATACGCCTTCCATCCATTTTTCCTGCCTCC
Organism: Hetaerina titia; assembly: GCA_037158775.1. Lineage (NCBI taxonomy): Eukaryota > Metazoa > Arthropoda > Insecta > Odonata > Calopterygidae > Hetaerina > Hetaerina titia. The sequence goes on along the minus strand of CM073777.1, from coordinate 66,969,323 downwards.
ATAGGATTTCTCTCAACAAACCCCTCTACTCACCCACCATCTCTAGTACTTCCTCATTTGCTTTCCTTTCGGTCCATTTCACCTTTTCCATTCTTCTCCACACCCACATTTCAAAAGCCTCCAATCTACGTCTATCCTCCTGCTTCAGTGACCACGTTTCCGCACCATACATAGCTACGCTCCATATCAGAGTTTTTACGAGTCTTGTCTTAACATCTCTACTCAACGTCCCTGTCATCAACTCCCTCCTCCTTGAGAAAGCCTCCTTGCCTAGCGCAATTCTTCTCCTTACGTCCCTACCACTTTGACCGTATTGGTCCAAAACACTTCCGAGATATACTATATATACTGTTCTACCTGCTCTATTTTTCCCCTCCTATTTTAATGTTTAGCTTAGCCTTCTTCTTCCTGGAAAATCGCACAACCTTTGTTTTATTAATATTGATTACTCATTGATTAATACATTCAACAATGCTTGCAACCCCTTGGCTGACTGAGCAACTAATGCTTGGTCATCAGCAAACCTAACCGATTTTACGAATTCCCCTCCGACTTTCATTCCTACCTCCAGTTCTTCCCATGCCTCTTTAATCATTTCCTCCACATATACGTTGAACACCACCGGTGACAATGGGCAACCCTGCCTTACACCTCTTCCTAACACTGCCCATCCGGACTCTCCGCTCCCCACTCGCACCTGAGCAGTCTGAGACATGTACAGGTTGCGCATCAGTCTACTGTCCCTCCAATCCATTCCTATTTTCTGCATGACTGCTATATAAACGATACTGTCAAATTCCATAATGCACTACCCACATTTTTAAATATAGACGTCCAAGCAAAGATAAATAAATGTATAGTTCATAGAATAATGCAAACATAAAATAATATTTCCATATTTTTTAAAGAAGTACTATTTCAAGAAAATTGGAATTTGCCGAATTTGATTTGGAATGGTATAAAACGTTACTGTATTCATTATATTACAATGCAAAACTACATTCATCTCTCAATCTATTTCCCAGTCAGCAAAGTTATGGCTAGACAAGCTACATAACCAGTGAATCAGACAAGAACTATACTTTTTCTCATAATGTAAAAGGCGAAAGATACTCGTACACCGGGACATTATACGCATTCCATGAGCTCACTTTTCTGGCAGTTGTTTCAATTCCATAATGGCTCTTGAAAGGATTATATTTAATTAGACACATCTACTTTTTTCCTGCTCATAAAAGGCTGATAGATGCCTTTTTAGATACCATGCTCATCATCTGTAGTATACTCATTCATAATTTGGGAGGTTAGACCACAAAGCTAAGGGACATAGACTAGTACTGATTGATTTAAATATTTGTTCTTTCCTAGGGAAATCAGAAATCATAATGGTAGAAGTCATAGTAAAAATAGTTAAAAAGTGGAATAAAAAAGACATGATTAAACGTTGGGTAGATATTAGTACATTTGTAGGTGCATGTGCTTATGTATATTAGTTGTTTCTCAATATATTTGTGTATGTTAAAATACGCTTTGCATATATATTCTTCTGTGTGGGTGTGCACGGTAAAGTTTTCTTGTTTGTTTGTTGCATATAGTTGCATTCTATTTTAAGGTTGGTGTCCTAACATACCCCGCCACACGCCATTGCGACAGCTCGCGGGGTATTGTGTAGATGTATGCAGATAATATAATTTGAACCATTCATTGGCCATTGGCATCTATGCATACATCTCCATTAGCACACACAGCATTAACATAACATGTATCTAAATTATTACGAACTAATTATGAAGATATATACGTAGACTAAACTTAGGATATAGCTGCGGTTCTTCGTTCCGCTTGCATGTATACTATACATGTAAGCATGGGATATGGTATTTGTAGTAAAATAAGGTTAAATAAACACATAAATACGAATGCGATGCGATGAGAAATTGAAAGAGCGATGTTAATTTCCCTTGTTTGACCTCACCTGTAGTATGAAGCTAGTATCTGGGACCCTTATGAGGAAGGTTTAATAAAAGATTTAGGGCGCGTGCAACATAGGGTAACAAGATTTGTCAGAGTATGACAAAAAGTATGACCAAATTGTTGAAGGATTTGGGGTGCAACCCGCTCCAAAAACAAAGATTAATTTTTAAACGATCTCTTACGTAAACTTCAAACCGATCAGTTTTCCCTATGATAACCACTGTGAATAACGTCAACAAGGGAATAAATACAGTTTGGAGCAGTATAGACTCCCTAGTCATAAAAAATCACTGAAGAGCGCGCAGGTAAATTAGTTGAGTGAAAGTAGTGGCGTTAGTTGGGCAAAACGATGCCATTTTTAGTAATTATCTTGCAGTGGTCTAATGAACAGCGAGGCTTAGTCGTAAAAACGTTCTTTAAGATCAATAATAGTGCGGTGGCGACGCAGAGGGCGCTGTGGTCTAGCGATGAAGCGTCTTTTCACCTCTCCGCTTCGGCAAATAAACAAAATTTTCGTTATTGGGCGACTGATGACCCTCTTCAACTTCCCCCAAGACCTCGTCATAGCTACAAAGTGATAGTTTGGTGCGCTGTCTCCTCCATAAGCATTATTGGGCCTTACTTTTCTGAATCTCGAGGTTCAACTGTTAATGTGAACTCTGTGCGCTATTCTGAGATACTGAAGAATGGATCTTTACTCGCCAAAATGGAAGAGTATGACGAGGAATATGACAACGCCTTTTGGTTTCAACAGAATGGTGCCACGGCTCATACCGCCCGCCGTTCACGCCAAATCCTGAAGGAGCAATTTCCCGGCCGCCTGATCTCCTTACGAGGGGATGTTCCATCGTCCCCTTGCTTCCCGGATTTGAGCCCATGTGATTTTTTTCTTTGGGGATACCTCAAAGCTGAGGTTTACAAAGTTCGACCAACGACCTTGGAAGCTCTTAAGGAGGCAATTACAGATGTCATCGCTGGAATAACGCAAGATATGCCGAGAAGAGCTTTCGAAAACTTTTCTGAACGACTCAACATGTCTATTGCTCACCAAGGTCGTAATCTGGATGAAATAATTTTTAAAACCTATTGAAAATATATATATAATGGTATTGGACGCAGTTTTCAAAAAAGAAATTTTTTAAAATTATCTTAGTTGTTTTTTTATAATGTAATCGTCTAATCAGGGAATCCATTCTACCCTACCCTGTAGAACCATCAGAAAGTACCTAAATTAAAGTAGTTGAGGCTTAATTGAATAATTAACATGTCATTCTGATTACATGATTTTACCAGAATGGTGGTGATCCCGTGTACATTCCTCTTGAATCTGACAAGTGGTTACGAGTCGACTGGAAATTTAGAATTGTTTCCTGTTGTTTTGTCTAATACATGGCACGTGACTTTATCTGTTCGCGTGTTGTGCATACCTGGTGTAGGCACATCCTCTGCCACACACCTTACCGGTAGCTTGCAGCGTAACTGCGTGTAGCGGAGAGTGTCAGGGCACTAATTTATGCAGAATTATTATTTCATGAATGTACTTGAAAAAACGTTAGCTCATATTAAAACACTCATGCACATATATGCTTTTTACATAATGCAATAATTGTTGTTTTTGGCTAATTCATTGAATTTTAGTATTATTTAATTTTTTTCGGGCTAATGGCCTCGATATTGTTATGATTACGAATCGTGCGAAGGAAAAGGTAGCACTTGAACTGTCTGTGACGGTGTCCTTCTGTCTTATTTCATCTTGTCGACCAATATAATTTGGTTCCATTATAATACCCTGAGTGTCTTATTTTTTTATTGCTTTATTTACATAGTTCTCTATAAGTCACCGCTACGGTTTGTGGCAGGGGGTGAATATACAACAGACTAATTTTGAGCCGAATATCACCCTACCGCAGTCGGGCAATGTTATTCGGATCCCTTATCGTTCGTGGGAAAAATGACATCTTAGACCTATCTGCCCTGCAATCAATCTCCCTAATTTTATTGACATGATCTCTCCTACCGTACTACGATAAGGATAATAATACATTTTCAACATAACAGCTAAAAAGATGTCCTTCCACTTTAAGAATGAGATTTAATCTGTAATTTAGCCTTCGCTCCGTGAGTGATTCCCGACCTAGTTCCTGTAATAATGTTGATACGTTACTCAGTTTATCATAACTTTCACAGATCTAATTGGAATTTAGGACGATTCAGTTTTTGTCATAAACCTCTGCCAATGATCAAATTTCACTGTTGTGAAAATCTGTTACATTAAAAAGAAATCTTTCCTTAATAAGAGCAGAAGGGATGATTCTTGTGCACACGTATATATTGCTACATTACCTTAGGATTCCAATTAGCCTTTTTTTAGCGTTAGCGATCCCAACAAACTGGGGAAGTCATGAAATTGGATCTTCATCATTTTTTCTTTCCCGCCATACATATTTTTAATCATTCGTAAGCGTTTTGTTATAGATAAATACTAAAATGACCATCGGAGAACTATCAACCATATTAGAGATATTTTTAACCATCCCACCCCTGCATTCGAGCATAAAGCTGCTTGCGATTCACTTCCGACATCTTCCCTCATATTCTTATCGCTTAACCATTGTTTGGGGCGAATCCCACCGTTTTTTTCCGTCGAACCACGAATATACGAACGCGTACGTGAATGCGAATCTAGTATGTGGGGTGGGCTCGAGACAGACAAATGCGTGCCCCTTCCCCCTTTCGGGATGGATGACGAAAATAGAGTGGGGCGGAGAGGGATGGAGGAAGCCAAAAGGCGGAGCGGCAATCCGATTAGATGGAGATGAAACACGCCCCTGACGCTTGGACCCCGTTTTTCCTGTTCCGCCATCGTCGCCCTCCTCACTACCCCACCGGGCGTCCTCTCCCACTCCCGTCCCCCCACCCATTATCCATTCCTCCTCCTGCCACCACCCCTCCCGGGGTCCACCTCCTTTTATCCTCGTCCTTTCTCACACGTTATTCGCTGCCCAGCCTTTATCTGCTCCTCCCCTCCCCCTCACGTGCCATTATTCACCTGTTTTGCGAGACTCATCCCGTCCAAACCTTAACTGGCTTAACTCTTTTCCCGCGTTTCTCTCTCCACTCGTTCCGAGTACTTGGGTGTGTGCTCGCGTGCTTGCAAGAGTGAGATAAAGTCTTGGATGAAAGGGAGAACTAACCGCTAGGAATGGACGGATGGATCAATGGTGCGGCCCATCGGACCGGAAAGCTGAAGGCCCCGCGGTTCAGAAAAGCTTTTTATCGCTTAAAATTGACATCATTCCACCTTACCATAAAAAAAGCTTTTTTTTGGGGTCCTTTATATGTTATCAAAATTTTTACATACATCTACGTCTATAAACTACGCAAGCCACCATAAGGATGAGTGGCAGGGGGTCAATACCCATACTACACCTAATTCAGTACTTCCACCAACCTATGATACAACTGCGATCCACCGATAGGGTAAGGACCAAACATCATTCATGCAACAACCATAATACGTATCACGACTAATATACTGTTTATAGCTACTCCACTGACTACATTAAGAAGACAAATAATGAGACACATTCGAAAGGGCGGACTCAAATGCAACGCAGTCACTAATTACCTGTTAGAATTCTACTCATGCAGGGAAAACAATTCACGAATACATTATTAGATCTACGACTTAATTCAAACGACAAACCACAACCGGGACCTAGGACGCGTGGCGGGAGGCGTTAGGAATCTAGCCGTGAAGTGTGTTAAGAGGGGAGCGTAGCTGTTTGTATGTTCCTCACTATTTTTGCCAGTGCTCGCCTGTTTCCCTTGTATTTTATCGCAAAAAGGGCGCGGGAAAACAAATGTTTGAAGCCGTTCCGTTCGGCAGCCTTTTTATTCCCTTATTTTATGACAATTGTCAGTCCTTTCTATGTTATTGGGGGCTGAATTATTTCTTCTATATCGGATGTAAAACCACACGATTGATATCTTTGCAACAGGTTTAATCTTGCTCTGAGTATTCGCATATCTTTAGGCTCCCATCCCAGATCTTTTACGGGCGGTGACCTAACACATCCCGCCATACACCCTTGCGACGACTTGTGTGGGGTATTGTATTAGGGTGACGCTTTGTGTTCTTTCGTACCAATTTTTCATTTGGCTCTCTCTGTAAATTGTTCAATTCTGTAATTAGTGGTTTATGAGATGCATCCCATACGCAGGCCGCATACTCTTACGTGGGGTCTTGCTAAAGACAAAGAGCTCGTCTCCGACACTTTTCACCGTTACATTTTCCAACTATTTGTTTGATGGATGCGAGCTTCTTTAGGGGTCCTCCGCAAAGAGTGTGTATGTGTTTTCCCCTGTTGCATCTGCAACGTTCATCCGAACACCTCCTGAGTGTTTAGGCTGGTAAAGTCTGCACGTGTATTTTTTAAAATTTTTTAAGAAGGGCATAACCGTATATTTTTTAGCATTTCAATGTAAACTCTATTCTCTATGACTATTTTTGAATGTTTTTAAGTCAATGTTTAGTATTTGACGATCTGTGTTGGTTGCCATATCCCTGTAGATTGCAGTGCTGGAAAACAGTCTCATGCTGTTTTTTTTACTTTGGTATCAATATCATTAATGTAAATAAGAAAAGATAAATGCCCTATGCTGTTATACTGAGGGACGCCAGGTAATTTTTACATAACTAGAGATAGTCTATTAACACCCTTTTTCTTACGGTTAATGAGAAATTTCTCTATCCAACTTGTTACATAATCGTTTATTCTGTACCCTCGCAGCTTAGGTAGTGAGGCTTTATCAAAGTTATTTTTAAAATTCAAGGAAATCTCGTATTTGTATTTTTCTTTCCTCCGAGTGCAGGATATCGTGCATAACAAGCTCAAACTACGTTTCACATGATCCCTCCTTTCTGAGCCCATGTTATTTGCTGGGTAAAATGTTGTAAGCGTCAAAGAATGCCATGGAGTTACTAGCAATAATATTCCTAGATTATTACAGGGGGGGAAGGTTAAGGAAATTGGACGATAGTAATTGAATCTTGGTTATTTTCACTTTTAGAGGTAGGGAGGACGTTAGCTATTTCCAGGCCGAGAGGAATTACGCCTTCCAAAATCTATTTTTTAAATAAGTATTCTAAGATGGGTGCAATTTCGGGCGCCATTATTTTCAATACTCTCGCGAGAACATTCGCTTTTCGGTGCTGGCTGTGAATATACGAATATTGCCATTGCCGTCTTTGAGGGACTATGCTTGGACGGTTTCCCTACGATTCTCTAACGTATGATGATTTACAAGTCAAATGCATCCATCCATAATTGATTGATGTGTATGGAAATGTATCTGTACATGTGTTCGTGTTTTTGTGTATGTGAGTAAATAATACAGGTAAACCTATATAAACCTACTTATAATATGCTTAAAGTATATCATTAATGAAATTATCGACATTTACACAATATCCCGCAGGCCGCCTCAAGGGCGTGTGGCTGAGTTGTATGTACACGTATTTTTGGTACTATAAAACCCTCCGTCACACGCACTTGGGGCGACTTGCGTGGTGTTCTGTTGTGGTGGATGAAAACTTTAGAAAAATATTTTTGTTGACGCGTGTTTGAACCATCTACCACCACAAACCCATAACGGTGGTCTCCAGGATACCGTGTACATGTAGAAGGTATGGGAAGCCCACTGGGATGTTCGATTACCAATACAGCAGAGGGATGAGAAAAAGAGTCGATATAGCGATGTAAATGGACGATTTCACATTACATCTCGATACACTGCATGCGCATTGCCAACTTCATGAACACTGTTGACGTCGTAGGATGAAAAGATCTTTCTAAGGCAGACCGATTCGCACTCGAAAATATGACCGGAAATTGAATACTTCTATGAAGAGTGCCCACATTAAACTTCAACCATATTTTTATGCGTCTGAATTAAATTCATCAAATTAAACTTCCAGCTTACACACGCTTCCTGCATATCAATATCAAATATAAAAAAATAGCAAATATTGGCCAATCCGCTCTCTATACTCCGGTCGATATGGCGGCAAAGAAACTCGATGTTTGCCGGAAACTCGGAAGTGGAATATTTGTCCATGATAAATACCCGAATAAAAATATTTCAAATTTTGATTAAAAATTTTATCATTCCTTGTAAAAATGAAGTATAGATATTTTATCTCTACTTTTACTCACTCTTTTTCATCATCTCCGCATACGTTGATATTGAGTGCTCGACAGTGAAAATTGATTCTTGCACGGCTCATATTTATATTACGACAACGAATTTACATCGGAACGCAATAAATTGACTTAACTTTGCGGCTCGAATCAGCTATTTGATATCTTACGGGTATCGTCCTTCGCAGGCAGACCTAGACGGGCTGGGAGAGGAGGTGGATGGGAGTTAGCCGAAGGAAGGTGCTGCAGTAAGCGAACAAGTGGAGTGAAAGAGGAAGGAGAGGCAAATAATTGTGGAGAGTACCTCCGCGAGGTCACACGAGGATAGAGAGAGGGGGGAGGGACACGAGATAGGGAAAAGTGACTTGAAATCGGCAACATGGCTGTGTACATACATCGACGCGGCTACCGTCTAGAAGTAATTAGTGGGTACGAGACTCCGGAGCAGTAGCGTGTTTTCTTGTGTGCGGTGCGGACCGCTCTGTCTCTAACTACCCGCTGTATGTTGCGTGCCAAAGGGGAGGAGGTGGGGACGAGAGGGAGAGACAGAGGGAGAGAGGAGGTAGGGGTTGGGTGGGAGAGATTAGGAGAGGAGGCAAAGGAAGAAGGGAGAGAAAGAGCCAGTGTCCACGAAAGGAGTGTGCAGACAGCTGAGGAGTCATGGCAGTAATTAATGGGAGGGTCTGGGAGCTCGAGGTCTCCCCGCCACGCCACTCTAACGCTCGGCCTTTGTTTAATGTGCAGGAAGGCATACATGCGCTCAAATAGACCCACACCTATTAATGTCATTTATCATTAACAGTGTGATTATTTCTAATAAAACGAATGCGGAGGAATATTTTATCATCAAGGGGTTGCACAATGATTAACTCATTCACAACCGACATCATTCGATTTTTTCTCTTCGAGGCCAAACTACGCATTTGTGCTCGTGGAAAGAATATTAAATGCATGGGGATGGCATGAGGTCTATTAAAACTAAACTCTGAACACAAATGGGCTCCATTTAACACGAAACCTAGAATTTTTTTCGAATATAGAACGAGGGCTGTCAAGAAAGTAACTTACGTTTCGGCCTAGAGTTTCGGCGTAGAGCAGGGTTAGAACCACCATCTTAGTGTCTAAACGTCCCAATACTCAGTACGCATCCTGCTGTGGTAGTGTAGAGACTGTGGTTCTTCTACTTTGCTCACTACGAACTGCTAAAACGTGCGCTGCATTAGAAAATCCCGCGAATTGTCAGCGAGAACTTTGAATGCTTCAAACAGATGTTTGTCAATATTTCAAAATATGATTAATTAAGATTTGAATGCAGATAAATAAGTATGAAATACATTCATACAATTAGTGATTGATAGATAAAATTAAACAAATCAGAATAAATAGTAAAAATTTAAAATAAATTAGAATAGTTCTTAAAGGACGGCTAGCTGAACTTTTCCCCACGGATTGAGTGAGGTGGATGCGATAATATTAGAAAGGAGAAGCTAGGCATTATTTGTAGAGGTAGAGAAAGAATTGAATTTGGCACACTTCGACGGTAGTGGTCATTGATCATCGTAGGAGTACCGTTGTTGAGGTAGCAGACTCAGGTTCCAATTCTCCACAAAATATCCCCATCGACCACTAATTCCCATTTAAAATTATGCATTTTGATTATTTACACTTTCGTTGTTAAAAATAATCACAGGTGACTTCCGGAGTTCTAACGTTTTACTGTCTTCAAATGAAGATCAGGTTAAAAGTTCTAACAAAATATAAGACTATCCTAGGCGTTACTTGGTGGAAGTCCTAAGGAAGACTAACCAGGCAGATTCCGATAGAATTTTTCTTTTTGACGGCCATGGTTTCGTTGGAAGGTAACGTGGACAAACCATGGTCGTCAATAGTACAGCTCATAAATATTCTAGTGGAATTAGCAAATTAGTCTTCCATCATTTACACCTATTTTAACAAAATATTTCATAAGAAAAATGTGAAAGCTTTCAACAAATATTCATATGATAAAAATAAGGTTTTCTTTCATTTTAGCACATGAGAAGAACCTTTCTATTCGAATCTAAAAGCACAATTCACGTGAAAACTTTTAGTATTCTCCCATTTTCGTCCCACAACCAGCTTCGGTTCCAAAGTCGCCGTGGATTAAATTAAACAAATTAAAATTCATCAAATATAATTTTCCAAGCAAGGAAAATTTACAAATTATGCACCTAAGCTGCAACTATTGTCAAAAATCGTTGAGAATGAACAGAGGACGGTTATAGCAAAACCTCGGCAGTTATCTCTTGGGATAGGATCAAGGCCTAAAAGACATAATAGACATTAGCAAGGGAAAGAGGAATATTATGATTCCAATTCTCCTGCAGTGTGACTAAAATGAAAAGCAAATTAGTCTGATCTTCCTCAGTGCCAATTTGCAGAAACTTTTTTTCCAAACTAATTGTTAATTTATTAGTTAGATGATAGGTAGTCAAGACATTTATTTCGCACAACGTGTTGGCAAGGACAATGGAGGAAGAAAAAAATAGATGAGGCCTTTCAGTTCAACTAAAAATTAATTTTACATTTTCACGCATATAAATAACACATGCTACTTAATTATATATCTTATAACTTTTATTAAATATGTTTCGAAATTTTCATCACGAAAAATAACGTCATTAATGCATTAACCCCCGCGAAACCACACTTAAATATCTATCTGCGTTAATAGACTCAGGAATCATCCAACGAAGAATTTGCTCGTCTAAAATGGTGCTAGTCATTTAAATTATTGAACATTATGTTTAAGGATTAGCTTTATCTTCATCATAAATATGCCGTTGAATTCTTGAGGATGTACATACAATTTGATGCAGGATTCAATATTTTAGTTTTTTCAGCAATTTTTCAAATGGAATACAAACGTTATACCCGGAGAGCCGACACTTAAACGTGCGGCAAAGGGATGTTCGGCCATGTTTTGTGAAATTATTATTGAGAGCAGTCTGCCGCTAAAGGGATCATTACCTAATTTTTGCTGTACTTCTAAGCCAAACCTAACACAGAACTAAACACATTCTCTAAAGCCTGCATTACGAAAAGAAAATCTTCAAAACCACATACTTCGTGCCTCCCTTCTTTCTATCCGATATACCTATTCTTTTCCTACCACTCCCTCGTCCACCCAACATTTCCCTCTACTATAGTCTTCAACAGTCCATGTTCTTTCAGCAATCCCTGTAGCTGTTTTTCCCATCTGTGACTTATTCTAAAAAAAATTCTCTCCTCCCCCACCATACTTGGAGCATTTTGTATAATTATAAGTATAATAATTCACAGAAACTTAGTCCAGATAAGCACTGCTGCTACTCTATCCATCCCCACACGGGTGATACTTAAATTTTCCAGTGGCAACGCCTTCGATGTTCGTAAAACATGAGCCTGCTTCCGTCCCGGGATAGGAGCTCCCGTCCTCCGTCTTGAGTTCTTCATTCGCCTCCTCCGCTTCGAGACATGGGGACCGTGGGAGCGGAAGGAGTCGCTGCTACGATTTCTCCATCCGCGAAGACGACGTCGCTGGACTTGCATTCGCAACCCTAAGTCATTAATTAACCTCCTCAATCTCGAATGAGTCGTCTGGTTAGGCACTCCTGGGAGATGAGATCTTGCGCTGGAATTAAAGAGCGTGCCCACGCAACTGGAGGGGGGGAGGATCGCATCTTTTCCGCGGACGCATCGCCATCTCAGATGTACGATGATTTTCTCATCTCGCGCACGCAACAATGAAGTTTTTAACCCTCTGAGAAGGAACAGCCATTATTCATGTTGCAAGATGACTTCCGTCCATCTTGGCACAAAAAGAATATACTCGGCACGCTGCAGGAGTTAGAAATAATAACATGCGGAGGCAATTGATGCTCTGAATGAGATATTCACGCCGAATTTTAAGTTAGATTTAAAACGTTTATTTGGGTGCTTTTGCGAAGAGCGTGACCAGCTGATTTTTTTGCAACGAAAGAAGGATTAGGAAGGATGAAACACACTTTTCATTTTCGCGTTTCGTTTCCATCGGTCGAATTATTGGGAAATTATTATTAGTATATAAACCTCGTTGCAATTAGGCATTTGACCTTAAATGACCTGGGGTGATCGGAACCTCAAGTGTTCTCTGCAGCAAAAAATTACACCCTAGCACTCGTAGTCTACAATGACAAAAGCTGAGCCATAAAATAAAAGTGAAATACAACTATACTCAACAAAATAAGTAAAAAAATTAACAATAACCCATGCGTAACGAATTACGTGGGTGAAACGTTGCAAAAACTTGTATTGAAAGCCACCCTCTTCCCTCTATATAATTTTCGAAGCCATATACGCATAATGATTATCACGATCATCGCCGGGTATCGCAACCGCAATCGAATCCCAACACCTCTGACGCATATAGATGACTGCTGAAAGGTTTCACGGTAATTATGAATTATGTTTGAATTTGAATCAAGTTATAGACCGATATTGCGGTAACTGTGGTTACAGGAAAGTGTATTAATATATATGGCTGCATTGATATGACTTAACGAGAATTAATTTATGCTATAGAGATACAAAACGTAGAGTATAACACTTATTTTTGGTTGATTTTAATGACAAAATTTTGCTGTTTATATTCCTATTGCCATTTAATATAATGGGATTTAACTACGGTTGCCGATTTATATCACGTGCAGCGTAGAGGAGATAGATTTGTGAAACGTTCCTCTATAAAAAACTTAGTAACGTATTTAGATTAATACAGGAATTAGGTTGAGAATCGCTGTTGGGGTTGGGATTAAGTTACAGAACAAAGCACTTGCGTACAATGGAAGTTGCTAAATTTAGCGAGAATGGCTTATTGTTTCCAAATTTTATTGATAAGTCCATATTGCTACGGAAGGAGAGATCATGTCAACAAAATTAGAGAACTGGAAGTGAATAACAGATAGATTCGAAATGTCGTTTGTTTCCACGCAAGCCACCGCAAGGGCGTGTGGCGGGGGGTGTTAGAGCACCATCCGTAGTTAAAATAGAAAAAAAACCGCATGCAAAAGCCACAAATTTATACAAGGCACAAACAAAACATTGTATACAGTCATGTAAAAACCCTTAAAACCTACACACATGCAAGCAACAATCTACCAACTAACATACACATGCATCTACAGATACACCTAAAATCTTTTCAATATTTAATATTGTTCCGACTTGTAAATTAAATGTTTTTCTGTTTCTAAAGTGACTTCGGTTTCTTACTATTATGATTTCTGATTGTTCTGGGGAAGAATGAGTATTTGAATCTAAAATTATGATCTACATTAAATGAATTATTTTACAGATACACATTGCAACTAAAATATTTTAAGAATAGCAATTTGTGATGTTGCATGCCTGGAGTTGAATCACCCCCTGCTACACAGCCAAGCACAGCCTAGAAAGGGACCAAATAGATGAACTCTGCCCATAAAAGCAGTTTCTGCTGTGCGGCACAGGGACTTCAGTATAATGTGATATGCAAACAACGGGAACAAGGCAAACTATGCCAGCTAACCCTTCAGCATTGAATTTTAATTTTTTTTTGATGTTTGACAGTGAAAACTAAACCATTAGGTATGGATAAATGATCTTTTGCTTTCCCGGTGTAACTGTTGAGTGAAATCCTCCCGGGTCTTCAACCAGACTACTGTCTCCATTGCGGTCGACCTTTCTATATTGATCGACTATTAGGATCAGCTGTTCAAAGAAGCTACGGAGACCCGCCTCCAAAAGGATAATTTCAATAGGGATTCAGGTTTTCAGTTATGCAACAACAGGAGACCTTTTCTAAAACGCATATGAGAAAGCAGGAAAAACGTACGGCCAATCAGTAGACGCCAAGATGAAAGTTCGTCTACGGACCAATCACGACACACGTAATCCCAGGGCAAACGTATTTATACGAGTACAAATAGGTGAAACGAGATTCAGAAGTCCCGAGGACCATGATGGAGTCGGTTTTTGAAACGTCGCCAAGCAATGGAAACACTAACCGGATGGAAGAAAGGAGAGGATTTCACTCAATTGGCCAAGAATTTTAAGGAAACCTTTCTTTTATGAACTTTTTTGGTAACTACAAGAATAAACAACTAAAGTCGCTCAAAACCTTCCTTCCTTGTCTTTTGTACAGGTCAAAGGGAAATACCGTACGTAAGTTCGAAGCTTTAGCAATATTTAATATTAAGGAAAGAACATGCAAACATAGCTAACGCAGGGAATCGAGTTTGAAGGAATTCAATTGTGTGCTCCCACGATGGCTCCATTAATGACACTGATAATGGTTTTAACCTATTACGTGAATAAGAATCATGATAGCTTACCACTTGTACTTATTAAATTGGCCTTAATAAAAGTGCTAAACGCCTTAACACTCATAAAAAAAAATTTCATAATGAAAAAGGGTCATTCACAACAGTGAAACGGTCGAATCGGATTCGAAGTATCACAGCTGTATTGTATAGAGCACATTATCAGAAGGGGAAATGCTCGTACAGCAGTTTTTTACACGGCCACTACTGTATTTGTTCAACCGATTAGATGAAAACTTTGACGAGTAACTGAGGATTCAAAAGGGGAACTTCGTAGTTTGCCGTACATGCGCATGTCTTCCAAACTGTGGTAAAACTGTTCAGTGAGCCCCTTGAGGAAGATTACCGTGCAATTCAAAAAAATTTCGAAACTCGTGGCTTATTACCAACTTGATCGGGGGAGTACCATTCAAATTACCCAATAGGTCAGGATTTTTTCCTCAGTTCTCACATCGCCCATGGGATCACACCTCGGTGTAAAGTGGCCGTGAACTTAGCGATAGTCGAGAGCGCGACGCTGTCACAGTTTAACTACGTAAGGTTTTGCATAATACATTTTCCTAGCGACATTATCTGACAGCCTTATCTCAGCTACAAAAGCGCTTCCCCTTGAGGGAGCTTCATCTCACACGCGTTAAGTCATAATAGAGAGCTCGGAATGAAATCTTGGGATCGATGAGACAGCAGCTTAGGTTAATTGTAAAGCACTGTTCCACCAACGCCAAGCAACGCATGATCACAGATCATATTTTGATGTGACTGTTTGTTTTGCTCGAACGGAAATCATCAGCGATGCAAGATCAATATTTGGTGAACCGAAGGCTAGAGAAGATTACCGATCTAGAAATGGGTGCCAACTACATCGATAGATGAATGGTTGCCGGCTGAGAAATCGCAACGGCAGATAGCGACGCATAACTGATAGAGAAAACCACCAGAGAGACAAATACTCAAATATGAATTAAAACTAATAGATAGGTATCAATCGGAGAGATTGATAAAGTCGGAGAGAAAAGGAATAAACACTACATCGGCAGATCAGACAACAGTGATGGAAAGAAGGAGATCAATATTATGTTTTCTCTTCGATATTAGAGTAACAAGGGGAAACTAAGAATCACGTTTATCTCCGCGACTACAAGGGTTGAGTCAAGGGGTCGCAGGTAAGTCCTTGCTTATAAGCTAAGAAAAATAGCTCTAAGAATTCAGTTTTCCCTTGCACAGTTTCATACACGAGTACAACAATGGTAGGGAACCTGATTTACGACACGAGAGTAAAAAATTACTCAAATGAGTTAAAAACCCCTGCCACACGCTCCATGGCGAATAGCAGAATAATATTATGTAAATGTAGATGAAAGGTCCCTCGAAGGCGTTGGGAGCTGAAAAATTTACAGAATTCCCCAGAAACTACCCAAGATTATCGATACCATCGTAAATACTATCAATATTTCGTGTTCTACTGTTTTAGGTAGATTTTGAATGGAGACTGACTGTAACCGCCTACATTTCGTAGCCTCGTCGAACGAGACACAATCGGACACCCTGCACTAGAATAAACCCTTCTTCAATTCTGCATACGTGCTATTTCCTTAAAACCCTCCTAGCACGCTTATCCTATTCTTTGTTTGCCTAATGTCCTCTATCACAGTCTAACACATCTCATCGTCAAGCAGAACGCCGTGCAACCATCTTTCTTGCCTTTCTTGAATTTCTCCGAAAAAAAATATCTCTCTTCAACCACCATGCCCAGTACTTCCTCGTTTGTTTTCCTTTACATTCCTTTGGCCTTTTCCCTCATCCTCCCCATCCACGTCTCAAAATATTCAAATTCTTGCCTGTCATCTTGATTCAACAGCCAAGTTTCCAAGCCGCACAAAATCACGCTCCGTACAAAGGTTTTCCACTGGTCTTTTCTTAACACCTTTGCTCAACGCCCGTCACCAAATTACATCCTCCTCGTAAAAAAATCATGACCTATTGCAATTCTTCGTTTTATTTACTTACTGCTGCTCCCCCAAATTTGAGTCCAGAGCACTTCCAAGAGAGGTAAACTGTTCCACCTACTCCCTCCTATTTTAAATTTTAACTTGGCTTTCCTATTTCAAAAAAACCTCACAACCCTGACAAATCTCACGTAAAGAGGTGGAAATTGATTCGTGGCCAACTATGAGGGAGACCTATGTCAGGTTGTGTTTATATGAAACGTTCCTCTGTCCATCCAGAACCTAAGCGCTAGATTACCAAAAATTATAGTGATAATAAGGTAAATCAGACTCACCTTACGAAGCTCTGGAACGACGGAAGAATGGGGCACCAAATTGTATTCGGACCCACCTCGATGAAGACCAAAGTTAAGGGTCCACGATTTGTTAACCTGGACCTCATTGGAGGTATAATATTGCCATGGAGCTGAAAACCATCAAAATATCATCATAAATCGACAATATAAAGTTGTAATCCTATTGGAGTGTAA
This sequence comes from Hetaerina titia, assembly GCA_037158775.1. Lineage (NCBI taxonomy): Eukaryota > Metazoa > Arthropoda > Insecta > Odonata > Calopterygidae > Hetaerina > Hetaerina titia. The sequence continues at coordinate 66,952,311 of CM073777.1, read as the reverse complement.
AAATACAAAAAATCAGTCTCATTACTTAATTTACAGACCTCGTAGATACCAGAGTGGTAAATTGTAATTATTGGTTTCATTAAACGTGAAAAACTATAATTAATGGTAAATAATGTTAAATACATTTAATTTACCGACACAGGTTTTGACGCATACACTTTCACTGTCAAGGTTTCGACATTTACGCTATGATCATTGGACATTAGTATGTCGTGACATGGGTTGGTAAATAGAATTTTTAGTTAAATTCACAAAGATATGTTCATAGTCTTTGCCTAACCAAAACCTACTTCAATCAGCAGAATACCAATAATAATTGAAGAGTAAGACATCGTCAAAGGTAGTAAAATCAACGTGAAAATGGGTGTTTTATCAATTTCTAAATACTTTCGAGATTTTTACCAAGACATTTGGGGACGACCAGTTTTTCTCCAGTCATAAGGGTAATGTTGGATTTACAGGGTTTGCGTGTGATGCCTCTAATTTTAGGTCTACTCCACTACCTCTGTAGTGTGGTTGGCTGCCTTAAATCTACACCTTCGTTTTATCCATCAATTTGTCGTAAAGGTGTTTGGCAGGAGGTGTTATATCACCGACCATTAAAGTAATGATTGATTTAGGTATCGATAATTACATCTCTTACTATTTATGGTCTCAAACTGTCCGAGAGAAAATAATTCCTTTTCAGCTATCAATTTCTCTAAACTTATTATTACGCTAGTCCAGTGGTAAAATAGGCTGGGTTTTTCACTGGATGAGCCGGGTTCATTTCCTGATGATCCCTACAAATAATTTCACCTTCACCCAAGCTTTGTCATTTTCAAGGCATCAGATCTTTCCGGGAAATCTCTGAGTGCAACGGGATTGGAACTGACCCCGTTCCCTGATTCGGAAAATTTCCCTTTAGTTAAGCATTAGGTGAGCTCTACCCTCATCTTTCATAACAACCTATCGGATGTGGTATGGGGATCATTGTGGCCTCGCCTACTTACTAATAAAAATTGTGATGATCTTTCGGGCAATATCGTGGTGATGCCTCATACGTTATATTACACATTCTAAAGTCTTATTTATGCCACATAATAATTTAGGGATACTTCATTAAAAGTAAACAATTATTACGAAATTACTGCGCTTAAAGTGAGTTGAGGCATAAAGGCATAACTTTGCTCACTGATGAATGAACTATAAAAACACATCGCCAGTACTGGAAATTTCTTCTGCCTTGAGGTTGAGGCAGTTCACCAAAAATCACTTAGGCTGGTTGTCAAGAGTATCGGAGTAATGGTCTCAGTACCGAGAAGGTTACTGAGCATTGAAAAGGACTGAAGGATAAAATTCAAGAAATTTTGTTAGTAAATTCATAAAAATAAATGGGACATGTATACAATAACATACGTTGGATGTCACTCAAGAGTGTCTTGAACAGTAATGGTGTAGTTTTCCATCATATTTTTTGAATCAACATGTTAGTCGAACATTCGGGGAAAGTAAATAGCAACCGTTAGTCTGTTTCAATCTCATCTCCAAATATTCCTAAGCACACTCACTAAAATGAAGTTTCCTTGCGGTGAATGTTTACTGCTGCATTTCTCATGAAATATTACGGAACAAGAAAGATAAATAATACTGAATTCGACTACATTCTATCCTAATATTACTCTGTGCAGAACTTTCTCCATTACGGGGAAGAATTCATCCGGAATGACGACTGACGCCATCGAACCATCTTCACATTGTGTTTTAATTATCTCCGTAGGACCTCAGATATACCTTTAGAAGCAACAAAATTAGGAACATTTTTTTCCCATTTTTAGTCCCATGCAAATAGATTTTTTTTGTCCTACAGAAGCTGACTCTTCTGATCACTGCACCTTTGGGATTCCTTCAGTTCATATTATTCAACTTAGTTTCACAGATGAAAATAACACCAGGGCTTGTATAACCACACAAAAAAGTTAAGTATTTCCAAAACAATGATCAGATGGTTTTTACATTATTTAAATTAATTGCAAATAATATTCATTTTTACAGTATATCACAATCATTCAAAATTACGCAAAATAAAACTGGATTCCTTACATTCCATGCCACATGACTTACTGATCGCTTGCAGTGTGTAACGTGGGTTTCAGTGCATGCTCAATACGGAACTCGAGCCCTCAACTACAGGTAAGTTTACCGAATAGTTATAGCTGAAAAATCCAGCTGGTAATGGTGTTGTTTTATGCTTGTAATCGGAATAATGGCTAATGTAGCATTAAAGGGTACAATTTTCACTCCGTATTTCCAAATTGAGCATCACAAATTATCATAAACCTAATATATTAAAAATATAAAAGTAATGTACTTTGATCAACTTGTGTTTTTAATAATATATTCTGTTAACGGGAAATAGAAATTATATTTAATATCTTTAATCCAAATGACTGTTTGAGGCGGTGTTAATTGAACAGAAGTGTTAAATGACTCAAGGAACTTCCGTTTCATTTATTTTTATTCCGTTTTATTTATTTCAGTTAATTGATATTCAGTCTTAAATTATTGTTTACTTTTATTATAAATACGTCCATATTGGAAAACAGGAAATATTTACTTGATAAGTAATGCACTAGATCCGATCGCTCGGTCATATTGTTTAATAAGTGTTTATTTCGGTTACTCCCAATGAAAAATAGAGGTTTGACAATTAATTGTACCTTCATATTACTCTGGAGGGAGTCCTGAAAGTCAATAAAAATATAGGCCCTCAACTACAGGTAAGTTTACCGAATAGTTATAGCTGAAAAATCCAGCTGGTAATGGTGTTGTTTTATGCTTGTAATCGGAATAATGACTACATAGGTGTCGACTGGAAACAAAATTAAAATGCATTAAATGCACAGAAGGTTTGAATGTAAGCAGCTGGCTTTACTGAAATGTTGACATTAGATGCCTAGTCAATGAAGTATACACGTTAGATACGTGAATACTAAGGTAATCATCGCTTCAAAGATTGTTTTGTAATAGCTACCCACTCATATCATCAATTAAATTAACCTTTTCATGCGCATATATCTCTTTAACGTATGTCATTGCCAGCTTTACAATTCTTCCCTTCACCTTTCCCTCATTCCCATCGCTTTCTAGAGGTATCACATTTAAAATGAGTGTTAAATGTTATCTTTTTAAAAATAGTTTTTGTTATATTTTTTCTCCTACATCCGTACATACATCCCTCTTGTTAGTGCAGACTACTTCACATTTACTTAGGGAATAGGACGAAATTCTAGCTGGATTTTATCGCATTGCTTCAGTTGCTTTCGAAAAAGTAGAGCTGGTACGGTTGTTGAGAGAATCTTGACTCAGGAGGGATAGGCGACATATCAGAAGCAACTACATTAATCAGATGGTACAAAAAAACGGTATATAATGGACAGAAAATCAGGATAGGCAGGTGATTTAGACGTCTGTCCTTTATCGCCTGTACTTATAAATATATATGGCGAGGGATGCTAATGGCATATGAGTGGTAGTTGAGGCAGGAGGCTGGTTTCGTTAATTCGGTCTCTAGGTATTTAAAAGAATTGGCCATCCAGGCATCGCAGCGATCGCATTTATTTCAAGTAAATGATTATAGATCAATGCTTGATATGTTTAATTTGAGGATCGATCAGAATGACATAATAAGAACGTAAAGAAATTCTCAAATCACGCCATATTGGAGTCCCTATGTTTATGGAACCTAACCTTTGAGAGAAGAGAATGAACGTGGGCCAGAAGCTATATAGTTGTAGGCATGGCGAAGGTTTGAAGAAGTTGGTTGCATAGAAAAGAAGACAAATTATGGAGTCTTAAATAGGAGGAGAAAGTTAATTGATGGAATTTTAAGAGGGTAGAAAAGATTGAAGCAGGAGATGCCAAGTGGTGGCATGGTGGAGGTCGCAATAGAAGGAAGAGAATTGGTAAAGCGAGAGAAAGGAGGGATAAGGAATAGATTTTTGCACAGCATCGAAGACTACGTGGTAGAAACTGCAATGGATCGAAGAGGGAAATGATAAAAGGTAGGCGAGTGGAGGCTGAAGAAAGCCCAAGCTATGAGTAAACTCGATACTTCTGAGGAAAATAGAATTGAAAGAAGGATATACGTTAGAAGCAAAATATCGACTTTTATCATGAACATTTTAGGATAAAGTTAACCATTGAAAACACTCTGGGTTCCATACGATCAACACGAAGAGGACAGAGGAAAAAATAACCTAAATTTCACCAACTAATGTAATCGTTGTTCCTCCACCAAACGCAGACGGACATAATTTCAGTCAACCGTAAGACAAACAATGATTCTGCTCCACATGAATAAGATCATGTCACCATACTGTTTTCTATTGAAAAGAGGCACAACTATTAAATCCACTCAATATTTGAAGGGAAAAAAATTAAAAGAGACCAACGTGTCCTTGAATTATGCACGTGGAAAGTGCGCGTGAAAAAAACTGATAAACCATTTACTTATTTTAGATTCGCGTGAAAACTGGTTGAGTTATTTAAATTAAACTTGAAAAGTCAATTCTTGATTTAGGAGTACTTAAAAATTTTAAGTAAAAATATGTGTTCATGAAAATTGCTATTTATTTCATTAAATTACTTTTAATCTCGTGCTCGTGACCGATTAAAAATGACTGAAAAAGAGAAATATGTATATATAGTTTTAGAAATGTAAATTATTTTATATGAATTGTTCAACTTGTTTTGAGGTCTTACACTTTTTCTTAAAACAGTAATTTGATTATGAGAATAAAAGAGGATGATATTAGAGAATGACTTAAAGAACCTTTTAATTTCTCAGGCAAAGGTCGAGAAATTTGAAAAAAATCCTTAGCTACGAGTAAAAAATCTATCGCTGCTTGTACGAACGCAAATTATTCGCATCCATGACGTCATTACTGCATTTGCAATTCAGTTGACCATGAGTTTCGATTGTGTTAAACTACACAAGTAGAGAAAAATGATGATCACGCGGTTCTTATGTGCTTAACAACGCAATTTAAACTACTGAAAATGTTCCTCAATCATGGAGCAGCTATATAAACCCTGTGTATTGCACGATACAACCATCTTGTGTATTATGTATTTATTGAGAGTTCTCACGGATTTTAAGCTCAGCCACAAATTTCTATCTTCCCCCAGTACCGTAACATATATTGACGGATTTTAGAACTTGAAGGCACCTCGCAGGTATGCCGGTTGGTACAGTATTTCCAGCATCAGTCAGTATTATTGCATGCAGTGATTACACAGGCCTACAAAAAAATTTTTTTTTGGTGCCGGGAATCTTTGTGATGATTTTAACTATATTTGTAGAGCTGAATCCAAATATGAAATCCGTTTTTATTTAACAGCTCTACTTTATTAGATATGGCACATCTTACGATTAGTTGTTTTAATATTTGATATATTCCGGAAAATAATTTTCAAAGTTAAATAAATCTATAAGTATACTAATTTATAGCCACTCTGCGGTGTTCCTTTTATTTTCAATAAACTGTCAATAAGTTTTATGTATATTTCTATATTGTAGGCCAATGAGATAATTATTAATATAATATTCCCATATCATCATGTAGAAGATTTTTTTACGTAAGTAACAACATATCTATATCTTGAAAACTATAGCTGGTAGGAAAAAACTAGTGTCATAATTGGATTCAGCACCCCAATTGTTCTTTAAATCAGCATTAAAAGCTCCGGCACCAAAACCACTGTTGGCCTGTGTTATCGATTGGATTCTTGAGCTGGAGTATTCATTGAGTTTCACATTGTAAACCTGGGTACTTGGCATACGTTTGCCAATACCGCTGATTATAAATGACACCTCAAAACAAGCCATTTTAACGGTAGCCACTCGTGGAGGTATTGTTTATGACAAAGAATTACATTCTACGTAATATATTCTGTGAACCTTTTATCGGAAGTTAACTGTACGGTAGTCAACTTTAAGTGGACATGCACCAATGTAAGAGTTTCATTTCGACAGTGGTTTGTCGTAAATCAGTCTGTTGGCAACGTCAGAACATTCGGTAATATTCTTGATCCCATGAAGGTTTAAGAGAAGAAGAGGAATTCAAACATAATGCTCACTATTAATGAGCATGCGCCAAACATACACTAGTTTCATCCAATTGCAGATGCAACAAAGATAGCCACGTTTGGCAATTAGCGTGATTTATAAGGAGTGAAACCCTCTGCTGACTGCTACACGTCTGATAATTTTCCGTTAGGTCATATTTACATTCAATAATGGAGACTCTGCACTTTTTCTCTATTTGGCTTAACCCTAAATTGTCCTTTTCCAAGCAAATTTTCTGTTATCTTATCCAGAGCGCGAGCGGTTTTTCCATTGTATTCCCACGTTTTTAATTTCCTTTCCCGTCGCAACGTGAATTTGAAATCTGCTCGCCGGAGAGTCAGGAGCGCATAGGTCAATATTTGTCGTTCGAAATGACGAAATTCTGGAGTGTATGTTCGTACTTCCGAATTTATTTTTTTTTCCTGGCGGGCGGCTTCTTTTTCCGTCAGAGAGAAAGAAAACACCGCGTACAAATTAAACGTGCTCTAAATCTGCCGACGTCAGAGCAGAGAATGCATGATTCCGTCCTTTTTTTTGGCCCTTTGTACGTTGACCAGAGCCATCTCTTTGTCTCGGAAAGATAAATAAAGTGGGGAAAAAGTCGATTCGTTTGTTTTTATTTCAGGCCGCCATTTTTGTTGTCTCGCCATTACCCGAGTAACAATCGGCGACTGTTGGGTGGGAAACTGTTGGTCCAAGGAACACTATTTCCCCACCTCCCTATATATATATATATATATATATATATATATATACATGTATGTATACATATATGTATATACACATACATATATATGTATATAAACATACATACATGTATAATCTATTTTATGTTTCTGAAGTTAGCACTAGTGGACAAAGACAAGCACAGAAACACACAAAAAAAAGAGAAACTCACTCGGTATCGAATTTTCGGTGGTCCAAGCCACCTTTCTCAAGGAAAAGAAGGACAGAACTGAGGAAAAGGAGGGCCCAGAAGCACTGGATGGAAGGGGAAAGTGGAGAAAGATATGCGAGGGGAAGAGTTTGGAGGGGAAGAGTTAGGCGGGGGATTTTTAGAAGGATGGGGATAATATGGAAGGTTATACATGAGGTGAGGAAGGTGATAATATGAAGGGGGGGATGGAATTATCGGTAATGAATGTCTAATTTTAATACCGGGCCATCCTTTTCCTCAGTTCTATCCTTTTTCTTGAGAAAGTTGGTTTTGACCTCCGAAAATTCGATACCGAAAGTGTTTCTCATTTTTTGTGTGTTTAATGTGTGTTTGTCTTTGCCCACTAGTGCTTATTTCATATACATTATTCATGTCCGTGATACTTTCACAAAATAATTATATAATATATATAACACTTTTGTGAAAGTACCACGGACATGAATAATGTGTATGAAATAAGCACATTATATTTTTATTATTAGGTAATCTACCGGTTAAGGTAGGTTTTGGATGAACACAACTATCAAATAAACATTTTGAGCTCCCCATCTATCAAACTAATCTATATCAGGTCCCTCTTCATCTCGGTGTACTTCTTTCCTCCCTTCATCCCGTCCAACATCCCTATGCTGTTCCTGCCCTTACCTCGCTTGCCCAACATTCTCCCCTCTATTACCTTCTTCAACATTGCACATTATATATATATATATATATATATACACAAACACTAGGATAATAAATAATCCGGCACCGCCGTCGTCATCTGATGATGACGACGGCGGTGCCGTCGAAACGTCAATATCTACTGTAAGTGTCCTTCATTTATGTTTCTGTGCGTGGGGTATATATATATATATATATATATATATAACATTTGGACGGCACAATAGAATACAAAATAAAATAAATAACACGTAAAAGGACATTCACATTTTAGATTGTATGAGCTGTCCGCCTTCTCTGAGGCCTTCTTCAGGTCAGACTGCAATACGTATATTTGTTTCCTTCTCTCTTCCTTACTCTCTCTTTCTGCCTCTCTTTCCACCGTTGCATCACGCTCCGACGATGCTCGGATACCCCGAAATGGATGCACTAAATGCAAACGACCATAAATGACACACAACCGGCCACACAACAAAAATTGCTCGCATCCGTGAGCGCAGCAAACTTCTCGCACACGTACGAGTTCAGACTCGTAAGTGTGCGAAGAGAAGACGACGTGATCGAATTAATCGTCACGTGCTGGGGCTTGAGCTCGTCGGGGATTGCTGCTAACCTGACTGTTAAACATCACTCTTAACCAGAGTGCTCTGACGGATAGGTACACCGCTTTCCTGGCGTAGGCTACCACGAGAGTCAACACACATATACGTGTAAAGTCGGACAAACCCCATCCAGTAAGAAGAATGGAAAACTTCCACCTTTCATATCAGGTCTAAGCTTCTATTCACATACTCCGATCAGATAACTTGTATTTTTCAATAAAGTAAATGCACTTGCACATATATCTGGATCTACATAATACCCCGCAAGGCGTCGCAAATGTACAAGTTTAGAACATATAGAATTAAGATGTCATTTTTTCCACGAATGATAAGGGATCATAATAAAATTGTTCGACCGCGGTAGGGTCATGTTCGGGTAAAATTATTTTAGTGTGTATTCACCTCCTGCCGCACACCCTGGAGGTGACTTGCAGGGCATATATATTTATAAAAATATAAAAAAATACGTGTGGCAGGAGGTGGTAGGTCATCAGCCATTTTACATAACTCCCTCTAGTTCATCATGCACAAGGTTCCCCTGCGATCCATTAAAAACCGCGTGAAAAGGATACGACTGAACACCAATCATGCAATACGCCCACGTACACACATTACGAGTATTACATGGTTAGCAGTTTTTCCTATACTTACACAAAAAGGACAAGAAAATACGTTAAATGAGGGCAAACACACATGCAATTCAGACACTTATTACCGGTTACTATTCTACGCATTCCTGACGGACAATTCACAAATACAATAAACTTTATATACATTCGTCTGCACACCAGCTGGTGAAGGTCACATGGCGGGGGGCGTTAGGACGCCAGACTAGGGTGAGTGTTTTGTGGGAATTTAATCTTGTATACCTCTATTTTCGATCGCGTGTACCTGTTATTTTATAAGGTGTTCTCCCTGTTATTGCTGTCCCGAAAAACAAACTTGACTCTATTAGCTCAATAGCCTAACTCTCTGATTTTGTGACAATTTTCGACCCTGCCAATGTAATTTGCGGGCGCCACCGGGGTCGGCTAATTCAATTCTGTAATTAATGTTCTTTTGAAATGGAACCCAAACGCTTTCCGCACTTTTAATGAGGCCTTAATAAAGAAAAATAGCATCTTTCCTTCACTTTTTCGTTGCTACACCTTCCGACTCTTTATATTTGACGAACGTCAGCTAATTTTCTCCTTCCCCTTCACAAATCGTGTGTATATGCTTTCCCCAAGAAAGATCCGATGCAATGGTGACCCCCAAGCATTTTCCTTCATTCACGAAGCTCATCCGAACACCTCCGAGGGTGTAACTTGGTAATGTTTGGTTGTGTTTTCTTTTGTTTAAGATATGCATGGCGGACATTTTTTCGGATTTAATTCCAGTCCCCATTCTTCACACTATTTTTTTTAATGTTGTTTATGTCAGTTCTTAGTGATTCACGATCTGCGTCATTCGCTATTTCGTTGTGGATTACAGTATCGTCGGCAAAGGGTGTTATGCTGCTTTTTATTTTACTGGTAATATCATTAATGTATATAAGAAATAGTAGTGGTCCTGTGGCGCAACCTTGTGGGACGTCAGATGCTACTTTCACATAATTAGATCTTGAGCTATCTATCACTACCCTTTGTTTGCGGTCGGTAAGGGACACCTGAATCCAGTTTATTACTTTGTCGTTTATTCCATACCATTGCAACTTGTGGATCAATTTAGCGTGTGGAACTTTCCGAAATCCAAGGATATCGCTTCAACTAGTTTATTTCTTTCCCCCGATTGTAGAACGTGTATAAAAAGTCCCAAATACGTTTTACATGATCTCTCCATTCTGAATCCGCGTTGTCTATTGGATAATAGGTTACGAGTGTCGAGGAATGTCTAGATATTACTAATAAAATAGAATGGTATTATAACCATGGAACAACGCAATAGTAAATGATGGAATACCTTTGGTAGGAAATGGAACGTAAAGACCGACGATTTGGCTTTCACGTGGTCGAGTTTGGCGAGTTTACTTTAATGAGCCGATCCCGAAGAACAATCTTAAGTAGGTACATGAACAGTTTTTTGGCTGAAAAAGTTACATGAGTACTTATTGACCAGGTTTCAGGCTGCTCTACACAATTCACATATAACGTCTTCCCCCCTCGAGCACTTGTTTGAACGTGTTCATTTCATGAACATTTTCATCAATTCAAGCAATTTTTTTTCGAATTATACTGCGTCATAAATCAAAAAAATGCAACAGCATGCTTGAGTAAAATTCTGGGTCTGCGCTAAAAAATAAGCAGAATGATTCCGGGGACAAAAGTTACTGCAGATCAAAGTGCAAATTGTTTGAATTCTTCAAAATATCACCGTTGTGCATCGACTAACCAATGCCAGCGCCTCTACCTCTCATTAAACTACTAGATAGAACCACTCGTTCCATTGTAGGTGTAGATGTAGATCGAAAACATGATGTAGATCATGAAATACGTTTTTGGATTTGTTATAGAATTTTAATGAAGTGAAGCAATATGGGTGGTATCGAGCTGTTTCACTTGCGAAGGGCTTCTCAAAGAGGACATTGCCTGCACACATTTTGGGAACCATCCAAACTAGACGTAATTTCCACTCCCGCAGGAGTGCTATTTATCTCTCGTGTTAACATTATTGTTAAGCCTAACTTGAGCACGGACACTCCCGACTCACACCCGACTCTCTCTCCTCTCGGAACTTTAAATTTGAAAGGTACCACTTGTACCATTACCGCTGGAGTTTCCTCCTCCCTCAGATCAGAGCTCTCTCGCAAATCCCGTAAACTGCTCCGAATATTATCACCTAATCATTTCTCGTCCAATCCACACACGTCACCGGAGCTCACACACCTTGTTTGAAACGCAAAGAGAGGGGTTCATCCGATGACACTCGAAACGGACCTCGACATTCATGCACCTCATCCATTCTCCTCTCTCTCTTTTCACGTGCTCTAATGCGATCACGCAGTGGACACACACACAGACACACACACACGAATATTGGACCTCGATAAATACTGCTAACAACTTATTAGGGATGGGGAAGGTGCTAACAATCAGTCCCATGAAAGTATCAGAGGAACTATTCCTTCCGTTGAAGATTAGCGGGAGGAATAGAGCTGAAAAAGACGCATCAGTGCCGACTTACAGCTTATTTTTGGCTTAATTTACGCTGGAAAAAAACATAATTATTCTTAAGAGTTTCTTGTTTAACTATTGTGGAGTTACTTCATGATTAGGGAAAAAAGAAACTGGAAGAAGTGGGTGTAAAAAAGAAAATGTGGAAGTGTAAAGTTTCTTTTTCACCCTCATAATTATTCATGATGGAGACTTGTATGGTCCGTACTTGAAAAATGTTCGCATGAAATCTCGAAGGGGAGAGGGTGACTATTGGTAATCAAGGGTTTGAGTACGTTAGGAACCGTAACATGGGTGATGAATGACAGTCCTACTTCCCGGCAAGACGCCTTGAAACCATTCTTGCACGAACTGACGTAATTTGAGAGTGACTGCATATCCTTTGGCTCGAAGCGACAGAAAAACTCCTCCGTTGGATGTTGCCACCCCTGACTATTGAGCCCTCGTGTGACGCCTTTGTCGACTGCGTGAGCTTTGAAATACAAGCGTTATTCATTTTAGCAAAAGGCACAGCTGCATCCATTGAATCAAACATGAGCACTACGTAATGTTTCGTTTTAAGACTTGCCAATAATAAAATCACACGCGAACGTCTTCTTTAAGGGTTAATAGGAGAACGTGCACTTAAAAAAAAATAAAGTTCCACAATAATAACTTGGTGTTCAGGGTCCGATTCAAAAGGGAAACAAATTTTTCAAAAAGTAAAGGTAGTATTATTAAAAGAAACATCATCCTTGACAAACATCGATGTTGTTTATAATTTCGCAAATCTTCCAATTCATATGATGATAATTAAAGAAATATTCGAAGGCCTATTAAAATTTTACGTTAGCCATAATAAATTAACTAATAGTTTGTGTTTATTCATGATTTGACTACATTGGCTTTTGACTTCTATTTCTCCACGGCACTTGATATTATGGGGTCCTTTAATTCAAATTTTACGAATGAAATTATTGCTAATATCATCATTGGAGATTTTTTTTGCAGATATCTGCTTGGAGAGGTGTCATATCATCCAAAGGTTATACTCTTCCAGATCCATGGACGTGTTTTGAAAAGGTTTTTGTTAACAGTTTCAGCGGGTATTCCTGTTCAAAAAGTATTTCCCACAAAATGACCAAATGCTGTCCATGTACATCATAAATGTGTTATAACCACTGGTAAAAGACCAATATTGGCAGGTCTTGAATGCATGTCATTTTCTTCCGGTGAGCTAGTTTCTGCTGTATCATAAGTTACGAACAAACTAACTCGTCCGAAGGTCTTGTGCTTGTGTCTTGGTTCGCCGGGACATGGATATTTCGAGATTTTACGGATTTCTGCATGCTCAAATTCAGATATGGCGTCGTCATACGGAGAGTACTGGTGAACATTTATCACTTCATTTAATTTTCTTTTTAAACTTAAACTTATACCCTTAGTGGCGTATACAACCACGTAAATTCTTGAAAAAACCCTTTCAACCTACACGCATGCAAACACATTCTGTCAACTAACAAACAATTAGGATGCAGTAAAAATTAATCCAATGACGTGCAAGGCAGAATTTGAAAAGTAAAAAGGTGAAATTCCACCACCACATGGACATGCAGCATACAACGGTCTCCTCCCCCAAGGGTAAACTGGTAGTATTCCCTACCAAGGCTATTCCCTACCAATTGACCCAAGGCTTCTTCTTAATAGTTGTTTTCCAAACGAGAATTAGTTGAGTATAACTTAAATTACTGTGATCATACGACATCAACAATTTTAAATGAAATCCGAAGCAATTCGATGGATTCTCCCTCGGTGAATTGAAATAAAAAACAATTTACATCATCCTCATTGAGGACGCATATCTGTTTATAACTTTGAACGGTGACACCTGAATTACGAGCAATAAAATTATATAAACGACGTACTTAGATACATAATGTATGTTTTCAATGGAAAATAATTATATATGAAGGGAAATAGTGAAGCTTTGTTTCGTTAATTGAAGTTTGTTCATAGCATACATTGAAATTTGTGTTTCAGCAAGATTAGTAACCATGTAAGGGTTATTATTGGGTAATATACCGGTTAAGGTAGGTTTATTGATGGACATCTAAGGTATCGATTTAAAAAATGACGGCGCAATCTTTTGGTATGTACATGTTTTTTGTTTCCCGGTCGAATGTAATATTTGTTCAAGGAATTCAGTATTGTCTTTCCACTTCTTTCAGTCTTTTCATTCCTTCAGTTTTAGTAGATAATTAGTAGAGTCTCTAGAGATCTAGCCTATTGCAACTTCATCAAAGAGTTGAAAGAGCTTTCATAGTAGGAAGCAGCAGTAAATTACTTTAACCTGGTGGACAGGGCAAGCGTTTCGTAGTTACCAAAGCATTAAACAGGAGCACAAACTATGCATTTTCAATAAAGACAAAGTTTGAGGATACTAAGTTTCCAATTTTGATATCATTAGATATCTCATACCTGAGGTAAATCCGACCGATATAGTATCTGATGAGTAGTAATACGCTCACCTGATGACGCTAAGACCGTATGTGGGAATACCGTTTGAATTACCCCGTGCTATTGGTAGTACTTTCAGGAATTCAAGAAAAAACAATCGGACCAATGAAATAACGACGTTTTTCGATTTTCTACATATTCTGACAAAACTGGAAACTAGCACATATTTGTTGAATATGATTGGTTTTGTAACAGAAAGGTTTTTTAAACGTAAACGCGGAAATAACTGAAAAAAATTTCTTGAAGTTATTCCATTGACACCTTAAAAGTGACAACAAATTGCACAGTTTTATGGTATGATCGCGGACAAAATACATTATGTGTAAATAGTATATACATACTTTGTTTTATTTTACTATAAGGTTAATTGATGATTAGTTCGACGTACTTTGTAAAATTTATATGAGGATTCCCACCATTCCTTATCCAATCTTATTTAAGAGAATCACCTAAATGTTTTTGATGATCATTTTTGAAAAAGAAAAATTTACACATCATAATTCTCCTCCCGCGGGAGGGTAACGGAAAGGTTTGCAAAAAATACCCTGTTGCAGGGAAACAGAATAACTTTTTTGATGTTACTCTGAGTTTGTATTTTCAGCGGCATCAGAAAAAGTGACATTTGGTAGAAGGCGTAAGTGCACTTCGATGTACTTTGTCCCGCCCGAGCCCATTTGTGTACGACTGGAAGAAATACAAAAGCCATACGTATTGCCTACAATGAAATATTTCATACGTTGATACATCATGAGGCTCACCTACGTCCGAGGAAAAGTGACTCACCGTGCAACATCACATATGCTGCAAGGTAAAATTTCCATATGTGAAACGCAGTGGATCCCAAAAAGAAAGATACATATTAAAATAAGAAGCTAGCCACATTAATCAACTCAAATTATAATTTGAAATTTTAACAGTGCCCGGTAATATAATGACTTCGAATTGAAAAGGACGTACAAATACAAAACAAATAGAAAAATGTCTTTCGAATTGTTATGATATGAACGAGATATTAATAAAAATTTAAATAAAGTGAGAACCCTGCAAAACTATTGTCATTTGGGGCGCAAGTGAATATTCGAATGTCTAAAATTCACAAAAAACAGACCCTTGTTAGGAAAAAAGCCGTGTTATCCATCACCATTACACCTTCATGGATCGACATTATACTGGAGAGAAATCTGTGAAAGTACGTAGTTCGCGATCCCTGCAGTTGTCTTCTTAATATCGCTTCGAATTTCTTACGCTTTTCAATGAAAATTGGGCACAGTAACATTCACCTTTTTAAATTTACAGGTTCGACATTAGTATCACCAATCCTAGCAAAATAAACGAATTTAACCATTCCGCATTATGTCAAACGTTATTATGTTGATGAAGGTGGATTAAATGGCAGAGATGAGCCTACAGACTCCAGCTTGTCCAAACAAAAGATGTTGTGGTTTTAAATACCTAACTATTTTTCACCATCAGTTTTGGCATCGAATACAAAGATTCGGTAGTTGCATCGTATGCTAGAAGTGTTTACTAGAAGGATCAGTAGGCTCTATCAAGGCTAAATTATTAATATAAGGTAATCTACGGGATAAGGTAGGTTTTTGGATGGACAAGTCCCAAATAACATGGTTTAAAATCTACACAAACGCACAAAAATGAAGATATCTATGTACACATATTTATATATTATTAGGTAATCTACCGGTTAAGGTAGGTTTTTGGATGGACACAACTATCAAATAAATATTTTGTAACTCCAAACAAAACCCAATCCAGCAACCTACTCTACACTAGGCCAATCTTCATCTCTCAAGGCCATAAATTAAACAAAAAATAACAATCCGATAAACTGCTGCTCTATTTATAGTATAGGTGAAGAACTAGTCCCTTCTTCTGATGGAAAGTGCTTTTTGGTAGCCACGCTTCCCACACATAATAACAAGGCGTTCATTGCATCATCTTCTTCCCTAAAGTGTTAAAGTTTTGTTCATCCCAATGAGTGGATGCACGGGATAATATTCTATGAGTCTCCTCTTATTTTAGGAACGTGTCAGTCATTTTTTGATTCTAATAATTCAATAGAACACTTTTGCACGCATGCCAATCATTTTAGGCAGCGTCAGTAATATTTTTTATTTCGATGCAAATAATTCAGTAAAACAAAAATTTATATGAACAAGGCCACATTAAAAGAATTTAAGAGAATAGAATTGCCTGTCGACCAAATGCGATATCTTGATTTCGTCTGCAGACCGCACAACACGTGAACACCAAAAATTCCCTCATGTAGACTAATAATTTTCAAGCTAGATGCAGAAGTATAGAAACTTCTACTGGAATTAACGTTTATGTGAATTCTCACGTTTTTTTTGGAGAATTCTTACGATGATAATGTCAAGAAATTTCTATTGTAGAACAGGTGTTATCAGCATGATGAAGCTACGACTATAATGAAAGTGAAGAATGATTGAAAATTTATTTTAGACTTGCACTACGGCTAAAAATTACAACTCAACAAAGGGAAGAAAACCATGATAAGTCCTACAGGGTTCGTCCGGAAAATAAGTGTACTGATTTTTTCCCGCCGCTACAGGCGCTCCCAGCACCGCTCTGACGGGCTGCGATTGGAGGGGGGTATGTTGGCAAGCGACGCTGAAAAAGGCAGTCGGCTCTGAGCTGTGGTGTAGTGAGGAGCTCTGTTAACGCGAACCTCCACGCTCGACCCACGTCACGGAACACGATGCCGAAGTTTTTGGAGAAGCGTTATTCCATCAAATTTGCGATAAAGCTTGGGAAATCGTCTACCGAAACTGTCGGTATTATTAACCAGGCTTACGGGGAGTCAGCCATGTCCAGAAACATGATCTTTCCGTGGCACAAGATGTTCGTGGATGGCAGAGAAGAGGTCGACGACGAACCACGACCTTGACGCCCATCAACGACACTCACCGACGAAAATGTGCGAAAAGTTCGCGATGTACTGAACTCTGATCGTCGTCTTAGTGTTCGGATGATAGCAGAGCAGTGTAATGCGCCAAAAACAACAGTGCACGAGATTATTAGGGACCAATTACAGATGCGAAAAATTTGTGCAAAGTTGGTGTCGAAAGTGCTCAGTGATGATCAAAGACTCAATCGTTTGGAAATCGCGACACAACTTGCGGATCACTGCAAAAATGATCCATACACCACCGGACTTCTTTCTGTTCCCGAAGATAAAGAGGAGTTTGAAAGGAACGCGATACGGGACTTTGGACGCCGTCAAAGAGGCCGTGACGATGTGTCTTCGAGAGGTTCCCGATGATGCCTTCGCGGGAGCGTTCCAGGAATGGGAACGCCGCTGGAACAAGTGTATCGACTCACAAGGGTCCTATTTTGAGGAATATTAGCTTAAGATATGTAAAAGTGTAATAAATTTTTTTCCCTGAGCTCAGTACACTTATCTTCCCGACGAACCCTGTATACGAGGTCCGTCCAGAAGGCATCCAGCCATTCATTATTTTGAGCACCCATGCAACCGAAGGTTGTGAATGCTAGGCTTTTGTTTCAAGGTCATAACCGCAGACTCATTTCCGGTTACGACCTTTGTAAGAAAACCTGGGTCATCGTTTGCTGCTTGGAGTAAGTCCCCTGCAACTGCAGCAAAAAATTCTCGACGTTGACCAGATAAAAGAGAATGCGATGAGACAGTTGATGAGAATTCCGAAAAAGGACTTTGGCGATCGTTTTGAGAAGTAAAATGGGGTAAGCTGGGCTAAATGTGGGAGGTTCCAAGAAGAGTACTTCGAAAGGGGACTAAGGTCTCATTGTTCTACGTAGGTTAATTTTATGTAAATATTACATGGCTTAATCCTTTCCGGATAGACTTCGTACGTCTAAGCCGTGCACATTTTGTTTCTACTCAAGGTCATTTATATCGGCCGTTATCCAGAAATACTGGAAAAATGTTTGTTGGTAATAACCTTGCGCAAATTATAGCATGATTTCCTTTTGGTACCTAATCGTTATTCACATAAGTGTACGTATGCTCAAGGTAAGCTATTTTATTAGGTTATTCTTTTTCTAGATGCAGACGAAATTTCATTCAAGGGTCACCGAAAAATTTCCTCAAGGCGAAGTATCTTATTTGTTATGTGGACTCGATTTTTATGAAGTTGATTGCAGCAGGCCGCCACAATAATATTTATCAGGGACTACTCGTGTGAGAAAAATGTTTATTTTACTGCGTCAATTTCCTCTGACGAATAACCGTCTCATATTAAATATTAACGGGTACTTGAGAGATGCCTATATAATTTTACCAACCGATAACATTTGCAATGCGAAAAAATCAGCCGAAATCTCATTTCTTCCTAATTTTTCTCCGCAGCTCTTTAATACAAAATTTCAATTGTCAACATACAGTTACTTTTCTACCTCCCCGCGAAAACTCATTTCAGCACAGCGGTGATTTCCAGAGAGATCCGCCGAATGCAACCCTGACCAACCGGAGTCCGGAAAAAAAATCTAAACGTCTGAGAAGTGCGTGAAAACTGCACGCACGGCCATCCACACTGGAAATTCGAAAGAAACACCGCTGACATTCCGCAAAACGGCGTTGAACATCCGTTCTGCCTTCTGAAAATGTGACAACTCGCATCACCGCCTTTCCTGCATATGTAAGTCTTTTGTCAAAGCCGCGCCGTAAGCTATCCGACTATCGCTGGCATAACATTTATTTTGCCACGCTCTCCAAACGTCCAATGATTCCCGAACTTCCGCTCTCGAGTCCAAAGGAAACTCTTTTACTTCTTTTATTTTACACCAACCATTGTGTGTGTACCTGGTACTCTTGATTCGGCACTTCGCGTTCATATTCTTCACTACTTATCCATTCTCCCCTGTCCCACCCCACCCCGCAGACACATACAAAAGTTACACGGAGCGTACAGGCTTTTTTTTTCTTTGAGCCCGCGGCGTTAACTCTGAAACCTCCCCCCTAACCCTCGGTCCAAACTCCTACCCTAACCCGCGTTGCACGTGTTCCCCCCGCCTTGCCTTCTCGATCCCCCGTCCCACCGACCCGTCGCGACGGCACCCACTTCTCCATCCTCCTCACGACGCGACACTTCTCCTATTCCATACGATCAAATTGTCAACTCAGTCGCGGGTTTGAATTCGCCCACCGCTCTTCGCTTTTTTTTTTACCCCTTTCCTTTTTTTCCAGGGAGTCGGGATGAGGAGGGGGAGGGGGAATGGGACTTTCCTCTCACCCAACCCCTCTACCTTCTCCTCCTGTTTACATGCGTTGCTCTGGAGCGCGATTTTCCGGCGCGCCAATTTAGCTCCACCTTCCCCCCGACCCCACCAAACAGTAGTTCTCACCTCACCCTCCTCTTTCCTCCCGCCTTTGTTTTTCCCTAATTCTTTTTACCCCGCACGAATTTCATTTTTTTTATTTATTTATTCCCCCACCGTCGTTCCTCCCATCGACACACTCCTGTTATTTTTTTACCCCGGGAGAGGGTACACGCCTACCTACCGGCGTACCTCTCTGCGCAAGCAAGTGAGCGCAGACCCGAGGGCCCGCTGCCGTTTCGCTTGTCGTCGGAGCGGTTGGGGAGAAGGGCGTAGGGGGATGGCGTAGAAAGGATGGGTAGGTGTGTGTGTGGAGGCAGATGGAACGGGAGGGGGAACTCCGTTATATTTGTTCAGAATCTTTCCGGCAGGTTTTTTTTTTCACCTCCCTGTTTTTCCTCGCAATTCCCTCCCGAAACGAAGTGGGTAAAACGAATACGTTCCGCCGGGAGGGTGAGTGGAGGAGTGAGTGGTGGCGGGAAGGGGGTTAGCGAGAGGTGAGAGAGAGAGAGGGAAGGGTGAAAAAAAATACACGATGTCATAGTGTAGAGGACGCGGAGCCGAGGCGTGAGGATGAAGTTGCTGGGAAAACAATTGAAGGGGTGGGTGCGGGCGGTAGGGTGGACGAGGGACAAAAGGGTGGGAGATGGGAGGAGGGCAGTGAGGAGGAGGAGGAGGAGCAGATGAAGTTCGATGTAGTACGGTCCGCGAGGGAAGTCCCTATGCGGTCTCTAAAAGTGGGAAGGGGTCGGAACGAGAGTGTGTATGTGTGTGTGTATGGGGAAGGGGGGGTAGAGAGAGGAAAAAGGGCAGGGAGAAAGAAAATTGAAGGCGGCGCGCCGGTAGCGGAGGTACGTACGAAATAATTAAGGGCTCGGGACGCAAAAACACTAGAACGCGTGACGGGGAGTTGATTCGTGTACGTGGAACAAGTTATTCTTCGACCGAGGGGCGTCACTCATTTCTTTCTTTTTTTTCCTCTCTCTCTCTCTTTCTCTCCACTCCCCATCCCCCCCACCCTTTCCCCCTCTTCAACGTCCCTCTTTTATTTCGAAAATTGAAATGCCCCAAAACCAGTTTTCAAAAACCATTATTTTCTCGTGGAAAGCATTTAGTAGGCCCGCGTTAGCGCTAACGGTTAATCAATGACAGGAAGCAAAAATTTATCGCGAAAAAAAAGGGATGGACTTGCCTCGGATTCCAGTACTTCGACTTTTCCACCGAAAATGAAGGGCTTGAAGTGAAATTTTTTCGTCAAACAGGGTTCATGCGGGATCAAAATTCGCGTCGCCGAATCCGATAGTCTTACGGACCTTCTCAAATTATTCCCTATCACTAACCAGAACACCTATAATTACGACAGCGGTGACACTATCGTTGCCCCGAGTATTCTGGAACTCGCTGTGCCTGCAATTACCTTGTCGCAATGTTTTATCGCCATTGGCCTCCGCGAAACTTTTATCAGCCGTGGGAATTTCTTTGAGGTAAAGAAACCGAAGGTGACCCAGGAAAGAAAGAGCTCTCCGAACCCAGAGGGAATCGTGTCCTAAGACCTTGGCCGTGTCCTTAATGATTGGTACGTGCAAGATCGAATTTATAGATATACTCTAGTAGATCTTTCAAATCGGTTCCCAATAGTCAAGTTAGTGCAACTATTCCGCAAAAATAAAAGTTGATGGATTGACAATTGAATTGGAATAAATACTTATTTTGACAAAACTAACCTACGAGAGGAATTTTTTCTTTACCCCTAAAGAGATCGTCACTGGAACACAATGGAATTTGTTAAATTTCTATGGGAAAATAGGCTCCGAACAGGAAAATTATATGGCACAGGTCGTGTATAGCTATTGTTGACGATCGGATGGTGACAAAAAATGTTTATACGGCTCATGGCATTTCTTTAAGGTTTGAAATTAGATCAAATTCTACGCTGGGTGCAGCTACAAGATCAAATAGGTAAGTTTGATTAATGGCTGTTCATCATTTATAAGT
The DNA here is from genome assembly GCA_037158775.1 of Hetaerina titia. Lineage (NCBI taxonomy): Eukaryota > Metazoa > Arthropoda > Insecta > Odonata > Calopterygidae > Hetaerina > Hetaerina titia. The sequence continues at coordinate 66,931,023 of CM073777.1, read as the reverse complement.
CTGTTTTTCAGCGCTACATACATATTTTATTCATTCGAACCATCTCATTTAAAAAACTTGTGTACTGTAGTAAGTGTACTGTAAGCAGGGAGCAACAGAATGTAATTACGGTTGACGCAACTGAGTCGTGAATTTTGGTCAACATACGACATGGGTTCTTATGAACTAATAAATTTTGCATAGGATTTACGATCGATTTATTTTTTATCAAGCTCTCTGGTGGTTTTATTCAAAGTTGGATCGGGATGAAACTTATGCCCAAGTTGAACTACGCTCGTAAAATAATAATTTACTATTCCTTCAGATGTGTAGCAAATTTTTATCGGCATGTAACCGGACATTTTGCATGGAGTTTGCGCAGTAAAGAATCTTTAAGATGGATTTTATTGCATCCTCAGGATCTTTTAAAATGCATCGTAAAACTGAAGGCCACAGTTTATGGTAAATAAGTATGATAAGTTAGCAATACGGAATCACTAAAGTTAAAAATAATTTTGGGAAACAGCCATCACCTATACATTTAGAATGTAATGAAATGGCCGGCTGGAAATTATGTGGATGAAACCATGGAGATTTTGGCGTTTTATATATGTTTCTCATGATAGTGCGAGGAGAATCTTTTGTCTAGGAAAGTCGGAAATTGTAGTAAAATTTATTAATCGTCACAATCAATGACATCCAGTCACCTCCGAGTGCGTGGGTCAAGGTGTAGTTCGCAAACATTTTCTTTTACAAATGCAATTAAATATGAACATTTCGGGAAAGTAAATTTAAAAGTTATAATTTTTTTTCAGTAATTGATGAAAATAAAAGTTATGGGATCCATCACCATTCGGTTTTGATGGACATGCTAGTTAAACAATTTATACAGAGCATGGTCGCTTACGTAACTTGGTCGTCGAGGTAAGGTGTCAAATCAACGCAGATAAAAGAGATGTCAAGAGAAAAATATTAAATCTTTGAAGGAGGGAAATCACCGACGTAATATTTTGACAAAAAGTATAAACAATAGTGCAAAACGAGATATTTCGTTAGCTTTATTCCTTCAAAAAGGTTCATGAATTGACTGAGCATTGCATAAATTCGTGAGTGATCCATACATTGATAATATGCTTATAAAAAACAAAAAATGAAGAATTTTATTTGTAATTTTTTGCAGGATTTTAATGTTAAAAGCCAGGATCTAGTTATTTTATCGAATTACATTCTGATTGAAAAAAATACCAAAAATCCACTTCTAGTAAGTTCTTCCCCGTTTTAATTCGGGTTTAATTTATCCAATGCGTGTTTCATTTGAAAATTTGCTTTTTCAACGAATCATTTGCCACTACAAATAAAAACAAACATGTATGCAATGTAAAATTTAAGGAAAAATCAAATTTAGTGGGCCTACATTGAAGTGGATTCCACGAAAAACACCCCAAACAAATACGCTCGAGTGGGTTAATATTTTTCGATATCCGTGGGTTTACTCAGAATCCACGTAGCCTTTTTTGCGCATTTAATGTGCAAATTTGATTCCGTCCATTGTCGGAAGAGTTACATGAATCGCTTGGACAAATCGTTCCCGCCCACCTTCTCCCCGTCCAGATTCCAATTTCGTGATTCCCTCACGAAAGACAAAAGGCAACTGAAATTGGTTCCTCCTGCTCCTTGACGGAACGATATCCTCCCACTTCTTCCTCCCCTTTCTCTCACACTCACCCCGTCACCTCTCTTCCAACCAAGAAAACGGCGACGGACTACGTATCCTTTTAGCTATTCGAGACGGAGAAGTACGAGAGACTTGGCGGGGACGAAGCTCGAAGACGCCGCCACCATTCCCCCTCATCTCCCCAAGGACACTGATTCATTCCCCACTTCCCGAAAACACGCCTCATTGCGCTCCGTGAGTTCCGCGCCTTTCAGGGCCACTCCCACATATACATGGCGGGAAGACGACGAGACCGAGCGTGGTGGAGCAGATAGTCGTCGGGCGTCATATGATTGAGCGAGTCGGAAATCCACAATCTATTACACTTGTATCAAGTCCCGATTTTCTCTTTCTCTCACTCCACCTCCTTTATCTTTTCCATGCAAGTACTATCTTTCCCCATCCCATCTTATGGGATAATTTCTCTTCGCCTCGCTGAACAGACAGATGAAGTTACGGGTCCAATGCACCGTGAGCATCGAGAGGAACGGCGAGGAAATGAGGAGGAGACTCTTAGGGGAACGGAGACCGGGAGGAAAGATCCTGGAGAAGTTGAAGAATGGTGCAGGGGGGCATTTAAGATCAACCCTTGTGGAAAAGAGACGAGAGCAGTCTTCAATACGTACGGACCGCGGGTGAGAAATTGTGTTTGCGATGAAAAAAAAGAACATTCGTGTAAAACGTTACATTCTCGCGTCACTTGTCGGAATTCCATTTTTTTAAAATTCTGTGAACATTTCATGATACCAAAGTATGCATTCCAACCCGGTTTGCCAATTTTCTGGTTCAAGATTCGAAGATTATTAAACCCAACTGCTTCGACATAATGTGCATGGCGACTTTCTGGGGACGAGCGAAATTGCACCTCGCCTGAAAAAGGGAATCAAAAGATGAAAAAGGAAAGGAAACTGAAACCAGAAGTAAAACGTCCAGTTTTTTTTTAAACTGAGAAATTCCAGTTTCCACCTAAATATTTTAGGATTACTTGATACGGAGTGAGTCCCTTGAATAATCATCTTGAATCGGTAAATTTAGCAGAGATAAAAAAAGGAAAAGAACAGTCATCGGTACGGGTGAAGAAAAAATAATATGTGTTTTTGTGTACCTATCGAGGAGGAGACGTAAGGCCAATTTATAAAAAAAAATGAACACAGCAAACATAAAGGGATGAAGAAAGTGTGGGCGGAGAGCGCGAGTCGCAGTTATGGGTTGTAAGTTGCCACGCAGGTATTAACCAGGGGAGGTGGGGGTTGTGGGGGCGGGTGAAGGGTGTGGGAGGTGGAAGGGTTTACGGCCCTCGAGGCGGGCGTGGGATGGGGGAGAGGCGGGACCACTCTGGTAGTTCTTGCTAATTCCTCCACGCTTCTACACAGGCTGGCGACACCCTCCTCCCCTCCCCCCTGTTTCTTCCCCGGTCGCCCGCCTCTACACCAACCGCCCGCCCCACCCTCTTCTCAATTTACTTCCTACTGCCCTCCTCCTCCCCCCCCCCCCCCGACCTTTAAAACCAACTCCCCCGCCTTCCACCCCGACCCTCCTCCCCCCAAGGCCTCAAAAACTCGCCGGACTCCGTGCGCACACACGACTACCGCCCCGGAATCCGGTTTCTTCTCCTCGAATGCTTCGGAGGTTTTGAGTTCTAGCCGAGGAAGGAGATTGAGAGTGGGTGGGCGGAGGGAGGGGAGAGACCCCCGGTGCATGTCGGGAATAAGTATGAACTTGGTCGGGGAGTGGCTCGCTGCATGTAGAAGGTTGCTGCGCTCATGTTCTCAAGAAGAATGCTTAAAGAAGGAAGTGGGGAGGGGAAGGCCGGAAGGGTAGGCGGCGGTGGTACAGGGAGAAGGGGGTGGGGTTGGGAGTCGGCGGCGAGGTGGATTGAGGGAAGGGCATTGTGTACCATTGTTGGCAAATCCACCTCGTGGTAATGATGCTGGAGCTATCGTCACCGTTCGGAATTTTCAAAGAATAGATTCGAAACCGGGGAGAGAAAGGAGAGGGTAGGGGAGAGAGAGAGAGAGGGAGGGAGATAGAGTGAATGATAAACAACGTCTCTACGTGAATGCTGAAAGTCTTCCAAGACGTCCGCTCATAAAAGATTCCCTCTGGCTATCGAGAGACTTTAACTTGGCTGAGGTAGATTGAATACCGAGAGGGACCAAAGGGTTGTTAGTCGACTGGGACGGTTTGGTGATTGTATTCCTCCTCCGCTTCATTTTTCTTTATTTTTTTTTGCTACAACGGACGCGTGGAGATTGACTTTGATATCACATCAGTGACTCTTCCTTTGGCATTCCTTTGATGAGTGCTGCGGGACATATTGAGGGACCAACGGCGCCGTGAATGAAGACTCGGCGATCCCCAGCTCGATAGTTTTTGGCTGGCGCTGACTCTAATTTGCTTTGCAAACTCGTGAAATATTCAATGATGGCGATTCACTCGCCGTGATGCGATTTCATGAACCTCGAGATGAATTTCTTATTATTCCCAACAGGTCACCCTTGAATTTATGCGCACAAGAATGGAATCGAGCATTTTGCCTTGTGAAAACAATAGCGGAACTACTTCTTGATCGTCAAATTTCCGCGCAAAAATCACGCTGTTGCATACCATACTCCTTGACTTGAAGATTTTTAAAAAATATAAGAGTGGTGTACAAGAAACTCACGAAATAAGCAAAAGAGGATAAATCCAACAGCGTATAAAAAAATTCGGGACTATAAATTGAATGTAAATAATTTTTGGTTTGAGTAATCTTTTTTTCTGATAACAGAAAGGGAATTGGATGAAAAGTAAATATTTACATGAAATCAATGAATCAATGAAAATTGCATGATTTAGATTGTCATGCTTGCGTATAAGTATGTGTTTACGTATTATTATTAGGTATATACCATACCGGTTAAGGTAGGTTTTTGGATGGACACAACTATCAAATAAATATTTTGACTCCAAACAAAACCCAATCCAGCAACCTAATCTACATCAGGCCTCTCTTCATCTCTGTGTACTTCTTTCCTCCCTTCATGCCGTCCAACATCCCTATCCTGTTCCTGCCCTTTCCTCGTTTGCCTAACATTCCCCCCTCTGTTATCGTCTTCAACATCCCACTATTGCCGATCCATGCCGATCCATATTGCCTTTCATCCATTTTTCCTGCCTCTATAGGATTTCTCCCAACAAACCCCTCTCCTCACCCACCATTCATAGGATTCCCTCATTTACGTATATTTGCAAATAATTATTCATATTTAAGCCTAAATGGATATTGCAATAACACCCTCCACTCATGTTTTTACGGGGGGGTTGAGGGGTATAGTGTAGATGTAGGTGAAATATTATCTGCTGTACCAGGGTGAGGGGCAGTGAATGCAGTAGGTGCTGTGAAACCAGAGGGTTGTATTATTTTTAAAAGTGCAGTTACTTACTAATTTCACGGTTGTGACAAAAGATTCGTCCACGCCCAGGGTCGAGTTTCAAAAGACAAGGGGGCCTCCGGTGCACCAGATAACCAATGGCGTGACTATTAAGAACATCGTCAAAATCAGGCGACATTCTGGGACACCTTGTAAAGTTTGTGATAAATGGATTTGCATGCAGAACATGACCAGCAGTGATTGCCTAATTAAACTGCATCGGGGAAGGAAAAAGGCTAAAATCAGGATGCATTCTGTCCAATCATCAAAGACATTCTTTCAGCTCTTCGTTACCTGGGAAATGTTTAAAGTTTACTAGAGCGTTTCACGTCTCAAAAAGGTCAATCTTGAGCAATATTGAACATTACTGACTGCATATGTCAGTAAGTTACAGCAGTTAAAAGCATTTTGTTTATTGTTAACGATTAAAGAAAATGAAAACAACTCACTTCGATATTTCGGTGGCCCCAACCACCTTCATCAGAGTACGAGGAGTCACTGTGACTATGATATTTATGTTAAAACGTGTATCTTGAATCTAAACGTCAATATGTCTTAGGTTCCAACAAATATTTCTATCTATCACCTTTCAGTGATCTGTGAATATTCATGGAGCAGTACAGTGGTGGCTTATCACTAATGGCCCTGAAAACTTTTCTGCGTGGGAATCCCATTTGAAAATCCCCTGGCATACACTGATAGCGTCGAAATACAATTTGGTGAACATGTAGACACGGGCATAGGTACTTAATGGGATAGTTTCTCTCTCGAAAACTGACCCAAATTGAGTTGAAAAGCTTTGCGTAAAAATAAACAGCGAGGCGGTAGCGGAGAAGCGCAAAGATTAGGGTGACGCAAGGATAAAGTTGATGATTGTCGTAAAATCCTGTTTATATAAAGAGTGAAGCGCTAAGAGCGAAATATGGACTGGGACCTAAAATGAAAATTGATGAATAAAATTGCTCCTTCCGTGTTTTTCCGCAGAAAACCAATTGCAAAGCTCACGAGGAACCAAAATGAGTGCATATCAGAATAATCAGCTTTGACCGGTTTTGAATTCCGACGGAAAAAAAATGTTGAATTTATGTGATAGCGAGGCGTCTATACTTCAAAAATGTATTAGAAACAAAAATTCTTGATTGAGTGAAAAAAAATAACTCGAGCTATCCGCCATACTCAGCCAGCAATTATGAGCGTTTGCATTCAATTTATTTCGATTTTTCGATTCAGCCAATCGCAACGAGTTTATTGGACGTTTCCGCAAAAAGCCTCTGCGGGAGTGAAGGAAAAAGAAAATAAAGACGATTCCAGGAGCTCCGGGGTACAATATTTTCGAAAACGAAAATGAAAAAAGAAAAACGTGTATCGAAATAAAGGGAATAAATACAAAATTCATTTGCCTATCTCGATACCTGGGAAACCATTCTGAACGCAGGAGCCGCGGACGAAGCTGGGCCCTCGGCGTAATTGGCTTTTGAAAGAACCCATTTTGCGAGCAATTGGATTTTACCTGCGGTGCCAGAAAGCGGGAATCTAACAATCGTCGAGTCGGGGATAAAAATTACAATTGTGGAGTAGTGAGGGAGACAAGCGAGGCAGAGGGATGGTGGAAAGGGGTCGGGAAGAGGCAATGCAGAGAGGGTGTGTTGGCGGTGACGTAAAAGAGAGAGAACATCTGTCGAGAGTGGCAGAGCGATAAGGGAATAAAATATCATTAAAATTTAGCAACATTCCAATCCTTTCATGAATTCTCAATCGCGTTTTTTTGTTTAAATATTATGTTATTAAATACACATACAATGCATCGTACCAATTAAAAATTTCCACATCCCCTGAGGAGTAGGAATGATTTAGCAAAGTATGCAGTCAAGGAGGCATTTATTGAATGGTATATATATATTTTTGTATATATATATATTATTATTAGATAACACTTTTGTGAAAATTCCACGGACGTGCACAATAATGTAAATGGACTGGTCGACACAAACACAGAAAAGAGGGACTCACTGGGTCTCGAATTTTCGGTGGTGCAACCACCTTTCTCAAGAGGAGTTAGAGAGAAAGGTGGTTGCACCGAAAATTCGAGATCCAGTGAGTCCCTCTTTTATGTGTTTCTGTTTGTGTCAAATAGTCCATATACAGGAATAAATAAAAATTACCCAAAGCCGTACTCTTAGGGGCACTAGTTAGGGGGCGGGGGTTTGCCTTGTCTGAGTGTGTGGTCCCTGGCGAGGATTTTTTTCCCCCGTAAACCCTGAGTGCGTGTGTGTTTGTGACTTGCAACGGTCAATTTGCACTGCAAATACCGGAGTGAGAGAGTGTGTGCGGTTTTGCTATCCTCATTCTTTGCACCCCCCCCGTGTCCACTAACTAGTGCCCCTAAGAGTACGGGTTTGGGTAATTTTTATTTATTCCATTCATTCGGCCATAGTACCTTCCCTTTCTCTTTATTTAGTCCATATACATATGTTACTTTCCCCTTTCCTAAAAATCTATTTCTATGTGAATGAGTATATGTTAACCGTGTGGCGGGATTTCGCGTTTGAATGTGTATTTGGCCAATGTAGCTCGTCTCTTCTTCTGGCTATGCGTGCCATGAAACGCACCGTTCCTATCCTTTATGATCTCGTGTGCTTGCTAACCTACTATCCTTTCTTCTTCTTGTGTTTGTCTATTTCTCCTATGGTTGGTGTAACAGCTCCTTGATGCCATCTTCTGGGTAATGATTCGGAGCACTTTGGCGCTTTATAAGATCGCAGATTTCAATGTAAAAGTACTCTTCCTCGATAGCTCAGGTGGTTTAGAGCATCCGCCCGGCAAGTGGAGAGATCCGGTGTTCAATTCCCGGTCGAGGAAAATATTTTTACATTAGTGGTCTACTTGATTCCGCCTTCCCCACCTCTCCTGTGTTCGTGTTCGCTCCTTTATGTGTGTTCCCTTCCCCTTCCCTAATATATCTATTTCTATGTGAATGAATATATGTTCGGGATTTCGTGTTTGAATGTGTGTGTGTATACTACCTTGATCAAAAAGTTCCCGGAATTTATTCAGAAAATTAAAAATACAAGTTTATTCATCTAAATCTACTACCTTGATCAAAAAGTTCCCGGAATTTATTCAGAAAATTAAAAATACAAGTTTATTCATCTAAATCTATATTGTCCCCTTCAAAGTAATCCCCATCGACTGCAACACACTTATGCCAGCGCTTGATCCAATCCTCGAAACATTTTTTATATTCGGTTTACGGTATGTCCATCAGTGCTTCCTGCGATTTTTCCATTACTTCCTCTCGGCTGCTAAAACGCGTTCCCCGTAATGATTTTTTAACTCGATCGAACAGAAAGAAGTCACAGGGAGCCAAATCAGGTGAATTCGGTGGCTGTTGGATGGTATTTGTTGCATTTTTCGTCAAAAAATTACGAATAATGATAGCACTGTGCGACGATTTCTGGTCTCTTTCGGCGAATTGCTTCACGCAAACGTCTCATAACGCCCAAATAATACTCTTTGTTTACTGTCTGGCCTTCTGGCAAAAAATTATGATGCACTACACCGTTGTAATCCATGAAAACCGTCAGCATTGCCTTCTTTTTTGACTGAAAACGACGTGATTTTTTTGGTCTCGGCTCATTTGGTGAACGCCATTCACTTGCCTGATGTCTGGATTGCGTGTCGTACTCATAAACCCACGTCTCGTCTCCAGTAATGATCCTTTTGATGAATGTGGGATCGGATTCAGCCTCGCAAATCATGTCTTTTGCGACGTCAACACGGTCTCTTTTTTGCATGAAATTGAGGTCTTTTGGCACCAACTTTGCTGCTACACGACGGAAACCCAAATCATTAACCACAATGTCTTGGGCGGATCCATAGGCAATGTTCAAGTCCTCCGCTATTTCTCTGATGGTTAATTTGCGGTTATTGACCAACATTTCTTTTACTTTATCAATTTTTTCACCGACTTCGATGTCGATGGTCTGCCACTGCGTTCATCATCTTCGATTGACTCACGACCACTTCTGAACCACTCGTGCCACTGGTAAACGACCGTTTTTTTTAGAGAATCGTTGCCGAAACACTTTTCCAACATTTCCAACGTCCGTGCGCCACTAAATCCGTTTTTTACGCAAAATTTAATACAAGTTCGTTGTTGAAAATTTAAATCCATTTCTGCAATTGTAAAAAATCGCCAACACATACAGAGATAGATGTACTCTTGGCTACGTAACTTTTGCAAATGTCAAGTTTTGACACTAAGATTTAAAGGGAATATCAACAACAGATGTACCAATTTAACAAAAAAAACAGAACTCAAATCGGAACGATGGGAGCGCCACACGGTGGTTATTCCGAGAACTTTTTGTTCAAGGTAATATATATATATATATGATGTCTAACCATAAACATAATAATCAACCCGAAGGTCGGTTTAGTAGGTGATGGTAGAGCTCACCCATATACCAGCCCGACGACGTGTGAATATTCACACATCAGGGTAGGGGGGCCAGTTCCTTTCCCTGTGCCGGTTATGGTTTCCCACCCATTACCCGAAAAATCAACTAGCTAAGGTGGAGCTGCATGTGCCCAAAGTGCCTTGCCCGGGAATCGAACCCGGGACTTTCCGGTCAGTAGTCCAACGCTCTACCCACTAGACCACCGCGACCCGCAAATTGTATACACATACCGAAAATTCGAGAACTAGTGAGTCCCTCTTTTATATGTGTTTTAGTTTCTGTTTGCTATAACTATTTAGTGAATTTACATTATTGTGCACGTTCGTGGGTTTTCCAAGAAAGTGATTATATATATATATATATATATATATATATATATATATATATATATATATATATATATATATATATATATACACGAGGGTGTTCTGAAAAGTTTCCGACCTAACAAAGAAACAAGACATGTTTTCTGAAATTTGCGTGTGTGCGTTTTCCGGATTACCATGGTCGGTAAGGAAGAGGAGAGATGATACTATTTCAGCAAATGAAACTTATGTTTGCACCTGGGATTTTTCACCCTCTGACAGATATAAGCAACGAATAAAAGACTAGCATGAAAAGCATTGGACGCTGTTGAAACCTGGTTTGAGGTTAAGGGGCCGTGCATGGATTCTGTATGAAGGCATGTGGGTATGGACAACAATGAAAGTTTTAATCTGATTAGAAGGAAAAAAAGATGAAGGGTTGTCCACAGAACAGAGAAAAAGTTGGTGGTCAAAATTATAACGAAGAAATAGTGGATGTAATAGATAATGGAGAGGTACTAGGATATTGAATGTTGTGATAGAAAGTGGGTTAGTTATGAAAAAGAAGAAGAAAATAGGCATATTGGAGGATGTACGAGAGAACAGAAAATATGGATAACTGAAATAAATGTATTGTATACAGAATTGGACTGGGAAGAAGTGATAAAAGGTATCGTTTACATAAGTTCATAGCGATATTTAGTTTCCAGCAACCGTCCATAACATTCATTTGTGCAAATAGCGAACCACTCAAAATGACAATGAATTATATCGCAAAGCTGGTATTTCTCCGCATTGTTTTTTTTTGGGTTTCAGACACTTTGATAACCAATTTGCACCACGTCCCTACATCCAGAAAATTATTTCCCTACCACCCATATACGGCAAGACACAACACTCACCACTGCTGGAATTTAAATGCATGAACTGGGCAGGTATATCAGTCACTCCAGCCAACCACGCCGTCCGACTCAAAGCCGTTGAAACGATGCGAGACTACCTCAAGCCTCGAGTGCGTCGTAGATAGGCCTCACCCGCCCGGATAAAACGAGAGCGAACAAACCACGATAGAGAACTAAAGGGCTGGAAAAGGTGAGGTCGTTTTCAAAATATTCCCTGAAATGACCTTCCCCTTATTTCATTCCCCCTTCTCTCCATCCCTTTAAATCTCTCCAGCCTCCCTCCCTCGCCATTCTTACTCAAGCCGCCTGCCCGTCCACCGTTTTCAAGTACTCCGAGAAATACCGCGGACCCAGATGAGACGAGGGCCTTGGAGAGCACCCACTCTCCTTCACCCATTCCGTCAGCCTCTCTCTCCTCCTCACCCTCTTTTCTTCCCACCCCCTTCCCCCCGCCACGCCCCTTCGCTCCCCGCATCGGAGGAGCACCTTAAAAGTGCCCCACACCGCAGCGTGCCTCAGCCACCCGCCTCTATATGGTCTAAGTGGTCTCTCCGTCTCCTCTGCTCTCGGCAGTGTAGGGACGAGGGTGGTCGGGGGAGAAGGGTGGCGGGGGGTTGCGTGGTGGCTGGTTGGTTGGAGAGGGATCGGGGCCTGTCTCTTGTGCAATAGAGGCTCGCATTCTCTGAGCTTCTTACACTCTCCAACTTCTTTCCTCCGTCCCCACCTTCTTCTCCTTCCTTAGTTCCTTCCTTCACTCACCTTCTTTTCCCACTTCACTTCTAACCCCCCCTCGCTTCGACCTCCCTTCAATACTCTTCACCCTCATCCTTTCACCTTGGCGAGTGGCGACGAGCACATTTTGTTCTCCACAGCGATAGTTCATAAATAGCATGGTTCTAGACGTGGTAACGAGTATAAAACTTTCATTAAGCGAAGTACCAGTTTGGACGAATATGTTTATAGGAAGTGTGGAGCTTTATCTAAGATTTTTATCAGACCAGAGTGAATTGCCTCCAATTCGAAGTCAATGGAATGCATATTTGCTTGACTTGAGGCAAAAATCCCGGTATTGGTTTCACGGACTTGTGTAATAGATTTGTTAACCCATCTAGTTCGATTTCTTACCAAGGGTTTCATTTACATCTACTTAATACCCCGCAATCCGCCTCAAGAGCGTGTGGCGGCGGGTGTTAGGGCACCACCCGTAATTAAGAAAGAAAAAAACCGCATGCAAAAGCCACAAACAAAACATTGTATACATTCATGCAAAAACCCTTGTAACCCACACACATGGAACACACAATCTACCAACTAACATACACATGCACCTACAAATATGCCTGATGCCTTTGAAATGTTTAATTGAATTGATTTAATGATTCAATGTTTAATTGTAATTGTATAATTCTGTGGGTTTACATTTGATTAGAATTTTCTGCTGCTCCAGACTAACGGATATCTCTTATTTGACTTAAATTATGAAATAGCTCATGCCGCTGAAACGTGCGAAAAAATCAAATACGGCTATTACGAGCCGTTATTGATTCCTCCAGTACGTTAGCCGCCGCACCATTTCGATCCCCGCATTTCATTCTACCGGCAAAATTTTGGTTAATAATGACTCCCTCGGGACCCAAAAAGTAAACTAGTTTTTTTATTATTCCACTCTTACCTTTCAAACTTCAGCGAAATTCATTACCTTTATCCTGATAAAACTATTTAAGTTAGATTTTTGGATAATTTCCTCGAACTCATTACTGCTCTTATCTCATCCCTCATCTTATTATTTTCGTACATACCGGAATTATATTTTCGATAGCCCCCAGGATTTCATAAAAAAATGAGTATACGAAGTGGAAAACTATTTGACTCGGCATTCATGCTTTCTACTCTTACCTGTCCAAAATACGTTTGTCACTGGTCTTTCCTGCGAGCTCTAAACTAGTTGAACGCCTCAGTTACATGGAAGTGAAGGTACACCGGAAGGGAAGAGCTCAAGGACAGCGTTGCCGTTTCTCTCTTAATATACTCGAAGGTAGGAATATTCCTACGGCCAAACTTAAGCAGGGGCAACAGTGCAAGGTTCATTCGACGAAAGTTGGAGAACAACAGAATTTTCCGCTGATTAAGCCTCACCCGCTTCATTGTTAATATTTCCGCAAAGTCACCTGATAAGGCGTTTCCTCTAACCCTGAGTGATAGACATTTTTTCAACAGATAATAACAGATCACAAAAATGATCATTTCAGATAATAACTTCCCAGCTTGCTCTCTTTTATGATTTTTTGCCTTCTGTAAGGTCAGAAGCCGTGTATGTATGTAGGAGTATTAAAGTAATCACAAAGGTTTCATAAATGCCAGCACACTAGCATTCCGTTGCGGCAAACTTGCTGGAGGATCGTATATTAAGAATGTCTCCCTTTTTGTATTCTCCCTTTTAGTGGACTATGAATTTGTGGCTTCAGCATGCGGTTTTTGTTTCTTTCCAAATTACGGGTGGTGCCCTAACACCCCCCGCCACACACCCTTGCGGCGGCTTACGGGGTATTGAGTAAATGTAGATGATCGAGATGAATCAAGTTTACGGAAGTTTAGGTGAGGTGCTCTAGCAACAAAAGTCAGCTTTGGTAAAAGAAACAAGATCTGTCAATTGTTTTCATAAAACAAAACGGTTCGCAGAGAATCGACATTGTACGAATAACTTGTCACAGATTGCTAATATATCCCCCATCTTGATATACAAGTACACTTGTACGACTAATGCTAAGAATGAACGAGGAAAGGACATTAAGAGTTTATTAAGGCACAAGTAAAACGCCCAAACCATTGTTTTTGTTGAATACTGACGTTGAAGTACTAAACTTAGTATTTTAATTAGATAATACCTCTTCAATATATAAATATGCATATAGGTATGCATGTGTTCGGAGTGTGTGTGCGCATGTGTGTAGCTTAATTGGTAGAGCATCGGCCAGGCAAATCGGAAGTCCGTGGTTCAATATCCGGTCAAGAAACCTTTTTCTCTGGTTGTAATCCGCACCCTTCTACCTTCTCCATCCCCATTCTGTTTGTCTTTTATCTGTTTCTATCCCTTTTCCTTATATCTATTCAAATATATTAATTTCTATTACGTTTATGGGCCTACTTTTTACCAGCTACGCCAACTAACACTTTGCACAAGTTTTGAAGACGTCACAGTAATTTTCACTAGAGTAATCAAGACTTAAATTTAATAATTAACATACCATTCTGGCTGCATGATAATACTAGAAATTTGGGTGATAACCTTTACATTTAACTAGAATCCGATAAGTGGTTGAAAATTCATTTGAATGTCAGAATTGTTTTCTGTAGTCATGTCTCATGCATATTACGTGGCTTTATCCGTTCGTGTTCTGTGTATATCTGGTGTGGATACACCCCATCCACATTACTTCCCGGTGGATTACAGGTATGTAGGCGAGTAAGATATCATAGAGTATACTATACGAGAATTTTCCAGCATTGTTTCAAGCCCTTCTAAGTGAATTACATTTGGTACATTCTTCTTTCTGCGGCAGTTAGAACATCCATCACTTGTCAAAAGAGACCTGGCTTCAAATTTTGGTGAGCCCTCTAGGACCCCCTAGACGGAGTATAGGGCGTGTAATACCCTGCATAACTCAGGTGCATTACGTCATATCCGGGTGACATCTGTCATGAGGTGACAGGACACGGGAATGTATGCGATTGTGGGTAAACGTGAAGGACACATTCTTTAAATGAATGGCACATTAACACGAGTTTCCGCCTTTAAAGAACTTTATAGCGATTGTTTGAAGTTCGGACTACCGCGAACAAACATAACACTTAATTTATTTGCCGGGCATATTATATGTTTTATGATGTTTGAAGATATCAAGGTTAATGACTCTGTGAATGGTAGTGATTCCGCCGAACTTTTTTCTTCGTCATGTACGTATCATTCTGTCAAGCCTCAGAGAAAAATAAGGCAACAAATAATTCGATTTATAAGTCAGTTCCAATGTATCCATAAAATTGAATTATTCTATTTGGTTTACCTTGCTGACGCGTGGTTTATATGTTACTATACTTATGGGGTTATTTGTTTTCCTATTCTGTGGCATAGCTATCATTAAAACATTCATGAGTGGCGAAGGGTTTTGGGTGCTTTTGTTCGATGGAATATTTTTTTATTGTAGAAACAGTAGCAAATATTTTCTATAACATTGTTCTTATTTATGCTGGAAATACCAAAATAGCCGTTTTTTTCCTTCAAAAGATTCTAAATACGACCGTCAAATACGTGATCAGAACGATTTTGAATTTTTCTCTAAATATTATCATGATATTTTCTTCAAAGTTTAAATATAAATTTTAGCTGCCGCAGATTAAATATTTTCAGAAGCTTTCATAAATTTGTCCTAACTGATTGTCGTTGGACCATGAAAGGAGAGTTAAACGAATGTTTAGGTTATCTTCGCAGGGGTTTCTGGGGATCTTAGGACAAAGATTTACTTCCCGGACGAATGGAAAGGCATTAAAAATGTATTTTAAATTTACTGGCCTTCCTCCAAATGACTTGGATGAACTAAGCAATTGATTCAAGCAAAGTAAAACATAATACACCCAATAAAAATTATACTGGAAAATGTAATCCTGGGAGACAGCATTTTTGACTTCCCTCCTTCATTGGTTTGTGTATACTGCTGAAAAATGTCTGGCAATTAATTCTGATTGAAAAGGAACAGAATTATCCTAGAGAATACGACTAATTTGCACTTTTAAATGTTTTAATCACTCATACGAAAGTAAAGGATGTTTCTTCGAAGCCACCGATGGAAAAGTTAAAAGACCCGGATCATCTTCATCTACTTAATACCCCACAAGCCGTCGCAAGGGCGTGTGGTGGGGGTATTCGGGCACCCCCTGTGATTAAGAAAGAGAAACTCACGCAAAAGCCACAAATTTATACAGTCCACAAACAAAACATGGTATACATTCATGCATGAACCCTTTCACCCTACACATATGCGAACAAGCAAACTACCAGTTAACATACACATGCACCTATAGATACACTTAATAACTCTGCAATGTTTAATTTTGTTCCGGCTTGTAAATTAAATGTTTTTAATATTTCTAAATGGACTTCGGTTTCTTACTAATATGATTTCTGATTCTTCTCGGAAAAAATAAGTATTTGAATCTATCTGTATTGGAATCTATCTCCCTTATTTTATCTGTGTGGTCTGATTTACGTAAGTAGTGTGGGGACATTATAATTCCTTTAGTGTCATCGCTAAACTCGTTGGTTCTGAATTTTTCTAAAAATCTAAGTCTCGCTTGTTCTCTCCGTAGTTCAATTGGCTCCCAGCCTAAATCCCCTAATAGACCTGTCACACTTGTGCTTTTATTATAACAATTTTTAACGAATCTGGCGGATTTTCTCTGAACTTTATCTAATTCTTTTTGCCATATTTTCTGCCATAGATCTCAAATAAATGCGGCATATTCCAAATGAGGTCTAACTAGAGCAAAATAACACCTTTCTTTTACTATCTCATTGCACTCCACTACTGCACTACATTACATTTCCCCACTACCCGTTTAATGAAGCCTAGTTTCTTTAAGGCGAATCCGCATATTGTCCTAATATGTGCTCCCCAGAAAAGGCGTAATTCATCTGATTTCCAGTCCTTGGCACGGGTAGGCAACGCCCTCAACTATCAATCCATCCGTCGAGTTGATGGATGCAAGTCTTATATTATACGAAGCCCAAAAACAATCCACTGAATCAGTTTCCTTTGTTAGTAAACTATATGACTATTCAGGTAACCAAACAGTTCTTCCGCAAATGTTGACCACGGTGTTTGCGTGAAAACATACATATTTTTGCTCCACCTAATTGACGACGCGTCACTAGCAGCTCAAAGACATGGACATGTGTGCATTTCCACCTTCACACCCTCCGTTCTTCGACCCCTCACTTTCCCCAGACCCCTTCCGTGCATACGAAAACCTCACCGGGCTGGGAGAGAGGAAAAGCGGCCAACCTTCATCTCCACCGCTCGCCCACTCACCCAGAATTTCCTTTCACCCATTCACTCCCCCTTTCGTCCTCCCACTCACCCATCTTCCCTTCAAGGAGCTAGCTCGCACCAAAGCACCACAGGTGCTCAAGGAATTCCTCCGACTATCCTCTCCATGCTCTCTCATTGGCCCTCCCTGCAAGGGGTTGGAGAGAGTGCGGGCCTCGTGGGAAGGCGGGTCAGAGGGGGAGAGAGATTCCTTCAAAAGATGACGCAGGGGTCTGGATGAGGGAAAAGGGGATGAGGGGGGATCTTGTGTGTGTGTATGTGCCGTTCTCTAGACCCCTATCCTTAGGCCAAGGGGGAGGGGGGCGGGCCGAGAGCATTTCTTTTTCGGCTTCCTCCTTCGCATGAGAAACTTCCTCTTCTGGTCTTTCGCCCTCCCTTGGTTCTCGAGGAAGGGCTCTCGCGAGCATGGGAGGAGGGGGAGATGGGCGGAGGAAATCTGAGGAAAGGGACCCTTGCCCTTGGCTCCCTGAGAGTGAGTGGTGTTGTGGGTTCTTTGAAGGCCGGGGAGGCATGTGCCAAGGGAGGGGATGACTGGCGGACTCGTCGGGGGCGGATTCCTCTTGAGTGATTTTTTCCCCATACACAACTTCACGGAGGGTGGCGAAATGGCTTAAATCCATCAAAAATTTTGCCCAAACCGAGTCCCGGCGCGTGCATGACCTCACGAGCCTGCTGCTTCAAAAAATTTCGTGAACATTTTGAGTAATTTCCTTGATTGAAAGATTTGAAAATTTCAACTGTGGTCTTACTTATTTCTGCAACCTTGGTCACTGCCCTGAGACCGTTTTATCACCGTTGTAGTTCTATAATAATTATCAGATTCAAAAATAGAAATTACAGATTTGTAAATACTATTACAAGAAAACATTTTTTTTAAAAAGGAAAATGGTTCACAAACGATTAAATACGACGTTTAATTTCACTGTTTGCAGATGTAGAACACTGATGCGCTGGATCTTTCATGCGACCGAGTGAACTTTAAGTTATTAATTAGTTCTTTGATGCATCAAATTGATTAATTCAATATATTCTAAAACTAAATTTGTTTTATTTCATCAAAACACAAAAAATATAAATTGGTATATTTTTGTTCTTTTTTCACCCAGGTAGCGATATTCATGCAGGCCATAAATACGCATTATCTTCCCATTCCGCCTTCGTTCGCTTTTATTTTAATCAATATCTTATTAATTTTTAATAATTTAATAATTAATATAACAACTGTACCCATTTCGACATGCCATCACCTTTCAATATGTTCCAATCCAATTCTCCCAATCAAATTCGTATTCACCTAACTATTTAATTTTGCCGAAGTCATTACTTTTTAACTTGATAATATTCGAGAACAAACAATTTTGCTTCGCCACTTAAAATTTTTTATTACCACGACCTAGGTTTCGTTATAGTATAACATCATCAGGTAACTATAACGAAACCAAGGTCGTGATGGTAAAAATTTTTAAGTGGAAAAGCGGAGTTGTTTATTTTCAAATATTGTTAATATGAAGATTTTATACCAAGTTACGCCAGAAACTGTTTTACTTATTCACTTGTTTCCTGTCCCTTATGTATTACATTCACTGCAGTCTGCAGCGGACCAGAACCACAGAAGGTTTCCTCCTGACCGTCATGTTACATTTTCCTTCCTCAGCTTTGATGTTTCGAAGTTTTACAAACTTACAATCCACAAATATGTTCCTAGCATTATTCTCCTTCGTTTCACATTCCGTTTTCTCCGATATCTTCTTCAAAATGATCCATATGCTTTAAGGCAACGATAACTTGATCGTCACAGTAAATATACTTATTTTAATGGACTTTATTAAATTTGCTGAGCTATAGTATATACATTTGCACATTCATATATTTGAATCTTTTTCCTTCAAATAATAGGCTGGGTAGATGAACTGAGGGAAAGAGTCCGTCTCTTATAGTCATTATCCTTTCATATTTTACTTTACCTGCGTACTACTCTTAAACATTTTCAGCCTTTTCATAAGACAACTTCATTCCATATTTCTCCGGCATATTGAATTAAAGTTATTTACATGATTAAAGGGTCGCGGTGGTCTAGCGGGTAGAGCGTTGGACTGCTGACCGGAGGGTCCCGGGTTCGGCAAGGCACTTTGGGCACCTGCAGCTCCACCCAAGGTAGTTGATTTTTCGGGTACCAGATCTTCCTGGGAAACCATAACCGGCACAGGGAAAGTAACTGGCCCCCCTACCCTGATATGTGAATATTCACACGCCGTCGGGCTTGGTACATGGGTGAGCTACCATCGCCTACTAAACCGACCTTCGGGTTGATTACTGTGTTTATGTACATGATTAAATCAATGTTGAAACTACATTAGAATAGAAATCTATCTACTAATGCAATTGATTCAAATGATTCCAGCGTGAAAATTTGAAATTAATATTTAGAAGATTCAATGTGAAAATTAATGTGGAGAAGGGTGGAATAGAGAAATAGAGGAGGAGACAAATTTTTTAGTCTTTGAAAAGAAAGCTTAATCATTAAAAGACACATCTTAGGAAATTTGATTCAATTAGATGCTGCTATACCTTATTTTTGCAGGAAAAACGTAATTTTTAAGCAATTTCGTTTGTTTCAAACCGTAAGGTCTAACTGTTCTAACTCCGTAGTTTTACGATTCAAAACCCACCAAGGTATGAATACAAAGTATTCAGGTTTTTGTATTTTTGAGTTTAGTGTATAGCATGGTATTACTTCAAACGTTGGACTATCTATAATCTAAATGACTCATATAATCCTTTGTTTTTGCTATATGTATCGAAAAAAAACGCAGTAGATGCGGGCCTAATTAGAGTAATAATAAACTACTACCGCGGTGATATGTAATTTATGCTGATATCATAACTAAATAGGTAAGGGTAAGTTAATGATTATGGGGAAATAGTGAGGATTTAAAGTCAATTCAATCTTAAGAAATAATGATAACATAACTATGCACATTGAAAAAGTGTAAAAACAGAATTATCGGTAAAATTTACTAAAACATTCCATCATTCCACGGGTTCAATGGCACAAAGTGTGTTATCGAAGTAAATTGATCTATTTTTACGATTAAATGTACGCTTTAATTAGGTACGGAAGAGTTTTCAAATTGTTCATGAATTTTACTCGTAAAACACCCGTACCAGAGTCCCACCTAACGCCTGACTTTCGATTTTCCATTAAGAGCTCATTTTAGTTGACGGTGGTAAAAGATTTGGGGGTGGTAACTTGAAGGATTAATTACTGGACGACGTTGCCACATAACTTTATCGGAGATTTCAACAGTATTTTATATCCTGTGACATAGGCAACACATCCAACTTGCTCTTCATTTCTTCCTCGCAGTGAAAGCGATACTATTCACTGAAAGCTATTGAAAATGAAATAAATTCTTGAGCTGTAGGATATAAACTCGGAAGTTTAAACTAAGTTTGGGTGAAGTCAGCTATACAGGCGTGAAGCTTTAATACACGCATCTTTTGTGTGTAAAATGCACTTAACGGCTGCTTCGGCACTGACGCCATCCGTAGCCTGGCTACCGATTTACTTTGCAAAAAAAACATGGTGCACCACTGACGGATTTTCTATCCACAACTTCATTGTCTACATATTTAATTTTGGTGAAGATTATATCTCTTAGAATTGAGGCATATCCTTCTAATGAAAAGCCAATTTAATGGAAAAATAGGAAAACGTGGAATGAAATTTCATTTTGTAAGTTCAAAGTAGAGAGTAAAACAAATTCTACGCGAAAAGGCTTATATTTTTTCGAAATATTACATAGAAACGATAGTTACGAATATATATGTGATCATGTAATTGGATATTACACTTGAGCAGGTGGAACAGTTTACCTATTTCGAAAGTGTTTTGGATCAAAATGGTCAAAGTAGTAGAGACATTAGCGGAAGAATTGTGTTAGGCAAAGAAACTTTCACAAGGAGGGGGAAAAGGCTCGCCGAAACTTTGATATGCCTAATGGTTTTGTACGGCGTAGATACATAGTTGTCGAAGCAGGGTAATAGGAGTAGAAAGAAGACGGCGTGTGAGCTATTGGATTTGAATATGAATTTAAGTAAACTCCTATAGCCAATAATAAGAAAACTTTGGAAAACTCCAATCCAGTCAACATCACTTGACGTCGAATAGTGCTTCAGTGCTGACATTTTCTTGTTCACCAGCGGGAAGATTTCAGAAACCTCTCCCCGCTGATGGTCACCGGCTGACCGAAATAACGTTATTGGAGCTTTCTTAATTGTTCTTATTTCTTGACACGGATACCCTTCGGTATCCGCGTGGCAATTTTCATGTATATCTACGCCTATTGTAGTTTTTGTACCAAATGCTCGTTATGATTCATCTCTATCTCCTGTAGAACTCTTATTTTTTCCTCCCCGCAGTCATTCCTTGTCCCATAACCGTTGTTTGTTACCTCATTACCATCTATTCCTTGGCCTACCGTCACGTTCCGAGCCCCATCTTTATAAAATATTTACCTCCAGGAGCACTCGCTCTGATTATAACCTTTGATGATGAACCGATTATATCATTTGATTGTCTTTTAACCCTGTAGATGTTTTCCTCCCAATGACTTTTTGGTAGCATGTATTCCTAAACATTGACCAAGTTCGTTGGTTCTGCTTTTATTTCTAATACTAATACATACTAAGGTAGACAGTATTACTATATAAAATACTCCTTTATATTCTCTTATAATAAACTGCAAAATGCTTTACCGCTACTTTATATAAAATTATGTACACCAAATAGGAGAAGAAAGTAAACGACTGCCACATAATGCAAACAATTTACATATATCGTTCAACACACCTTCCTCTGTTGGCAAGCGCTCGTGTCGAGCTCGTCTCCAAGCGTTGCTTTATTTCACTGCAGATACTAATGGAGCTTCCTTATGGAGTTGTGGCTGTGCTTCTAATTGTAAAAGTTTGTCCCCTGAACAACTTCTGCTACAACTCCGAGACGCCCTGAGTAGGTGAGCGGTCTGCAACAACTACGCAACTTCCGAGTAAGTAATGCGATTCTTCGGCGTATGGTTGTGGCAGCCAATGAGGAAAGGACATGAAAGCGTTGGGCTGCATAACCTTCGGAAGAGGCACAGTTAAGAAATCTTCTCCTCAATCTAAATGAGTCTAAAAAATTCGCAAATTTTCAACTTCCGGAAATGGAAAAAAGTTTTAGTTCGTTGAGACAAGACACAGCAAGATAAGAAATAAAAAAATCAAATTTTTCATGAAAATTTAAATACCCTGCTCCTGTGAAACAAAAAAAAACAAGACCTTGATATGAAGGCAAGGCAAAGTGATCATATTGAAAAGTCAATAGAACCACCAAGAACACAACCAAGCACATTGTGACTTCATTTTAAGTAACACTTCAACAAAGTACCCGCAAAAGAAGGCATCAATCAGCGTACTGAAAAAATAAATTGAAAAGGTGTACACTTCCGGGAAAGCTTTCTTTCAATTCCCTAGACAATATTACATACGAAAAACTTCAACGAAGTCACGCCTGCCTCTGCCATTTTTATCCCTAGACAAATATTCATTAACCCAAATGAATTCATTCCCGTCCAGTTAACGCGGCCTCACCATACTGTGCTAAAATCTACATCTCCATCCATCCCGTGGTTTCATATGACGATACTCTAGTCAACAAATTGGAGCGTAACCCAAACTACATTTAATGAAACATCACTAAATGCGCCCCCGATACAGCATTGGAAACTCACAGGTTGAAGCTAAACCATAACTCATTAACCAAGCAGAGCTTGCATATGCTTGCATTACATTTATTTGCGAGAAGTTTTCTTCATTTTCATAATCACCTATGTATTTTTCCTACGCAAAGAATTTAAATCACCACAAACTTTTGGGCACTAATATATTTTCTTCTAAATATATCGGGGAATTATTAGTGAAATAAATCCGTGAATGCACGCACTTAAGACTCGAGTTTTATAATTAAAAAAACGTAAGAGAAACAAGGCTGAGGATCTGGACTGCGGACGTGCATATGGAGTCGCTGATTTAACCAAAAAAGACGTTTTACATGTTTTCATTACTGGCGAAGGCTACCGCAGCAACGTGCACAGACTATATATATATATATATATATATATATATATACTGAAAGGTACTCGGGTACACATAAGGAGGCAGGTAGGAGATTGGTAAGCATATTACACGCATTCTCAAGGATAGAGATAGGAATATGGGGAAGTGGACAGGTAGCATGTACATAATATGAATGAAAACAGCCAGCCTAGTGTGATAGTGGACGGATTCCAAACAGAAAAATCTTCCAATGCAGGAATTAAAAAAACTTGTCAGCAGATAAATGTTCTTTTCTACTGATGAAAGGAACACTATAACTACCGAAAGGTTGAACTAAATACGCACGCGATTTCACTTTTTTATGCTTACATATGCTGAAGGGGAGGACCGGAGCTTTCAAAGCTTCATGAAAGTACATCGTTCTCTTTTGTTGACTTTCCACTGCTATTTTCTCCTAACATCGTCGATAACGTAATCATTACATTATTATCACAATATGTCACAGCTGGTTTGAACTATTGGCTGATTGTGTGTTATATATTTATTATTTTTGTGTACACGTACGAGTGTGTGTGCGTATATATATTATATATATAATTTAATATATTATATATATATATATATAATGTATAAATTATACAAAATTCTCACAGATGTGAATAATAATGTATCTGAAGTTAGCACTAGCGGACAAAGGCAAAACCTCAGAAACACACAAACAAGAAACGAAACTCACTAGTTTTCGAATTTCGGTGGTCTAACCCACCTTTCTTAAGGATGAGAGTAAGGTTCCTTCTCTCCCTTGAGAAAGGTAGCTTGGACCACCAAAAATTCGAAAACTAGAGATTTCTTTTTTGCGTGTTTCTGTGTTTTTGTCCTTGTTCGCTAGTGCTAAATTCATATATATATATATATATATATATATATATATATATATATATATATATATATATATATGTGTGTGTGTATATATATATATATATATATATATATATATGTGTGTGTGTATATATATATATATATATATATATATATTCAAACTTGAAAATCCCGCCATACGGCGCACAAATATTCATTCAAACAGAAATAGGTATAAGGAAAGGGGATAGGAAAACACATAACACATAAAAGGCGAACACAGGACATGTGGGGAAGGCGGTTTTTGAGCAGATCACGAAATCGCCTTGATTGATCACGATCACGTCCTGTGTTCGCCTTTTATGTGTTTTCCTATCCCCTTTCCTTATACCTATTTCTGTTTGAATGAATATATATATATATATATATATATACATATATACTCACACGTACACACATCCATATATACACACATATATATATACACATCCATCATGAGTGTTTTTATTTATTCTTACCTAAAAACACAAATGTCTTTCTGCAGACCATAATAAAAATAGGAATAACTAGTGGAGAAATCCACCTTCATTTCAATTATTAGATGATGAAGTTAGAGTGAATTACAAGGAAGTTGAAGAGTGGGGTTCGGGGATGAGATCCAAGGAAACCATTTAATATTCCATTTGAAAAACGCTCTCCAGTCCTTCAACTTCACCCCGCCCCGTAAAAAAACTACCCCCTTCCACGCGACCACCTTCCCCCCTCTCGTCAGTCGCTTCCGCCCTTGGGGGGGCTGGGTGGTGGAACGGAAAAGTGGGAGACACAGAGATAGAGAGGGAGAGAGAGGAGTGTGAGGGAAGGGGAGGGGGGGCGTGGTGGGTGAGGGCAGCACCGGGGGAGTATAAATAAAAAGCGACGCTTTTTCGGGAGCGCGGGCGTCCATAATATTACACCCATTAGCATTGCCTCGGGCAGAGAAACGAGGGCCCATTTACGCTCCGAAAAACAAGTTTAACCCAATTTTTCGGAGGGAGCCCTCGCAAAAGGGAGGAATGGGGGAGGACGGAGGAGGCGGAATAAAATTTTTAATCAAAGGGGGACCAGGGGTTGTGTTGGTGGAGAGAGAAAGAGAGACAGGGGGGAGGGAGAGAGGTGGAGATGGGGAAGAGATGGGAAAATGGAGATATGCAAAAAGGCGACCGAAAGAAGAGTAAAAAAAAATATGGATCGGATGGCGGGAGGAATATAATATGCCTTTTTTTTTGTGTGTAACATTTTTTCTTCTCGGCGGATTGTTATGTAACACCTACTCGGCGCGAGTTTGGCTATTTTTCGGACTGAGTTAATCTAATTTCGCCGTGCTTTTGCGTGGATGGGAATGGGATGAGGGCGAAGGGGTTTCGGGAGAGTTGGGGGGGGGGGAGGAGGGAGAGGGGGGAGATGTGGGAATGTTAGTCGGGGAAAAACGTTGGAATATATCATATCTCCTTTTTCGTTCCTTTTATTCGTCCATTCGACTCGGTCGAAATTCGTCGGAATCGATGGCAATTACTTATTACCGAGTGAGTAATGCAATGAATACGGGACGCAATATTAATTTCGCGGATAGTAACGGGTGTTTTTTGGGCGGATGCTCCGTTTAGCTCGTTCAATCTAGATATGTAGACTCATAGTCACATCAAATCATGCTCTACAATATGCTAATCCCATGAGATAATGAAAAAAAGCAAATAGCGGTAATACCGACGGCTATCCAAAAAGCAAAGGCCCATTAACGAGTTTAGGAGATGCAGATAGGCGACGATGTAGACCAAGTAATCGAATGAATGCCATGAAATGAAAATTCCTTTCTGTCATTGGAATATACTCGCATACTTCTGCAAAGTTACAACCTGTTTTAATACTTATTTATTTTTACTACCTCGTTTTGGCGACACATTACCCCGTTCATTACGAATATTGTATAAGTATACGGGCATTGGTACGCAAAAAGAATTGCTCATGGATAAAACGACTCGCTGATTTAATACCTCCAAGTACCCTGAATAAATAAATATGTGGCATTATTAAATATATATTTATATCAACAAGATGTCTATGATTAAATTAAAGTCGCTTATATCGGATGTATATTGATCTCATAAAATTTATAATAAAATTATACACGTTTTTTAAGTGAGAATTATCTAGACAGACCCAAACCTCCTCAGTTTACTCATGTTTATAAACGTAAAAGTATTTTCCACAGTTTTGCGGCTATATTTCTCGTTGCATGTCATTATTTGGGCAACATTGAAAAGAATAAGTTGAATTTTATTAATAAAAGATCCATAAATCATGTCATTGATAAATCCCACTTACATAAATTTGTCGTGGATTTCGAAATTTTTGTATTCCTTTGTGTCACTAACGGCAATTTTTAAGAGCAATGAAATTCCCCCTGGACACCAAAAGGCTCTTCCTTGACGGCCAAATATTGTTTTTTTTCACATATTTCAAAAATAAGATTTATTCATTTCTTGTTCAGTATTTTCTTAAATCGGAATGAAGACGTTCAAGAATAAAAAATTAATTGAAATTTGAGCTAAATCATGCACCGAGAAGAAAATATATCAAAAAATAAATATATATCCAATGCAAGACTATTTTATCCGCAAAAATATGGTTATGCCAAATTTGAACAAATAAAAAGAATTGACGGAGCATTCCACCTCCAAACATAACGTCCTATATTCAGTAAAGCGCAATCTTTCGCATTTAGTTCAATTTATGAAATATGGCATTTAAATCCATTTTAAATATGGTCAGCTGTGGAGTTAAAAGGGTATATTACTTTTTCTCAATGAAATTACTCCAGGAGCTGTGTTGTATCGTCACCAAGTAACTTTCATGAGAAGGATAAGGGGTGGGTGGAAATAACAAGTAGGTAGAGCGAGAGTTTTCAGTAATAAAGTCCTTTGGTAACAACGCACCTTTTTTTATCACTCTAAAAACTTAAGTCTCATTCTTACAGAATTTGTGAGGTCTTAAAGCTACCAATATCTCATTTCCCGTTTAATTTTATGTATTAATTGGAAAATAAAGTAAGTTACGTAATGTTATGGGAAGCATTCCTCACCATTACAATGTGGATCGTTTTTTTTTATTGTTAACGGAGGGATTGTTCCTTTGAAATTTTTATTTTTCGGGATTTTTTTATTCCCACTCTCAGCGAAGGTAGTTTTTAAGAGCAATGACATTCCCCTGGATTCCAAAAGGCTCTTCCTTGACGGCAAAAAAAAATTTTTTTCTACGTTGCACGCATTTCAATAAAAATATAATTTTTTCCACCCTATCCCATCAACGAAGATGTATCGGAATTTTAAAGAGGTCCCATGGAGATTTTCTTTTACTTCGATATCTTACGTCTTTCATCCTCGGAAGACCCTTATTATTTCGATCATCTTGTTAACTTTGAAGCGGCCAGCCTTCAGGAAAATATAACCTCACAGGAAGAGTGGGGAAGGTAACAAAAGTGAAATCGGTTTGTTAGTTGAAATTTTATGTTGTAATCGATCTGTTTTATCAAAATAATGATTTTCCTTTCAACTAATCTTTGAAATATTTTGATTAATAATTATTGATACGAAAGGTGAATTTGATTTTCTCCAAAATTTCCACTGCAACTATCGTTTGCTTTACTTCAAATTCACTCTTCATAAAAGAGGATAGAACCTCTAATATATTTTTTACTAATAAATGAGTTTCTTAATTTTAAATACAAAAATTATTAGTTGATCTTTTCGACCCACTTCATATTTTAATCATAAATAAATAAGACACAAAAATTATTCATTAGAAATGCTCTCGCGATGCCTGTACGTATAATAAGATTCTTATGAAAAATATATGTCGTTAGTATCATGTATGACTGAAAGAAAACAAGGGATTACTCGATATAAAAAAGTGGTATTCCAACAAAGAGTACGTACGACTTTTATCCCTGAAGATTTACACACTAGAATATATTATACGAAATGTTAATTATGTACAACTGATAATAACTGAACTGATAATATGTATTTATGAATGAAATATACGATATGATGTGTATCTATCGAAGGTATGTATGGTATACAAACCTTCCTTATTTTTTAATTCCATGTTCGCAAAATGAGAAATGGAGTTTAAAGTGAAATTTTTAATGTACGAAATCCAACTGAGAAAATAACGCCGTTATATCGCTCTGCTTATGGATATGATACAATGGTTTTCAAGTTAATGAAAAATTTCCTTTCATCTGGGTAAGACATGAAAATCAGTCCTACAGGGAAACCACAAACGTATGAGTTACCTTAGGGTTACTCGTAGAAAAGTACGCCAGAAATCCTTCTCCTTTGCTTCATCTTAAGCATTAACAAACAACGTGTTGCATGTTTCACAAATATCACCTTTAGGAGAGACTTAATAGGAGATTAATTCGCATTTGGTAATGAAAGGAATGACTATTGATTTTTATTCTTAGGAGCACTTAAAATATGGTAAAAATAATGGTATCAAACGGGATCCACATTTTGGGGTCGAGAATTTTACACATGCGAAACTGAATTGATTCAGACGTGAAATTAATTTAGATAATTACTGCAAAAATAGTATTCATCCGGATTAAGCTTAGTACAAAATAATCACAGTTACAGAATTTATTTAACAGTGCATCAAAACGAATTACTAATACTCATTAATTACTTACGACAATCAATGTTTACACTTCAAAACTGACTTAGCGTAGAATTAGTTTTTACAAAATATAACTGTGTTTTTTTAATAGCTCGTTCAAATATATAAATAATTTTACTTTCGGAATGTGACTGTTCTAAAAAAAATCACTTTACGAATCTCCATTGAAATGATCGATGCTTCTCGCTTTGGACGATTTAAATTGGCTCGCAGGACCACGGGACATATGTTTTTTTTTCAAAATCAGCTCGCCACCACAGCAATCCCTTATTTTTTCCAATTTTTGCGATATTTCTATACATAGACGTAACAAACCGCAACCGAATGAAATTTTTTATGAACCACTAAAGGCAGTAAATTTTCATAAGATAAACTCACTTTCTTATCATCCATTATCCCCTTTCGTACTTCCTGTAGTGTGGGCACTTACTATTTTTATAATCAAGAAGATTGATTGCAACTATCATTCAATATTTTGCATACTTTCTCCCCCGTTTTTTACCCAAAATTCCCTCTTTCAATATTCTGCACTGCTTTGATCTTTATCGCACATATAAAACCACCTTCATTATGGTCCCTAATCTTTGTGTGCAATCCTCCTTTCCTCCTAGACCAAACGAAACTCTTTTACGGCTGTTTTCCGTCTGATTCACCCCATCCAATATACTTATTCACATGTATACGTACACCATACTCTGCGAAGGCTTATGGGGACATCGCCGGAATCTCGTATCATATTCTTCCTTGGAAATCTTTCTTACGTAACTTTGCACTATTTTTTATTTTTTAACAATCTTTTCTTTACCTCTCTCCCTATGCTTAAGGTTCCTTCACCCCTTCTCCATCCCCTATAAATAATACCAATGCTTCTTTTGATATCAAAATCCTCCTCAGTCACGGGGGTTCTTTGATCAATTATGAAAACTCTTGTACTAGCCTTAGCATTTCTCCTTCTGCCATAATACATATTTAACTTCGTTCGTGAATGCAGTGGTAGGCAGATATAAATAAAATACCTCTCGGCGACGTACATTTCAGTATTTATCTTAAGGATGAAGGACAAAATTCACGTTTATTCCATATGCATCAACAGTTCTTTTCGAAGATTTATTGGTTGCAACCATACATTCTTCCCTTTTCAATGTAAAGCCCCGTACGTCTTTTTTGTTTACATTGATTCACGACCGTAGCTACGTTCCCTGTATATTTAAATTCTATACGCCTTGATATGGCTTTCGTAGCTGATAGACCCAATCTATGCTTAGCAAACGCATTAGCCCAAAATCAGTTCCTAGTGGGGACCAACATTCCTTTATTTACAGGAAGCTATTTTCCTTCGTCATATATGTTATAATTTTAATTTCCCATCGCAAATATTTTAACCGTAGTCAGAAATGTTGAAAAAAGTTATTTTCAAGGTAAAATAATATATCCATTTATATAGGTAGAGACATATACTATTTATACGATATAATGAAAATCAGATAGGATGCTATGATAATAGGATGTTCTACGGATATATTAAAACTTAAGCCTGAGGTCGTTTCTTGATTTGCAATTTGTGTGGAATAGTGATATTGTGTCTTGTTTTCCTCATGGTCATTAGCAATATAATGTTTACATTGTCTTGAAACAGGAATAAAGTAAAATCAACCACAAACGCAACAGGATAAATTAATTGAGCGTGTCTAAACACCTGCCCGAGGTGATGATTCGGGTGAATCCTTTCCACCGAATTACATGATGAAGGGCTATCTGATGTTCTCAAATCAAGCAATTATGTTTAATATTTGCTACAAGTTGGTTTCAGTTTTCGGCTAAACTGACCACAGCACCGAGATCATTAATCGAACCTTTTAGGTTATAATTTATTGTCATGCGGTGGAACGGCGAAAAGACGAAGACACTAATGCTCAGAATCTGATATCGACAAAGTGTGTTTCTTAGTATTTCATGGATTCTAAAGATATGATTATCAGCCAGCATAATGATCGATTAAGAATATGTTCCAAGTCTCCAGTTTGCCAGTACTTTTCGCAGAAATTACTCCTTGCTTTATAACAAACTCGATACGAACTGGAAGAAGAATTGAGGATTATAACACCACCCTTCCTTAAAACGTGAAATTAAAAGCAGACAAGCTGAAAAATACTAAAAATATACGCTCTTTATCGTTGTTAGAGATAACTTTTCTGTTATCAATATTAATGTCTTTTTACTCTCACAAAAAATATATTTCATAAATTCTCCACGGTAGTGTGTATAATCTTTTATTTATGATGGCGTTTCCGCTAGCGTGAAATTTAATTTAAAACTCCCGACCTTTAAGTTGCTAGATTTGTTAACCGTCTCTCTCTCCTCCTTCCTTCATTCCACGCCTCATCTCGTCAGTTAGTGGTAGCAAGGAGCCTATCAGTTAATGCCTTCCCAGAGTTCCGATGTCGTGTGATAAAAGAAAAGGTGGTAAAGGTGTTTTAAGAGCCTCTAGGGGGATCGAATTATTGCCACTCATCGAAGAAAGAAGGATGCGCCCTCACTTGAAGAGGAAGCTAAGACGCCTTCGAGGGACGGCAGGTTTTGCGGGATGGAAAGGGGGTTTAAATGGGGTGGGCGGGAAGGGGGAGGCGGGGGGGCTACGCCGATACAGGAGGACGGAGCGCGGCTCGGGGTAGGCAGCGGGGGGACGACATTAAGTTTGACTATAGGGAGCGTGTTTGACGGGAAGAGAGGGCAAAAAAGCAGGTAGTAAAAACAAAGAGCTTAAAAAAAAACTCTCCACTACCTGGAGCGACTCTGGACTCTTTAACGCATCACGGTGAGCCCTCACACGAGAGATATATAGTATTTCATTGCCTCATCATCGCGGGGCCATTAAAATATCCCGTCCAAACCAACTCCTCCTCCAAAACCCCCTCCGTCGGCTACTTGTATATCGCATGTGCGCCGCTACTAATCTCAAAACACCGCTCATTCCTACTCATCCTCCTCCCTCCCATCACAGCTCACCCTAATATTCCCTTCTCCCCTTCCGCGGTGGTACTTAGAGCCATTATAATTTTCACCGTTTTTTGTTCCCCATCACACTTGGCTTGGTTCTTCGCCCTATAGGTACTAATCGCAACGAGGGACGGGGGTTGGCGTCGTAAATACGCTGGAAACCAGCAAGTTACCGAGGCACAACGGAAACAGTGTTATTCCTCTTTTTCACAGAAATAAGAGGGATAAACACTAGTTACGAGGGCGAAATAGAGATTCTCCACATTTAAAGACACCATCCGGAAGTTGATTGTACCAAAATTCGTCAACGCTGGAACGTGAAACAATCATTTTGTCTGATTTGCGATCATTATACCGAGCATATAATTTTCTTCAACTCATGCTTCCCGTGTACTTCTGAGTACAATTATATATTTAAAATGTTACGCGATCAACGGGGTTAATCAGATAAAGGGCGCACATTCCAGCAAAACAGCTTCTTAACATTTAGGGCACCAACACTAGATTTAATTTTGGAATATCAACGTTTAAAGCGTTCACATCTTGCTAGAAATAATAAAGACCAGGAAATATGAAATAATCGAAATCCTAATTTTTATTTCAACTTATGAAGGCGTAAATTTCGAGAATAAGAAATTCTGTGACTCTCTAATTCATTGATCTTAGGTCCACGTTTCCCCAGATTTGAAGAGACTCCAGTCGAATTGAACGGAAGACGAGAATATGGGAAACAATGAAGAGATTGTGAGCAGAGTCATTATAAGTCAAGAAGGAATGAAAATCTGCACAAGATCAGTTTTTAGGTTGTACAACTGTCACTTCAATCATGTGTCTAAAAGTGAATGCACATCACCAAAACCTTCGTCATACGTTAATGAAGGCAGGAGCGATTTCAATCACTTTTGATTGTATGAGCGCCATCGTATTCACGGCGGTGTAATTCACTCGGAATTTCACCAAAGAGAACAGCTCAATTTACAAGGTTCGTCCGGAAAATAAGTGTCTTGACAAATAAGTCTTTTTTGACAAAAGGGGAGTCGTCCACTACGAATTTGTACCTGAATGACAAACTGTAAATGCTGCATTTTACGTCCAAGTGCTCGACAGGCTTCGAAAACGAGCCGCCCGCGTCCGGCCAGCGATCAAAAACATCTGGCGGCTGCGTCACGACAATGCGCCGTCTCACACCGCGCTTGTCGTGTCGGACTTCTTGGCCAAGCACGGCGTGGCAACGCTGCCGCACCCGTCCTACAGCCCGGACTTGGCACCACCGTACTTCTTTCTGTTCCCGAACATAAAGAGGAGTTTGAAAGGAACGCGATACGGGACTTTGGACGCCGTCAAAGAGGCCGTCACGATGTGTCTTCGAGAGGTTCCCGATGATGCCTTCGCGGGAGCGTTCCAGGAATGGGAACGCCGCTGGAACGAGTGTATCGACTCATAAGGGTCCTATTTTGAGGAATATTAGCTTGAGATATGTAAAAGTGTAATAAATTTTTTTTCCTGAGCTCAGTACACTTATTTTCCGGACGAACCCTGTATATCATCAGTTCCTCGGTAGTCTAATTTGCCCTGAGACGACTGCGAGTAACCTATTGTGTGTCACTTTATATCAATTAAAAGAATCACAAAACATGAAAATTATCAACGTGAGGATATGCCTGTTAAGGCCATGATCTTTAGGCGACAAAGATTAGTCCTGCGTTCTCTCCTATTTTTTTCATCATGTATCCCTCCTCCTCTCCCGGCTTCTGCCCCATTTTCTCACCCCCCCCCCTTAAAATCCATCCCAAACACCCTTTTTGGCCCTTTCCCCTTCCGGAGGGGAGTTAAACTTCTTTGTCACGCTTCTGTTCCACTCATTCTTGCCACGGTAATTAGCGCCCATTCCGAATTTTTTTTTCCTCTCTGTTTTTGAGTGCCTTTTTTTTTAATGGGGATATATTTTTTCGTCCCCACCTCGAAACCCTAGTTCCCATTATGGATGCCATCTTTTTTTCCCTTCCGCGATCCACACGGTCTCATCTTACTCACTTCTGTGTACATATATCTTTCTCTCTCCCTCTCTCCTGTATCCCTTTCTCTAGGGATCTAAAATTTCATTTCCAACACCACCAACGACTCTCCTCCCTCCTTCCTCCCCTAACACCCGTCCCAGGACAAAGAGGCACGGATATTACCACGCTCATTAAGACTGATTTTTTTAAGAACCTTGCCACTCGTCGGCTTCCTGGAAGGTGAAGGGAATTCCGGAATACTACCCTATTGTTGTCGCTCCAAAACGTTTTACCCTCTTTTTTCAGTGCCTATGACAGGGCACTTGAACTGAAGGGTGACTCCTAAATTCTTTGCAGCCATCGTCCAGTCGGCGTCGAAGAAGTCGGAAGAGAATGAGAAGTGTGTTCTGGAAGGGAAAATGACTGAGAAACTGACTCCTCCGGTAATTTACGTACATTGGTCTATTTAATCAAGAAGTATCCAATTGAAGAACGCACTCTTTAATGTTACGTGGGCATCTCAGAGATGAAATATTGTCAAGTTTTCCACGAGCGATTATATTTACTTGGTTAGACTTTCAGAATTTACCAAAAAGATCGGTCGAAGGTTGTAATGGTGCGGAAATTCTAAGATACTGTGGGTAATTTAGTGATAGCACACGGCCAACACACGGAAAAGTGTAACTAAGAATGAAAATCTGTAAAGAGAATAGCTTAATTCGAAAATTAAGATGCTTTATCATGAGGTGAAATTAATTTCACCAATTTGCTAAAATATAATTGTCAGACGAAATGCGTTGTTAACAAATTCTTCTTCGATTAATTGAAAATGAATGCCTAGAGAAGAAAGAATTTGAAAGAAGAGAGGGTAAGGGAATGCCACAAACCCTCAAGGAAAATGGATTGTAAAATATTGCAGAACGAATAGAGATGAGAATCGCATTATTTATACAAGTCATGCAAAGAAAGTGTAATGAAGGCATTAGTAGAGATAATATAAGTTCTAAGAAATTATGTACACTTTAGTGGGATGGGTTTTGTATTGGTATACGAGTATGAAGTAATGAAAATGCTGAGAAAAGTCAGTTTATTTCAAATTTGAGTCAGTTGATTGCCTTTAATAATGTAATAAATCTTCCTTATAATCCTTGTAAAGAGCAAATTGAGCAAACATGATTGCTGTATTAAAAATACTGTAGGATTTTTAACTATTTCAGCGATTACGTGGGTGAGCAGAAGTGAAGAACCCAACATAGTATTTAGTAATCCCGATTGTGAAGTACTGAAATCCTTTATTGCGCTAATTTTAATATTGGAGTACCATATTGAGTAACATATTGAGTTCATTTTTCCTTCTCACCCGTAGAACTAAGTGTTGAATACATATTCACTTCCTTAAATACTTCGCACGCGTCTTTAGGATACGTGACACGGTTGACTCAAGAAGTTGAAAATTTATAAATATCAAGTTCATATTACTACAATGAGACTCTCTCTTGGGGGCGATGAGGCCGAATTTATTTGCGAAATGTTTTTTAACGAAATGTGATGGAAAACTATATAGAAAAAACACTCTCCAAAATTTGGCGAAATTCAAATCATCAAATTTCCCAAGGAACTAAAAAAATCAATAATTACGCACATCCGATTCATCAGACGTATGGAGTCGTGGTTTCACCGACCGAGTCCAATAACACGCAGGCTACTAATGACGTCGAGACGCCTACCTAACCGACCACTGATGCAAAGGTGGAATTCACAATTGTTCTCCTGTCTTTACACGAGTGCGCGGCGGAATTAATCAATCTGTTATTGCCATCTGTTATCAGTCACATTCGCACATCAATGACGCCGGGAGTTTATTGCCATCAAGAAAAAGCTACCCACGATCCGAATTCCGGCCGAAATGACTCCTGCCTCCCACCTGCCGCTTCTCACTGTTTTTCTTCCCATTCCTCATCGACTTGCCCGAGACTTTCTTTCATTTTCCATTCCCTCATCCTAACTCATTCCCTCATTCCTTCCCCAAGTCCCCTTCTTCGTATCGCCACCCCATTCCACGTCTTTGCTTCGCTTAATGACCACTCCTCGGCTGCTCACTAGAGTGTACTTAATTGGGAAGGCGTCTTTCAAAAGTCCCGCGACGCTCACTCGGGATGAGAGGCGTAAGGAGGAGGAAGGAGTTCGTCGTCTGAAGGGGTCCAGCGGATTAAGGAGGAGGGTTGGGAAGAGGGGGAGGGAGACTTCTGGATGGGTGAGGGGAGGATTTGAAGAACTCGCACCGAAAGGTTGTGTGGGGTGGGAGTGGCGCAGGAGCTGAGGTGGTTGATAAGAAGAAGTGGGGACTCTAAAGAGACCTGGAGAAGGGGTGGGTGTGGGAGCAAAGTGGAGGAGGAAGAGCCGAAAGAAGATGAGGGGATCCATATGGAGAGAGGGAGGGGGTGGGTTAGAGGACGGTGCAGAATACTTGTGAAAGGGAAGAGGGTGGCGGGAGTGGTGTGGGCAGAAAGGGAAAAGAGGCAGTACGAGTGGGGCGCGAGGATGAGGCAGGAGAAGATATGCACAAGGACCTCTCCACTTAAAGGAAACTTGCCGAAGTCGTAGCTAATTAGGTCGCAGATTGGAAGCAATGGAATATTTTTTTCTCTTACTCTCCCACCAGTACCTCTTGAAACCTTTCTTTGGTTCTGGCTGCTTCTGCCTTATCTCTCTACCCGTTCCCTACTTACCCGGGCTCTCGCTATCTCTCCGGGATCTTGCTATTACTTACTATAGATATAGGCCCCTTGTGGGTGGATAGGGTTTTGAAGATTCTTGAAAATTACTACACATCGCCTTTGGCTTATGAATTACTTCTGTGCAGAATAATTTATTTACTTCCGCACACTTTTCGCTCCACATTATTTCGTTCTTGAGGTCATCTTTCATCTCATTTTATGCCGCCGAAAAACACACAAGTACCTTATTGCCTCCCTTCTCTCAGTTCGCCATAAAATATGTTTTTTCCTAAAGCTTTGAGTATTCCGATACCTAATAACCTATCCTCATCTCTAAACCTATCTTATAAAACCGTAGCTGCACTTTTTCACATAACCTTTCCATTCTGCCCAAATTTTTCTCCAACCTTCTGTGAACCCTCAAACTCAAAATCTTCCAATTTCATCTTATCCCACTTTCTCAAAGACAAAGTTTCTGAAAATTCAAAACGCTACACTTTGTGCCAAACCCTTCGCTAATCTCCGCCTTACAATTCGCGTTAAGAGTTACGTTTATCGACTGTCTCCTCTTTGCAGATGCTCTCCTGGAAATCATTTTGTTGATTGAAAATGTTGGCGACACCCCCTCCCCTCTTTTGAGAAACGAAAGAAACTCCAAAGTGTTTTAAAACTAATAAAAACTACATTTCATGTTGTTTGGGTTTATGTTTAGTGCCGTTCAAGTTAGTCAAGGAAGAGGCATCGAAGGTAGAAGGCATTGGCTGAGAGCGGTCGGTGTCCGAGGTGACGCGTGAGTGAATCTAATTCCGCTCAGCGCAAACACTCACCTCATCAACTACGAACGAGGAACAAATTGATGAATTTTGGGATACATTTTGTGGGCGATTTATAACAAAAGAAACACACAATTTGCTTTTTAGTAGCCACTAACTCAATATATTCCTATTTCAAAAGCAAAAGTTAGGTACTTATATATATATATACATATACGTGTATATATATATATATATATATATATATATATATATATATATATATATATATATAATCTTTGCTTGGTGACCTTTAAGTAGCCGATAGAACCAAGCAGCAACGGAAATTTTCAAACTGAGATTTCAATAAAGATTGGTCAATAGTTACAGTTGAAAACTTAATATAATGGTATGACCACGATGACGGTTACATATAGCGAAACCATTATGTGAAGAAAGAATTAAAGAAAAAAATATGTACAAGGTGTTATAAAGTCACATCTAGATAAACAACCGATTGAGTTACCCTTAGTACACGTCCGGGGACAGCGGAAAAACCTAAGTTCCAATAGTAGAGAAATTGCTCCAAAACGCTGACTCAATAATGGAGCACAAACTTTTCAGCTATTGGAGACCAATTTTACTTCGTTTTAATACCCCCGCCGTTTAACTCTTCGCAGAAATAAATGAAAATATATAAAAACTTGGAGAGCAACAACCTATATAAGAACACATAAAAAGAACACGCTATTTTTTTAATAATTTCGACGGAATTTAGCTCCGTCTTCCTCAGAAGAAACAGTAGTACTCTAGTAGTTTCTTGAAATTCAGTAGTACTCTAATACCACTGTTACCAGAAATAACGTGTGAGTGTTCCTTTTATGTGTTCTTATATTGTTTGCTGTTGTCCCAGTTTTTTTATTCAACATTTCTGCGTTACTTCGACGAAATCATATATATATATATATACACATATGTATGTATATATGTGTATATATATATATATATATATATATATATATATATATATATACGAGTATATTATTATTAGGTAATC
Source organism: Hetaerina titia (assembly GCA_037158775.1). Lineage (NCBI taxonomy): Eukaryota > Metazoa > Arthropoda > Insecta > Odonata > Calopterygidae > Hetaerina > Hetaerina titia. The sequence goes on along the minus strand of CM073777.1, from coordinate 66,892,959 downwards.
TACCGGTTAAGGTAGGTTTTTGGATGGATACAACTATCAAATAAATATGTTGTGACTCCAAACAAAACCCAATTCAGCAACCTACTCTATATCAGGTCCCTCTTCATCTCTGTGTACTTCTTTCCTCCCTTCATCCCGTCCAGCATCACTATCCTGTTCCTGCCCATTCCTCGTTTGCCTAGCATTCACCCCTCTATTACCTTCATACGAGTATATATATATATATATATATATATATATATATATACACTCGTATTTATTGTCAACGTAAAACCTCTTTCGCATTATCGAATGAAACTTAAGCACGATTATTAAATGAGAAACTTATTTCCCGCATTTTGTGAAACGGGCACGAAACCCGCGGCTTGCTGGGGATAACGGAACAAAAGCAATAAAAAAAAACCAATTCTCACCTGCTAGCAGAGGTTTTCAAATGAGGGAACGCGCAAAGAGTCCGTGGGTGCACATTGTGTTTTCCGTGCTTACCGGCCGAAGATTTATTTCCGTCGCGGAGCGTGAAAACGTAAATAGTCGTCAGGCGAACGTCAATCGGTATCGCGATCGCCCCGCATGACTGCGGGAAAGGACCATGATGGCGCCAGTATCCATTAATGCCCATAATTTTTGTACCCTGAAAGTGGCGCAAAGGAATATTTCTCTTCCTTCTATTTTCAAACTTTGGGTGCGTTTTTTTTTCGGACAAAGGCTCTTTCACCTGATTCGCGTTCCCTGGCCTCAGATGGAAACACGATATGAGATAGGTGATGAATATATTCCGCAGAAAAATTTTGGTCATAAATTTGCCGAGAGAACTAAGGCTTTCATTTCAAGTAATGGCTATCTGGTAGGGCATTAATCAAAACGCATATTCTTTGGTGGTTATAGATTTAAATAAACATAAAGGAAAGACAAATAACTGTTTAGAAATGAGTATTATTTTCCGCTCCGTAGATAGCGGTAAGAGAGTCACGCTACCTTGGGCAAATGTAGCGGACGAACAACAAAAAAAAAGGAAACTCATTAATTTATCGTGAAAAAAAACTGTCACGCAACATGAAGTGAAAATGATTTTGGGTCTTTTTAGGGTTTAAAATGATGTTAGAGAAGAGGATCGCTCTCAAAATTGGAGACGTCAAAGATTCTTAATGTACGTAGATATCCATCACTCACCCTTTTCCTGGTAAATGGTTTCACAGAAATTTTTCGGAATACTTTCAAACAACCTCCGAAGGAATTCGCTTTTATGGTTTCGTATTCAGTGTTTTTTTTTGGCTTCCGAAAGATAAAATTACACAAAATGGTTCTGAAAGTTCAAACTATTATCCGGCAATAAAAGTATTTTTATTAAAGGCTATAAGAACGCCCAGAAATGGGGCACAATCCCATCGTACCCCCAAAATTAAGCTTATTTCTCCTATAAGTCAAGGAAATTTGGGAGTGAGTTCATGCCATCATATCCATTTTCAACAAAAGTATCTCCCATTAGGCGAACCTCAAAATACCTTAAGAACACAGTAGACGAGAATATTTAGTTTATCACTGGTATCCTTTACAATTGGATTTCAGTAAAAGTGAGCTTTACCAGTTTAAAATTTGCGAAAATTATTAGAATTTTGATGAAATCTTGATTGACTTTCGTAGGGAATGTGCTAGTTGCCGAATTGGGGTCAATCATTTAATAACTTTCGAACAACCAGAAAATATTTTCGCCAGAATAACCTTTCTAAAGCTGGACACATGTCAAATGAACGAATGTACAAGAGAAAACGGACGAGTAAAAAAATTGGAAAATATAAAAATATGGGTGGATAAAAAATAAAACCGACGCTGCCTTCCAAGATAATCACTAACGAATGAGAATTCGCAAGAATGTATGAAAGCAACTGCATGAACCCTTGCTGAATATTGATTTCAATTGGTGCTCAAACGAACATCTGACAATGGTGTTTTGTTAGCATCTGAAACGGCTGCGGAGTAGAGAAAATCGTGCTCTTTAAAGTACAGTCAATTATATCGTATCACGAGAATTTAATGAATTCAAAACCATCCTGGCTGGTCAAGCGTGTTAGATAAACAAGCAAAACTTGGCCTCATAAATATACAAATAAGTCGGGATAAGAAAAGGTATAATTATACACCATTAGCACCACAAAAAACAATGGTCAATAATTTTATCGTTGCTATAAATCTCAGATATTTTTTTCAGTTCGGAAAGTGTTGATTTAAATCTGGGATAACGAAAAAACTATTTATTTTAGAAAAATGTCTTCTAAAAAAGGAAGGAATTGCGTAAGCACCTCCGTATCTTAATCATTTTATTTCCCTTTTAAATGCTTCGGATAAGGTCTGCAGATAATTATTTTTTTAAGCGTAAGGCGGAGGCAAAATTATTTTACTGCTTCGAGGGATTGCGGAATGGGGGGCTAGCTGTTGTTTACGACGGTAGATGAAACTATGCCCTACTTTGATGAAGGTGGCTATAATTAAAATTCTCGCTTTACAGTGAAGGTGGAAAATGGTGGGGGAAGGAAAGGCATCTCCAACTTCCCATCATAATGCATTTATTCCCACAGCCTGAAACAACTTGCCGAACAGTCGGAATCTCGTAATTTTCTCAGGCAAAATCTAAAGAGAAAAATCTCTCGGTAGCCCGTCTTAACAGCAGTACTAACAATGTTATCACCTCCTCATCAGTTCTCACCTAAGTATCCCCGATGTAATGATTTTAGCACATTTCTACGCTACGTAAATGGTCATAAAGATGGATGATATCATTTGGGGAAGTAATATTTACTCCGGGGAGTGCTCATGAATTGGAGAAGTGGTATAGTTAAATTAATGTTTATGTTAAACATTAAAATACTTATGACTGCACACAATAACATCAGTTACCGATGCATTTTGACCCTCTTGCGTTATTTAACGTATCATGTGAGAAGTTAGATTAAATACAGGTGTTGTCAGCGGCCGTCACGTGTTTAAAGTACGGAGTTGTTCTCTTCATACTTCACAACTGAAGACCATTGGCAATGCCTCTTAAATCTTGCATCTTACTCTGTTGCATATATTGGAAGGATGTCTCCTTAGCAGTGATGTTGAGAATGTATTATTACCCCCATCGTACGACGGTAGGAGAAATCATGCCAATAAAATTATAGATTTAGTGTAGAACAGGGAGATTAAAGATGTCATTTTTCCCACGAACGATAAGGGATCATAATAATATTGTCCGACTGCAGTATGGTCGATTTCGGGTCGAAATTAATCTGATGTGTACTCATTCCCTGCCATGCACCCTAGCGGTGTCCTGCAGGATACTAAAATATCAAATACCCTAATAATCGACGATGGCAAGGCGTCGTCGTGAAACTCATTTGTTTAAATTATTGAGGAATATGGCGTTTTAAATTATTAATTGCAAACCGATCGCCACTCATTTAATTATTGGAGCACTGACTCTGACTTGCGTGTTCACCCCATGCCACACAGCCATAGCAGTGACTTGAAGGGTACTAAAATAAATAAATTATTAAATGAGGGACTATCCAGAACATAAAAAGAGACGTTTCAGGCGTGAGGTGGTGGAATATCATGATTAACTAAAAGTAGCAATTTTCCACAAAATAACATTTAATTTGACCGGTTTTAATAGACCATTTTGTGGAAAATTGCTATTTTTAACTTATCCATAACATACCTGTACTCGTATTACGTAGATATATCTTTGAGAGAAAACGATATTTTTATTTAACTGAGGCATAACTTACTGGTGAAAACAAAGACTGAAAGGCTACTTCGACTGTTTTTTGCAAATCCACAATCGTTGACACTGTTTTCGCAGTTACAGTAGTTAGTATAGACAATAGTGACACAGCAATTCCACAATTAGTATTTATTGCCGACGAATATTTATTTCGCTACTATGTGGCATCATCATCGGATGATGTCCCAAAATGGCAAAAACCATTATTAACCGTGGAATTTCTGTGTTTCTCTTACCTATCCACAATCACTGTCTAGAAAAATCCTAGTACCGCACGTAATTACATTTAAAAATAATGTCCTAAGACAAATGAAAGGAAAAGAAGCAATGTAGGAACAGTTTTAGGCATTAACGAATAAATCTGAATTGACCATTCATTTATTTCATTTTTTTTCAATAATATATTTTCATGGCGAGATTTTACTCAAGCTCAAAGAATGTAGCTCATTCAAACGAAGGCCGTGGATTTCAAAGAACTGAAACATCGCCACAACAAATCATTTTACCAGTTTGGAGTAACTTTAACGACCATTCGTCACTCTGCCTGTTTAATATGTTGTGCCTGCTATGTTTTCTTTTCGTTCTACGGCAGCATACATTTCCTTCAAGTGGAACGAGGCAAGGCATCTTGGGGAACTGTTTTCTGTATAATGTAATCGGACGTAACTGTATAACAACCTTGGGTGATCCCATGCAAACATCAAGAGAACAAAAGCGCTCGAATTCCCTAAATTAGCCTCTCAATAAATCATGACATGTGGGAAAAAGAGCTTTCGAAATAATGTGACGGGGAAAGCACTTTCAGGGAGCATTAATTTTCCGCCAAAAGGATTCGCACCGCCTCGTGGAATAAATTTCAGCGTGTGAAGTAAGTAAATACATATACATTTCCATATGATATTATATATATTATGTATGCAATGATACATATATATATATGTACATATGATATTATATAAAAAGGAACACTCATACGTTATTTCTTGATACTTTCGACGGAACTGTAATCCGTCTTCCTCGGAAGATTAGTTAGGACAGACTATATATACATGTATAAAAATAAATTTCTATATATATACTCTATATGCACATGTAGGACTCTATATGTTTATATATATATATATATTCCTTAGACGGAAGTATTTAGAAAAAAATAACAGCGTATACTAATGCACTACTAGTTAGGAGAAGGTGAGATAGGCTTTGGAAGTGACGCCCCTGAACGACTGATGACTTATATTAGACCTTTCCCATCATGCCTGAGCTGATTGCCACCAATAACCACGTAAGATTGTTAGCGTGCTACGATGTAATAATTTTCTTACCATTACAAAGTCCTCAACACCCTCATTTCGACCTAATATCACGAATTCGACGTTTTAATGGGGATGCAATTGTTTCTCCCTCTGTCTCATTGATTTTTCCTTCTTCTCTACCTCCCTTATCGGACGACTCAATGGAAAAAATGTATGTAAACGATCGATGGAAGGAAGGGAGGTTTCTCGCATTAATGTTTTTACTGCGAATAGTCTTCGAGCCAAAATAGGTGTTTTATGTATCCGGGGACTCATCAATACTACACTTCTACACTCCACCCGACCGGAAATCAAAGAAAAAAAAACTTTGATTCCAAATATTACGACAAACTACCCTTTAGCTCTTCACACTTATTGCGTTATTTCACTCCGTCCAACGTGCTTATCTTTTTCTGTCTCAAATTTGCTCGCGGTTCATTCCTCATGTGGCCATCAAATACCTCGGTGATGAGAGGTTTTTATTTTCGCGCAAGCTAGTACAGAAGTAGCACAATGTTAGATCATATCATATGACTTTCTAAATATTATAAAAAATTTCTAAGTATTCAAATCTTATATAATGGAACGAACATTTGCTGCAAAATATTAAGCCTAATAAAACCTCCTGTACAGGTGAAATACCCGCTCGTATATTTAAGGAACTAGCGTCGGAAATTGCACCGTATCTAGAAATAATATTTAAAAAATCACTAGTAGATCACATTGATGATGGTTGGTGACTGATGGTACGTTCCTGAAGATGCTACAGTGTAGCGAAACTAGTAGAAAATAAATAAGTTATTTTATGTGGAAGCTGCAAAGTTATTTCCAAACTCCTGTTTTAAGTGTTTTCATCTTGTAAGGGTATAAAAATACAACCCTTAGGAGTATTCCAAAGACAAACATCAAATTATCTCACTTGAGTGATTGAACTAAAAAACATTTCCAGTACTTCCGATTGCTTTATTCATCTTTGGTATAACGTTTATCCCAACATTCAGACATAAACATTATTCGGCCGTTTTTTGGATAATTTTGATTCTTCATGCCTGGAGGATGACAAATATCTCTGAGGCTAATAGAGAAAACTGCAAAGAATGTAGTGAGACTGAAGTTTTTTTTTTACATCTCGATAAAATTTCGATGGCGCTCCCCATGGACTTTAACCTCGAAGCAATGGAAGAGCTCGTGCGTTCTGATGGCCCTTAGAGTTCTGCTGGCTTGACCAATGATAATTGCTCTTGGCAGGGTCACCCATGACAGATAAGTCGAAGGTTAGGAGCCAGGCGAAAGGTAGATAGTCCGAGCAGTGTCTGTACCTCAGTGAGGTGGTTACAAAGGTGGCTGACCCCAGGCGGGCGGCCATTGAGGTATGGTGTTACGTTAAAAACACTATTGAGGAAGGCTACGGGAAACCAGATCAATTGTTCATCCCAAGAATACCCATGATGGATAGATAATATTGAGATAATATTGTTGTAAAATTGTATGGGCAGTGTCTATTCAAAACCTGTCTTAGCCGGTAGAATACTAATAATAATTAATTAATTCCGATGGAAAGTAATCGCCAATAAACCAGACACAAAACTGAAATTTTCAGCTAACATTCCGTCAAATTATTCTTAAGGTTGGCTAATGGTTTCACTATTATTTCAGAGTTTTAAAAATTTTATCGACTCAAAACATCACGGAGGGAGTGGAATAAAAAAATGTGAATCAAAAGTAGTTCTCTGTATCTGAAAAACGTGAGAGTGTTGTCGATCGAACCCTTCTCTTTCTTGAAACTTTCGACCCGGAGCTATGGCACCCAATCTGCAAAATGCTAACACCTTATTAACCTAATTGGAAACCCTTTATGTAGTCCAACTTTATCATATTCTTTAAGTCGAGTAATTTACTTTCTTATCCAAGCTAAAATTGTATCTCTGGCACATTCCACTTACCGCTTGGCTACCTATCTAGGCTATATATCTTATATCTTCTATGATGACCGCTTTACATTTCCTATTAATAGATGGGTTTTGTTCACATTTGGGCACATTTATAGAAGGGTTGGACTATTAGCTGCAGTAGGGCTGCGTTAAGGCCAAAACGAAAATCTTAACCATACACGTCTGGATCGTGATAAAAGACACTAATAATAAAGGCAGGCAAAACCAATCGAAATTTCAGATGGGGGTGATTTTAGTACCTTCTGTTTTACATAAAAGCTGTCTATTGATCAACGTTTCAAACGAATCGCTCAAGCTTTTCTGTTAGCATTATGTCATGAATTGATTCCAGTCCTCTGCAATCAGTTTAGACCGTCTAAATTGCGTTGCGAGACTTCCGTGGAAGTGGAAAACATCGAATCATTGGGTTTGTTTGATTATTTTTCCAAACAGTGCCTGTCAAATAAAGCAAAGGACACTGGTTTAACTGAGCGATAACTCGGATGATATTTCCACAAATTATTCAAATTTTGAGAGGATGTTTTTTTTTTGAGAGAGCATGTTTTTTTTCATACTCCTGAAAATCAATAAATAAAGTCTGGCAGTTGACAAGAAAGTCCCGTGATGCAAAATTGCGGATTTAATGAGAAAGATTTCTAAGAGGATATTATTTTATGTGGTTCCCAGAAAGGTAATTCCACCGTAAAAATATCATTTTTATGCTCAAACTGAATGGATCATCTGGAGAATGATGACATTTTATGGGTACGACCCTTCTGGGAATGACCAAGGCGCCAGATTTTTTATTAAACCCCGTCATCTGCAATGTTTTGAAGCTAATCACAGAATGCCGATGCACAAGTGTTTTCAGTTATGGCGTTCATTGTTCTATGCTAAAATATTATGGAACATATCAAGTATGAACACTTCACACATAAGTTATTTTGCAGTCACAGACAACTAATAAAAATATATATTTCGAATATGTTATGAATGGGGAAACTAAACATTATATGATAAGTGGACGGTAATTTGAATATAATTTTCGTCCACCGAAGTTGATTCCTTTTTTTTAAACGTTCAATGGTAAAAATAACGTATTTTAATTGGTTTTTAAGGAAATTGCGAGTAGTAATAGTATAATAAGGAGAAGAATTACGTTAGTGTAATGAAGTATTTTCAAAGAGAGATGAATTGATGATAGGCATGTCAAGTCAACAGGTGAAAAATAGTATGGAGAAGAAGACATGAATATAGAGCGATGGGCTGCACGGTTCCGGAACTTGGTGCTTCGAGGTTTGACGCGCAGATTAGAATGCTTTTCACAGGTTTGTCGAATATTGAAGAAAATAAGTTGGACAAAATGGGAGACAAGTTTTACATATTTGTTGGGAGATGACAGAAAGGTCCCGGGTTAACTGCGTGAAAGGCAGGAAATATGCCTGGAGAAGATAATGAGAGGTGGTGGTAATGCCGACGGCCGTGGTAAAAGGGAGAACGTTAGTTAGGTAAGGGGGTTAAGGGAAGGAATATAATGCTGTTTCTGGACACCATGAGGGGTAGAAGAAAGTACAAATATTTGAAAAAGAGTACAATTGAATTGAATTTAATACAGTTGGAAATGGAGTATGAAAAATATATTGGGAACAATTCAAAGTCTTTCTTTAATAAGAATGCTATCGTTGAGGGCGACGATAAGGGTTATACTCGTACTCATAAATGAGTGAGGAAGTCACTGGAAAATCTGTTTGTGACCGGGAGTGAATCATTTTGCCTAATTTACAAAGGGTTCTGTTGCCTCTCGGATTGTCTGAATGTACCAAAATCATCACAAAATAGAAAAGAGATGGAGGGCGTCAAAATCTTTCTTCTTCCAATTTCGATATATTTTCAATTTTTGAAACTGCTCTTTGAGACAAATTTCTCATTGCAACTGCAGCAGTGTTTCGATTTGTGCAATTATGAAAAATAAAAATCAACTTTGCGACACATTTTGACGATTCAACGCATACTCTAACGATCAGCATCAACACCAGTGGAAAATACGTCCGACATTTTTAGATGACCGATTGGAATGAAAGCGGAACAGACATTTTTACAAAACTCCGAACTTAAATTTTTTTTACCCTATATTCGGGGCCAGAAATTCAATGGCTGTAAAACAGCAGCGTTTAAATAATTCCTGTAAATATCTGCGAAAACGTGAATCATTGAACCTTGGCTGCAAGTAGATGGGATAAATGGAATTCGCGGCCAAATATCGCAAAATGTAAATGTTGAGTGCTCGTTGGAATTCACGAGGGGCTGGACCAATAAAGTGTCAAAATACGTTTCTCTTCCATTCATGTGAAACGTGGTTAGAAAGTTGAGGGAGACGCTTTTGATTTTAGCTTGCCATTACTGGCTACGCTAACCTCCTTACTTCCTCTTCTCTCCAGTTAGTGAGAAAATTTTAAATGGCGGATAGAATAAGGGCAATATTTATTTCCGCAATCGACGCTCACTAACTACTACGTATTCTTTGAGTAATTCCATACCACTGGACAACTCGGGTGTGGAAGTGGGACCAAACGACAACATAAACTTTGCTCATGAATGAGAACTTTATTAAAAACCACGTTTGTTATTACTTGGGGATGATAAATGCATGACAATAACTACTGGTAAGTAGTGGTCACTACTAAAGTTGCTTTTCTTAATAGTTCTCCCTTAAGTTTGCTCTTTTCTGACTGGATCTACTTTGGCACAAGGTAGCATCTGAGCTGTACTGGCTTGCATATTCATCTACATCTACGTACATAAACATAAACGTACATATAGTACGCGTACATATAGTGCGTGTACCTATAGTACCGAGACTATCGATATAATATCAATCAATCCAACTCAAAACTCGAACTAAATATTCTAAATAACTATTATGGTTTGGAAAACCAAAAATTAATAGACTTTTTTTAAACATTTGCAGCATGTGTGAACCCAATATCTATTAAATCAAACTTATATTTACCCACCTGGCTCTCGAAAATCAAATTTTCAGACGGTTAAGATTATACGTCTATCCTGCATATTCTCATGCAAGAACTGGAGATCATGAGAAAGTGCTTGTCTAATAAATATGAGCCAAATACTCGAATGTTAATTTTCAATTTTTTTATAACAGATACGTTGTATCTAGGCTTTCGCTGCCATTCGAATGGCTGAATCAATATAAGTCAATCAGATGCAATTATAATATTTTCAGTATATTATGGCAACAAAAACCACAATCGCAAAGCCCATGTTATGATTGGGGACCAGATTTTGATTGGTAAAACCATTGACTTAATGAGTCCCTATTATCAGAAAATTTTGCAATGCCGAAAATGGTTAAAAAGATTGTTCATATTTTTGTTATCTTTGAAATGAAAATTAATCATTCCTCCCCTCATACTATGACGTTCTGCTTCCGCCTTTTATATACTTATTAAAACCTTTTGCATTTCTCATTCCGTTCCTCCAAAAAGCAGCATCCCAAACTTTAAATAAATAAATAAACCAACAAATAAAATAGCTGAAAATATGAATGACTTCGTGCGTTTCTGTGTGGATGCATATGACCTCTTTGCCAGCTTTTGGAAGAGATACGTCCCACACTCCCCCAAGGGCCCATACCCACCCGACGCACATCGAGCAGTCGCCTACGGGGAATCCAAACTTTCCTTGTCCCCTCGGCTTAAACCGTGGCATTAAGATGAGCTTTCGTGTCCATCCATTTTTGGTATTTATGAATTATGCAAATGGTTTACTTGTTCCCCTACCTTCGTGCACACACCCCTTCCTTCCATCCGCCCAACACGTTTTTCCCTCTCCGCCCCACGTCCTCCTTCTCCACAACGACCTCCTCTCCTCGCGCCAGCCCCGTTAAACCCCAACCCCGCTCCATTTTTCATATCCAGCCCCCTCTCCTTTCCACACAAACACACCCCCCCATCCTCCTTGCATCCATCTCCTAGTCTCCCTCCCTTCGCGTCATCTCCACCAGGGGCTAAAAAGGATGCTGTGGAAGTACCAGTTGTTTTAATTTTGTTTCCGAAAAAATTTATTCGTTCGACTTCCTTTTTTTTATCTCTCAACTCGGAGCCATGTAAATTTTTTCACTTCCCCCCCAACCTCTTCTCTCCAAGGTAGGAGGTTATATTATTATTATTATTATTATAAAAAACTATTGTTTTTCCTGTTTTTTTTATTCTTAAAAATCCTCCCTTTATCTCTCTCCTCCCCTCATCCCTGTCCTCTACTTTTCTCCTTTCCTCCGCGTCCATCCCCACCACCACTGGTCCGAGCCGTCCCACCCCCACCCATTCCCATCCTCTCACACATTTCTTTATTTTTTTCGTTCGTTTCCCTTTATTTCGTCGTCTCTCTTTTTTTTTAATGTAGCGCTCCGCGTTGAATATGCATGCGCTCCGAGGTGTCAGGCCTTGGCAGCGGTGGTGGGGAGTGTAGGTGTGGAAAAGCTTTGGGGTGTGAGGGCGTATCCGTGGGAGGAACGGGTAGAAGGGGTAGGGGAAGGGGGAAATATGAGAGATAGTTTGGAGCGACGGAGTAATGGTGGGGAGGAAGAGGGGAGAGGAAGGGGTCAGGAGAGGGGAGGGGGAAGTTACTGTGGGAGGGGGACACGGGTCGGCTAATAAAAATCGGTTATCTGTGCATTCATTTGTTTCTCGGCATACTCCTGTCTCGCGTCCCTAATTTTATTCCTCCGACCCCACCCTCCGAATCTCCCCCCTCTCTCTCTCCTTCCCCTCTACATCCTCCATTTCCCCGACCCACTGCCATCCCCTGCTATCTCCTCCTCCTACCCCCTCCTCCTCCCTTCCCCGACTCCCATTTCTTCCCGATTTCCACGATCCGCGGCTGCACTGTACACGACACCCCCCCAAAAATATTCTCTCGCGCTCGAAAGTGTTCGTACGTACTTTTGCGACGTTAGTTCTAAGTGGGTGGTTTTCGCCTCTCCTGGTTTTATGGTTCTCCGACGACAAGGGAACGGAAAAGAATTTTATCGACGAAAAACAACCATTTCGTGACTGCCGGAGAAAAATTTCGCACTTATGTCATTTTTCACAACTTTTTCGGGGAAGAAAAAATAAAATTTTAATCAATGTAATCAAATGTAATCAAATTTTGGGTAAGAGGTTTGAGCCTTTTTGGTGATTAACTTCATGTTTTACTTGGAATATTTGTGATAATTTTAGCCTCGACGAGGGGAAAAAATGGAACAGGTAGAACAGTTTACATATCTCGGAAGTGTTTTAGACCAATACGGTCAAAGTAGTAGGGACGTAAGGAGAAGAATTGCGTTAGGCAAGGAGGCTTTCTCAAGGAGGAGGGAGTTGATGACGGGGACGTTGAGTAGGGATGTTAAGACAAGACTCGTAAAAACTCCGTTATGGAAACGTGGTCGCTGAAGCGGGAGGATAGACGTAGATTGGAGGCTTTTGAAATGTGGGTGTGGAGAAGAATGGAGAAGGTGAAATGGACCGAAAGGAAAACAAATGAGGAAGTACTGGAGATGGTGGGTGAGGAGAGGGGTTTGTTGAGAGAAATCCTATGGAGGCAGGAAAAATGGATGAAAGGCGTATTGAGCGGCAGTGGGATGTTGAAGAAGGTAATAGAGGGGAGAATTTTAGGCAAACGAGAAATGGGCAGGAACAGGATAGAGATGCTGGACGGGATGAAGCGAGGAAAGAAGTACATAGAGATGGAGAGGGACCTGATGTAGAGTTAGTTGCTGGATTGGGTTTTGTTTGGAATTACAAAATATTTATTTGATAGTTGTGTCCATCCATAAACCTACCTTAACCGGTAGATTACCTATTAATAATACGTTAACTCAATCCATAAAAATCGTTAAAATCCATAAAAATCCTTAATATCCATAATTTTCCTAAACATGCAAGATATGAATTGTTGCCACGATATTCTTTACGTAATATGATTTATAATAATAGATTTTGGTTTTAGATCCTCCAAGTAATCGGCGAGGATTATGCGTTGCTGCAGTTCTGGTTCTAATAATTTCCCTGACTTTTTACGGGATTCCACACGGAAATAAAAATTTTCCCTGCGAAGAGTGCACTAAGGAGGAAGTATTTGGTGTGAATTGGTGCACTCCAAACCTCTCTGAATATTAAAGTGTTAACTTTGGCAACATTAATGCACAATCACAAATGTAGGCTTTATGAAAACGCATTGAAGATAGTGTGACTACACGCAGCTTCATGACTTCAAAAATACATTAAAAAATACACTAAAAAATACACTATATTTCGTGATATTAATCTCGATATATCACATATTTAAGCATTTCAATGAAGTTTACCGACAGTCCAGATTACCCACGACTTTTAATAAAACTCTTTGATATTTTTCATGTTTTCTATGGTGTATATCCTATGCTTGCAGCAAAAACGTTTCGCAATAGCACCCACCTCATCTCAGTAAATAAAGGATAGACGAATATTTCTGACAGGGTACTAACCCTCACCCTTTGGTGTCCCATACTGGTGCAACACCTGTCGCATTGATTTGGCCTGCGAGCAATGGTGCCATGTAGTTTCAGTATGGCCATAACCGATGAGTTTCGTATTTTTCCCATGCCAACTTGCCTTTGGTGGTTTCAACAGTTTGCCACCAGGAAGCGGCTATTATTCACTAAACCTTGATAATCAATTATCGATTTAAACACATGAAAATTTACCTGTCTGTGTTCAGACTCGGGCACATTGTGATAATACATTATCGACTAAAACCACTTAACAACTTTATGGCCGCATTTAAGCTTGGACTCAACCGCTTTCTTTTGGGTTATTCAAAAGAAAGGTCATTTCAAGGAAAAATAACACACTGTATGAACAAGTTCACCTCTTCCACAAAAACAGAAACCAGTAACTTTAATTTGTCAGATTTTGTTATCACAAAGGTTAGTCTACCGGTTGAAATCGGTTTTGGATGGACATAAGACTGACTACTGCTACAATTATAAACCTCACCTAAGGCGATGGAGAGTGGTTCTCTACACTACACTACACCTTTATCAACTTTCGAATAATTTCTACCCCCCCGTATTTCATCCAAAATGTTTTCCTCAAAAAATTTTCCTACCCATAATCAAAAAATTTTCCTACCCATAATTGTCTGCCTAACATTCTCCTTTCTATTGGGGTATTAATTGATGTTGTACTACGATTGAGGATAGATATATTAATTTAAATAATTAATAAATTATCTTTAATTCATTTTTCCATTTACAAAACTTTGTGTGTGGCCCAAGAATTTACCAGCGTCTTTACTCAGGATACTAGGCTCATAATTACGTTATGACGTGGCCCTACATACATATTCTACACACGTTTCTGTTTTCAGGTTTAGGAACATTAGTGGGTGACATTACGCAAAATGATCCCTTTTCTCGATTCACCCAACCAAAAACCCAGTTACCACTAAGACGTGTACCATAACTGAATCTGAGTCTACTCTGTAAGATCTGTAAAAAATAATTTATTTCTTGATCAACATTGTTTTCGCTCAATGAGAAGTATGGAATTATTACATAATCAGAGAATAAGGCAATTTAATTACCGAATGTAATGATAACTGTTCCCAAAAATTAATAATTGAAACCTTCTTAGCACGATGTCGATTAACAAATAATATTTACTCTTTCTTATCCTTTAACGCAAGCATATCGTCACTTCATGATATTCATTTATACACAAATTATCAAATTTGTAATGCCCCCACTACTCCAATTCAAACCATTTCACTATAGTTTTGGAGAACAAAATAAACAATCCAAGCGTACATAGAGAAAACATTGTCAATCACAATAATTCGACTAGCAGTAATTATTCCTCAAACTTGAGGAATAATTACTTTGGGGTATCGCTCACGAAAAAATGAAATCAAGCATCTGATGGACTTTTGCAACAACAGAATAAGCTATATTCTTTTAATCCTTAATTATAATAATTTCTACACGTTTAACAATTGTTCACTTCGGTTAGATGGGGAAAGATGTTACATATTTATTCATATGCGATTCTTAATTGAATGAAAGAATTCTGCATAAAAAAATGACAAGTATTTTATACATACCATAATAGAAATGCTGTTCGATTGTCAATAGCTACTATATCCATTACATTACGCATTGCAGAGATATGACTTTCCACAAAAATTAAACGGTTTACTTCAACCTCCGATAATATTTTATGATTCTTATCCCTTCCATGTTTAAAAAAATATTCATGAGACATGGAAATAAATGAATATTGCAAGCTTATCTTCCTTAACCTAAGGATGAATTTCATATAGCAGAGTTGCCAACACAACAGTGTGCCATTTTCTTGAGTGCAGGAATAGTGAATTACTGTACGTATATACGCATATACGAAGAAAGAAAGGATGTATGTGGAGTTGAGGAAAGGGCTTGGTGTTGAGCATCAGGCTATATTTTCTTAGGTAATAACAGGACTCATTTGAATGATATTGGAGACTAAAAGCCGCTGTTAAATTTTTGCTGTAATCCAGAAATGGATAAGGTTATCGCTGATAGTATTTTTTCGCAAGATGACTGCATAGATTTTATATGTATAATGTACGATATAATATATATATATATATATACACACACACTCATATATATGTACGCGGGTCACAGTGGTCTAGTGGATAGACCGTTGGACTACTGACCGGAGGGTCCCGGGTTCGATTCCCGGGCAAGGCACTCTGGGCACCTGCAGCTCCCAAACTTTCTGATTTTTCGGGTACCAGATCTTTCTGGGACCATAACCAGCACAGGGAAAGGAACTGGCCCCCCTACCCTGATGTGTGAATATTCACACACTTGGTACATGGGTGAGCTAAATACACATAATATTATAAAATATTTATGTGTGTATATATTATGTATATGTGTGTGCGTGTTTAATTTGAGCAGAACAAAATTTCACACATGACCTCAAGCTAAAAAAATACTCGGAGAGCAATAATTACTCCTACTACGCACTCCCGATCGATTGTTGGATTATACACTACGGGATTTTTTTAAAATCATTTTTTTTCATTGTCTCGCTCACGAAAAATCTTCCCTTCCGCGACGGGACTTGAAACGATTAGGAATGCCGTTAATTTGAAAATGAAAAAAAAAAAATCGGAACTCTTTTCGGAACTGTGCGGGAAGAGGGAAGGTAAGGCGGTTAGGGAAGGGAGAATATAGTCCCTGGTAAAGGGAACGGGAGGAGGGGAGAAAGGGTGAGAGCGAGAGAAAAGTTGGGAGGAAAAGCAGAGATAGATAGGGAAAGAGAGTTGGGGGAGGAGAGAGAGATGGGGAGGGAGGGAAAAAAAGCACGAGAAAGGAGCCTGCAATCAAGCGAATTTCCTCTGGAGGGATGAAAAGGTTATGGGCGTACATCAACGCAAATCCAACCTCGAGGGAGGAGGTGATGGGGAGGAGGAGGGAAGGATAAGGGGAAGGGAGAGATGGGGAGAGGGGAAGGGAGGCAAGAATAATTGAACGACGGAAAGAGACGGAGCGGGAGGTAGATGGGAGCCGTGAAAAAATATAAAGAGCATCGAAAGAGAGGGGAGGGAACGGGTGGAATAAGAAAAAAAAAGTTGCGCGTCGGAATTACGGTGAAAATGGTCGGGAATCAGATTTTATTTTTTTTATAATGGGGAGGTGGGGTGGGGGTGAGAGATAGGGGAGGGGGGGGAGAGGCTGGGTGAAATAAATCATTACGTCGGTGAGAAGAAACATCCCCCTACATTACGAAAAAAATTGTTTGGGAACAAAAGGGAGGGCGATAAAAATCGGGAATATTAAAAAAAAGAAGTTTTATTAATAGTTCGGCCTCTCTGGATGTTTTTTTTTGGGGATCGGGCGGGGGAGGAGGGTGTGTGTAGGAAGGGGAGTGGTTTTTGAGATGCCAGGAGGGGAGATAAGTACAGAAAAAGGTGTGAGAAGTTATGAGAAGGTGGGATAGAGGAGGGAAGGGGAATATGTCAACGATTACGCCGGCGGAGAGCCGGCGAAAAATTAAAAATTAACTCTCGAGGTAATCGCTAATGCTTCTTTAATACCTGCACGTAATTATGTATGGGCTTTTCCCATGTGACCGGACAAGGAATTTTTGGTTTGACCCTACACCAAAGGGAACAGAAGAGAGGAACTCTTCCCCGGTTTTAATATATTCTTCCCCGTTAATTATAGCAATTAAGTCGTTAGGGAATTGAATTATTCACATCCCCTCTCATGCTTTGAGTTTCATCTTTAACATGAGTAAAGTTGCGTTTTTCTGGTGCTTCTGTCGTAAAGTGTTCGCGTTATAACTAAAAACATTTGTTTTCTGCGAAGACTACAAGTGGGAAGTTGGAGACAACAGTTGGGCAATTGGTGAACTAAAGTGAAGGATATTTCTTAAATTAATTTTTCCGGGGTCTATCTCTACGAAAAGGAACGATTTTTTTCTTTTTTCTCGTATCTTGACGTCGAATTACTCGTACGTGTTGTATCTATGACTTTTACAAACCTTTAGGTACTTTGACTTTGCGAATTAAAATTTCAACAAATAATTAAATTTAATCAAGGTGCCAATTTACAAAATCGATTTTATTTGTATTTGAGATTAATCACCAGCTAATTTATAAAACTAGGTGTTGGTTTTGTCAAAAGTTTATAGTAAAAGTTAAAATATCAATACTTGTGGAATATGAAAACAAGAATAAATTAAAAATTAAGGATAATATAATCATTCGTAATAATAATTACGGATTTCGTGCGGCACAAATATTACTATCGAAAAATTACATATATATCTGATGGATGGTTTATCCCTTGATGTGGTTATAAATACGTAACACTGTTTCCACATCTTCCGAGAAAATGGTCCTTATCCTTTTACTAGAAGTGGAAATGATTTATTTGAATCTAAGCCCGAAAGTAAGGTGAACATATGCTATTCTTTTACATGATCGATAGAAATGTAGGTGCAAATGCAATATTACATTGCGGTCATCCGCACATTTAACTGAAAGGAGACACAATATTTTAAACATCTATTTTATTCATTTAACGCAACTCCAGACTCAAACGTAGATTTAATGTATCGAGCGTAAGAGAAAACAACTATTAATGAAACATATTCAGTGTACATGTAAAATGGACAGTAGCACCTCGTTAAAGAAGAAATATCGGCTAGTGGATTAATCTTATCGATCAAGTAATAGAAGGGCATGAAACAGTAGCGGGTTCCAACCCTATCTTCGCAATAAATGAGATACCAAAAAATCTTTTGCCTATAGTTAGTAAAGCTATCCTGTCAATTAACTGTGAGATTGGAGAAACAAAGGATAAATCATTAACTATAACATGATATACACCACACCTATTTCTAAGCAATGACTATAGTTACGACATCCTTGTAATTCATGATCATTTACCATTAGTAACGGTGTAGCTCTGAAGTGATGTAACATACCAACCAGTAACTCAGGCATTCCGTTTTACGAAGGATTCTTTATTAAGTATACGTACGCTAAAAAAAATTCCAATGGTTGCGAATCCTGGCTATAGAGAATGAATGACAATTTGTGATGAAATTAATGGAATAATGAAATTAATTTGCCCATTATGTCATCAAGAATTTAATGCTAGCAAAATTGATCCGGGTTTTAGCAGAAAATTAATTTGGATTACCCTTCGAATAAAAAGATTAACCGTAACTCTAATTACTACTGATGTACGCACGGGTTTATATTTAAATAGTAATGATTGTACAGCTTACCCCTAGAAAAAGTATTGAATCATTGGAAATTGGCACTTGTATATTACATTGTAAATTTATCAAGCTTGTAAAATCACACACGGAGATATCAAAGAATTTAAATCGGCGCTAAGGCGATATTTAGTCCTCAAAAGGAGGAGATGTTTTGGAGGTTTTTCAAAAAAAGACGAAAAAGAATATGTTTACATTCAACCTTCTATCTACTTACCTCGTTCTACATGGTTCGTTAACAACAACTTTATGGAAACGTAGGAAATTGTTTCATAAACATCTAGATTGTATACGATATGAAACTTGTTCCGCAAAACTTATCTAATAAACTATCTATAGGATTATTGCGAGTCACCGCACCGTGATTTATTGTCATCGGCTAAAGCAATTTGATGTAATGAGGTCAGATGTCAGAATTGCGGAAACGAGACACTGTCGCAGTCTGAAAAGAGTTTTGAGAACTGCTGAAATGAATTGGATAAAGAATAGCCGGTGACGTGGCTCATTACACCGTCCTTAAATGATTAAAAAAAAGGTAAGGATCACGGAAAAATTCAGATCCCAACATCGAGAAAGGTGTAGATACATAAAAGGTGGTCAAAGGTGAAGTCATACCTCCTCAAGGAGCCGGATCACTGAGTGGGGTTCATGCAGACACCGAAACGTGTCTGCGGGGGAGGAAGAAGACAGAGGGGAGATGGAGAAAGAGTGGGTTAGAGGTAGAGTAGAGAGACAAACCTCTAAGGCATGTCCCACGTTCCTTGAGGAGGGGGGAGGAGGCGAGGTGGGAAGGAAGGATGAGATGGGGGAGGGGTCGGAGAGATGAGGTTTGCTCCGGGGGTAAGGTTTGGACTGCCTTGTTCCCGGGATCGCATATTTCTCATGTCAGGAACGGGAGCGAATCCTATTCGTCTTGGGAGTGAGTGGTACGGGACTCGAGGAGAGGAGAAGGGGGGGACGAAGGGGGGAGGAATTCGGAGGGGGCGTTTTGGGAGGCGGCTGATGGGAGGAAAGGAGGGTTAATGGGGCAGGAGGGCAGACATGGATGGGGGAGTAGGTGTGGAGGTGGATGGGGAGAATGTAGGCTTGGGTCTGAGGAGGAGGAGGAGAAAGAGCAGTCGATGGATGCCAGAAAACAAAAGATTGTTAGTGCTGTGATGAATGGATTTGAGATGGGAGTAGGGGGAGAGTGAGAGGCGAGTTCTGGGGGCGGGGAGGAGGGTGGGAGACAAGAGAGAGATAGAGAGATAGAGAGAGAGTGAGGAAGAGGGTGGAATGGGGTGCAGAGCGGTGGTGGGGGGAGAGAGAAGAGAGAAGAAAAAAAGAAGCGAAAAAAACAGACGAGAGTTAAGGATAGGGCATTGGAGTGGAAAGATGAAGGAAGTAGATAGAAGAACGGGGAAATGTTGAGCGTAATATGAGGCGAAGGAGTTAGACGAAGGGACAGTGAAATGTTTTGGTCGAAAACGAAAATGCAGATAAAAGCGACGACTTAATTATGTACGGAGGTCTCGCAAAATTCGGGCAGATAACGAGCATATTTCATTCGTCCGGAGTAATAAACGGGAAAAGGAAAAAATGTGTGGAGAAGGAAGGCGAAAAGTTAGAACAGAAAGGAGGTAATAAAATGGTAAGAGTCGTGGGGAGAGACGGCGGTAAACTTGACAGGCTGAGAGCAACATTTCTAGTTATAAAATTTATTTTTTAGATGAGGGGTAGATGATAAACTGGTACTGTAAAGAATATGACGAAATATTATTCTCCTACGGAAGAACTGAACAATGAAAAATTAAAAAAATGTTATTGTTGGTATGAATAAGTGAAAATATATTTGTGTGGAATGAAATTGTTTAAACTTTCTCTATACGCGATTACTTCAATGAAAACGTTGGGTTCTGTACTTTAAGATGTTTAACGAATGGATAGGGCTGGGCGAGATACTCAAAAGAACTGGTTCGTTCCAAGACTATAAAATTCACTCCACCTCAAAATAAAACTGCTGCAAAGTTGCAGAGTGCTTAAAAATAATTCGAGTTTTTTTGGAAAAGCTAAGAAACATTTACGAGACTAAATTCCAAAAGGTGAGTGCGTTCTAAGAAATACAGATAGCTTAAAAACAGAATAAGCAAGAGGGATGAATACTCGTATATATTCTCATAATAGTAATCATTAAAACAGGAATTGAGATACGGATAGGGAGAGTGTAGGAGGTGAGAAATTCCATCGCATTTTCCCTCCAGAGATAACAGACTCTCGTGTTAACCAATTCTACCCTTAGTTACATGATAGTTTGCAGAGATTAATCAATCAATTATAAATAATCTCCCAACGTTTAGTTCCTGGTGCACGATATTAGCCCGATTTATGAAAAATTCATCTCAGAGAACTTAAAAACTGCAAAATAATGGTGCAGTTACTTATTTGAAGTGGTTGCAAAATCGGGACCATAAAGAAGAACGGATCGGGCAGTATTGTGCTTCCGTGAAGGAGTTTGGAACACCTATTCATGGCTATTTTTATGATCATCCGAGGTATCAGCGAGTTCACGAGATTACTTTCTCGGAGCTGAGTTGAAGTAACGCGGTGAAATAGCGTGCAGACGTTTCTAAACATGAAAGACCGAAAAAATTAAAAGAAACGAGCAAGTATTTTATGAAGAAAATGGGTTTTCCTCGTGGGATAGAACTTCGAAAGTAGGAAACTCCAAGAGAAGAATAATGGCTGATGTAAACGAAAGAGGTATTAACTAGCATATGGAATTCTTGAGCCGTATAATATCAATGGAAATAGCATCATCTCCACAAGAGTTATGCAGCCCCTTACATCATTTATAATTTATGACATTCGGAGTAGGCAAGGAGGCTAACGTTGGGGAAATGACATTACTCTTAGGATTTTAGAAAATGGTATTTCCAATGGCTAGTGCATGGAAAAATTTAAGCTTAGCCAAATGGATGAAAAACTCCCATTAGTATACTCTCCCATCACTTTTATAAACAAGGATTGAATAAAAAAAAAGGAAAATTTCTTTCTGAAATCCGTGAAAAATGAAGTAACGTATTTGTGCTATTTGCACTAAAGAAATCACATCCTTAACAATGTTATTTCTTGAGTCATATTTTTTAACATCTGGAAGATGATTAATAATGGATTCGATGTGAATTATTCAATAATTTACCACCGTAGGCACAATTGACTTAGAAAACTACAAAAAAGGAATTTGATATCACCGGTCCCTATTATGTATTCCAAATACAAGTATTATATGCTCCATTTTAAACCGCCTGAGAAAGACATTTACTGTAAAATGAAACTATATATGATCAATTCTTCAAAATATACGAAGAAAGTCAAATCATTACATCCCTAAACGACTGTACATATTATTATACGCTGTATAAAGCATTTAGACTTTTTGAATTGCCTTTACGAACTAAGCTCCCACATTAGCAGCAATCTTAAGACGATTTGCAGTCGACACAATGATTTAAAGAGAAATAAGGACACCCTCAGATGGCGTGCTACTCAAGCGATTTAGACCAGATATTGAGGGGTGTTAAGTAATGGAGTTAGAATTAAATAAATATCATAAAATGTACAGCTCTGAAGTGAAGAAATAAAGAAAAGAGAAGATGTAAATTATAAAATAGATGATATCGATTTAATCATTTGAAAACATGTCAAATACTTGGGTACTTGGCTGATTTGAATCATTCATGCGGTACACACTACAGAAGAACATACGGGAAGGCCTTAAAGAATATTGCCTTAATTTGACGGGTTATAGGAAATATTAATGAATACGTTAGAGGTCTTATTTCCCTCTAGTTAGGTCACCTAAAGTATATGCGGCAAGTATCTGGGATGCACGAGGAAAACGTTCATTAAAGAAAGTGATAACATGTATATACACGCATATATATATATATGTATATATATATGTGTATATATATATGTGTATATATATATATGTATATATATATGTATATTATTTCACACATAGAAAATAGATATTAGGAAAGGGGATAGGAAAACACATAAAAGACGAACACAGAAAAGGTGGGGAAGGCGGATTTGAGCAGATCACAAACGTAAAAATATTTGTGATCTGCTCAAATCCGCCTTTCCCACCTTTCCTGTGTTCGTCTTTTATGTATTTTCCTATTCCCTTTCCTTATATCTATTTTCAATGTGTGATTGAACATTTGTTTGCCGTATGGCGGGATTTCGTGTTTGAATGTATATATATATATATATAATTATATTATATATATATGTATTTAATTTTTATATCATATATATACCATATTAGAATATGATAAGAGAAAATCTGCAAGGATTGCTAAAAATTACTATGAGAATAAAGAATGGGTCACGAGTATGCTGAAGAATTTGGTTGGGAGGTCCTTGATTCTTGAAGAGAGCAGACAGGACAGATTTTCAGTAAGGCATAGGGCAATTGAATTTTCACAGTGACACAGAGGGAATTTTCATGGCAACAAATTATATTGCACGAGGCACTCATGATGCCTATTAATTCGGCGATAATTGGATATAAATTTTATTTTTAAATTTCACTCACCTCTCGACTTCCGGAAAGATTTAGCAGTAAAAAGTACATTTATTGCCATGGGTGAGCATTTTACCCTTGGTAGTGGCGAAAAAGAGTGGGCGAAGTGACGTTTCATAGCGGGTAAGACCAAGAGCACTGACTAACAGGGAATAGACACACGGATCAATTATTTCTTTCCCAGACTGACTTTCCTCGACCAACTGACGCGGGTTGAAAAAGAACAGGAAGCGGCTATCTTTATTATATCAAAACTGCGGGAAAAGTATCTATTAAATAGAAAGTTTTCCACCACATATACTAATCCAATAAAGTTATACATATATATATATATATATATATATATATATATATATATATATATATATATATATATATATATATATATATATATATATTACACACACAGAAACATAAAAGAAGGACACTTACAGTAGATATTTACGTTTTGACGGCACAGCCGTCGTCATGTTTGTGCGTCGCCGGAGAGCGTCATTTTCAAGATTATATATATATACATACATATATATAATCTTGATTCTGATGACGACAGCCGTGCCGTCGAAACGTAAATATCTACTGTAAGTGTCCTTCTTTTATGTTTCTGTGTGTGTAATATCTATTATCTTAGTGTTTGTGTGTTTATATATATATATTTCTATATATTAATAAAGATAACAAACTAGGCGCCATCTAGACAAAATAGTCTGCTCTATATGCTCATGCTGATTATATGTTCATAGGCCCTCCTTATGGAGCATGCATAGAAGTAATGTATTTTTTTAATCCTCAGAAAAGAGACATGATTCAAATTTACGTCAACTATTCAGCATATAGGTCACGATTCACTCTATGAATCGTTCTAACCCTAGTGCTTTTAATCTTCCCTTCACAATACCAACAAAATGCCCGCTACAACCTTATGACTTTTTTCATAGAATAATTTATCCTTTTTTCCCCTGCCTATGCTTTGCAACCTTGATGTGTTTGAAAGGCTTGTGTGTTCTGTAGACTCCTAAAGCTGTGGTGACGGGAGGGATGCTATTTGCTCCTGGTTGGGTCACCCATGCCTGATAGGTCAAAGTTTAGGAGCCAGACGAAAGATATAGTAATCCACGCTGCGTCTGTTCCTCAGTGAGGCGGCTGCAAAGGGGTTGACCCCAGTGTGGCGCCATTGAGTGACGGTGTCAATTTATAAACATAATTGAGAAAGGTAAAAGGAAACCGCTTCAATTATTTTTCCCATGATACTATAATTGTCGAAAATCTGAGTCCTGGCAACTAAGGGACTCAGCCCGTAGGGCAATGTATCATATGCAGCAGCAGAAGTAACATTTCTACCACGGTTGTCTTCTCAAGATATCTTTGAAAACGATATTGACAGCAGCGGCACCGAAGAGTAATGAGCCTGTTAGAAAAGGGAATTGGAACTTTTGCACGAGGTTTAAAGGGAAATTTAAAAAATATAATGCGAGAGATGAAAAGAGGAAATTTGGGTATTCTATGGCAGTGCCAGGTGAAAAGGAGGGATGACGGGGATTACTAGAGAGATAACTATTGAGTTGTTTATATTAGAGGGGGAGAAAATCAGCGATAGGTAGCAATAGTACTGAACAAAAAGATAGGAAGAGGTGTAGTAAACATAGAGTAAGAAAATGATAGAATGTTAATAGCAGAAGTAAAACCTCAGCCAACAAACTGGTCATTCTACAGGACTACATATGCAAAAGCAGTCATAGAAGGAAGAAATGCACAATGTATACAATCAATTAGAGAATATAATTGCGTGTGTTCCTCGAAGGAAACATTTGATAGTGATGGGGGATAGGAACGAGACGGTAGGCGAAGAAATGATGGTGCTGAGGTAAGGGACTATGTTTAGGAATAAGGAATGAACTCGAGGAGAAAGCAATAGTACTGAAGAATACAGTGCTTAATAATACCGGTAACTTAGTTTAAAAACCTTAACAGTCGCAATGGAAAATGCCGGAGATTCCAAAAGATATTATTGAGACTACATTTTTGTAAGGAGTAAATGTGGAACAGCGTGATTAATTCGCAAGTTTCCAGTTTCCTGGGAGCGGATGCAAATTCGGATAATAATTTAGTACTAATGAAGTGTACTTTCAGATTTAGAAAGATAAAGCTGGGAGAACGGTTGATGAAATCGAAAGTAAAAGCATGACCCGGAACGATAGGAAAGGCATATCAGCAGGCTATAGAAGAAATTATGAGTGAAGAAAGGGAGATGGGTATGGGAGAAGGAAAATGGGAACATAACGAAAAGGGTTTAAGAAAACCACAAACGAAATCACAGTAACAGTATATAGGAAAAGAACAAGAAAACTATATTAATGGAATAATGTAAACACAGAGTTAGTTGGACGAAAGTACAAAGACTCAAATGACAAACTGAGACGTGAAGCTAATAGGGCAAAAGAAGCGTAGTGGCAGACGCAGTGCGAGGATATGGAAATTTTTAAAAGGGTATTAATGTAAATAAGAAGAACGGCGTAGATGGGGCTAACTTACATCCAAGGATATTTGAAAGCGATATACTAGTAGGATTAAGGGAATTGACATCAAATAAGTCCGTGGGGGAAGAAAACATTCCCGCGGAACTAATTAAAAGTTTAGGAAAACGTGGGAGGAAGAGTTTTTATGGCCTAATTCTTAGCATTTTTGAAGAAAGAATTAGGCCGGAAGATTTCGACAATATAAGTTCCTATCCCAAAAAATGAAAGGCAGCCATATGCAAGGACTACAGAACGGTAGGCCTGATTTCGAACAGCTGAAGTGGTTTCTATTGTTTTAAGCTCAACTTTGTGGAAGTTCATGTTCATTAAATGAAGAAACACAATGCATACATCCACTGTTAACAAACAATGGATGTATACATTGTGTTTCTTTATTTAATGAGCTGAAGTGGTTCTCAGGATCTTCAACAAGCGGATGGAGATCAGGGCAAATGATAACTTGGTGGATCATTGGGAAAAATCGAAAGGAGGCAGGAATGTGAAGAGGTAGGAATGGGATAGATATGTTAAACGGAACGAATGAAGTATGGGGAATTGATGAGGGGTTTAGTGTAGCGTCGCATTTCAGCGTGTATTTTGTATGGGAGGTAAGAAATTGTATAGCCGTGTAGTCTGTGCCCATCGAAAACCTAACTCAACCTGTAGAATACCAATTTTAATAATAATATGCTTTTTTAGGCTCTTATAATTACATAATTAGCGTCTTATATCGCCAAAAGGACACGCCGAAAAAGCGGATAAAAATCGCGGGAAATATAGCTATTTAATAAACATAACTCAACCGTTAAAAAAAAATTGTTGTTAAAATAATTGTAAAAAACTAGGTTACTAAGCCAAAGGATTTATTTTCCTATTATCTTCGGTGTCACTATTATGGAGTAAAACCAACCAAACTGACGGAAGATTTTCCATCACCATTTACTAAAAGAATTCCACCTATCCCGTAGGCTGACCGATCTAGCTCCGTGCGTAATGCAGGCTAACCCGGGTATTCCCGGTTCAAACCCAGACGGCGTGGATGATACCTTGTCAAGGAAGAGATTTTCTTGGGCAATTTTCACTCTTTGCCGTCCATTACCTGCTATATTACGGTCATAACTCAACGACGAAATATTACACGTAACGAATAGTCTGGACTTCCGACGTACAAGCATGCGGAAAAATTACAAAGCTAAATCTCCATCCATTATGCATAGCCAAATAACCTCGGAGAAAAACGGACACACGTGAGCAACGCCGTAACCTCACGGCGTCAAATAATAAAAGCATTAAATTCCTCACCGTCAGTTAAATTTCAACAAACTAAATCCTCAGTGGCGCAACCCTCATGATAGGAAAAAGAAACGAAAACTTGCTCCGAAAGCATTAAGAAAAATGGAGGGAAGGCAATTGGAGTATCCTTTTGGGTGGGCGGGACGGGAGGGGATGGACTTACAACAACCGGAACAAGCACCCCTCCCAAGATAGGTATACGCGGTCACGTCACCGGCCTCCTCTTTTTAGACTCTGTTCGTAAACCACAAAACTTGGCCGCACATGGGCTCACACATACACGCCTGCCTGCCCTCATGCCTCTCTTTCGATGCTTATAACACCAAGGGTCGGCCAAAAGGTCGACTCGAGAATGGCTTACTAACACCAATGCCTGCCTCGGCCACCTTGCCAACAGTTTGCGATGAGTGTATGTATGTATGTAACAAGGGGACGGGGGTCGCATATATCCGCCCTTCCCATCTCCGTTCCAAGTTCTCCCTTCCTCCCTTCACACCTAACCCCTTGTCTTGTCTCACGGAGATCCCCCCACGACCCACACCCATCTTCTTTCTCCCCCTCCTTCAAAACTTAAACACCTCTTTCTTGTCTTCTTTCTTTCCTCCCCCAGTTCAGCTCACGACCCCCTTTCTCCTTTAATATCTTCGCCACACCATCTCCGCGCCCTGACCCTAATCAATTAATCATTCCATTCAAAGTAAATTAAAATTAATTTAAGAATGTCGAATTTCAAAACTAGACGAGAATTTATCTTCCAATCAACATCGTCGACAGTCAAATGGGAATTTTCACCTCTCAAGTTTTTTTCTCCCCTTCTCCATTCTGTTCCGACCTTAACGTGTGTCATGTTACTTATACGTACAATCTTAGCTGCCCAATCAACGTCCTTGTTGATTTATCTTGATATATTAGAATCCACTGCTGAATAGGGATTAGATATAGCAGTGCATCAGCAACAGCAGAAAACTGGTTACGAAACTCTAATTCTCGTCCAACAAAAGTCTAAAATAAAAGAACCTTGGGTGATGTGGGTATGAGGGAGAATATCTTTATCCAGTCCTGTATAACCGGTTGGCTATTATAGTGATTATCTCTTTCAGTTAAAAACCACTAATTGGACTCTAGTATTATTTTAGCGGCCTACACTAAGCGAATAAACATTGTACATAGGGCGAACGTTAAAAATGCTTGATGAAAGCAGAATCTGGCGTCTGTAGCGTCTATAATCTGAATATAAAGAAGGTAGTAATCAGGTTAGACGCGAGCCGGGATTAATCCTTGGGCTTCTGAGGCCGAATTGACGTAGGCCCCTTGCGGCCGCGTATAATCCGTGCGGGCCGTACACATACATGCATGCATAGTGTGCTTTCGTCGCCGCCCTCCCGAATTCCCTCCACAAAACGGCCCTTGTCCCTGCAGAGATCCTCTCCCGCCCGGCTTCCTTTAGCGCTCGCTCTCCCTCGTCCTTCCCGTCCTTTGTGTGCGCGAACACCCGTTCCTCTCACCCTCCTAGAGGTACGCACACCACGTGCACGCACACACGAACGCACTCTCTCACCCCCCAGAAAAGCCCCTTCCTCCATTCCAGCCTCCCTTTTCCGCATCACCACTCCCCATCTCCGTCCTCCCTGCCCAGTCCGCCCTTTGTTACTCGCCTCCTTCATCCTATCAAGTCTTGGAATCTTGTCTGGCCAGAAAGCGATTCCTTCGACACGGCCCAACCCTCGGGTCCATCCCGCCCCCTCCCAGAGAGAGGAAAAAACACCTCTCATCTCCCCCCCTCACTCCCAACACTCCCTCACCGCGCACAAATACTCTTTCGTGGACCCATAGCCTCGCCCAGCCGTTAGGGAGAGGAATAGAGAGGAGGGGGGTAGGAAGGCACCGAGGAAACGAGGGGGTTTCGGGGGAAACGGCCCCCCCTTTCCACTATCTTTTTTGCACCCCTCCCCACCCTCATTCCCTGCCATTCCAACACCCTCCTCCATCCACACAACCAATCCTTCTGTATCTTCTCTTTTTCCCAACTCCACCTTCGTCGCGTGAGGCCTCACCTAAGGCCACCCTTCCCTAATTCCCCCTTACAGTAGCCCTTGGGGGCGGGGGGGATGGGGTCTACGATATAAGGGTCCGCCGCCTTGACAACCTTGCCTTCTAACCGCCTCCCCTTCCTTCTCTTCGCCTCGCTCCGACCCGCATACTCTCCTCCGCTCAACTCCACCCACTTTCTCCTTGTCATTCATCTCGAAACCTTCAAAAACCCCCAACAAGCTCCCCTCCCACCCACTTCTGACTTCATTTTACAATCTTAAGTCCTCCCCCCTGGTTCCCGCACTCCTCAATCTACCCGAAGATACTCCCAGCCTCCCATGGGCCAGAGAAGTCCGGTTCGGAAGGTCGCCTACAGCAACATCCGCCCGCACCAGCCGGTCTGGCACAATTTGGGAGTACGGTGCGGAGAGGCAGGTGCTTGCGGGAAGAAGCCATCGCTGGACAACACGAGGAAATCAGAAATAAAAACGTTTATATTCCAAGCACCACGCAAATACCATCAAAGAACAGGACTGTCAGCCCCTAGCGTCTAATTTGGTTAATCTAGATTTAACTCTGTAAGCCTCTAAGTGGGCGTCAGCAGAGGATATTAGGTCACCAGCCTACAGTAATTAGGGTAATTGGTGATTACTGGAATTCTGTGCAATTGAGATGAATGGGGAGGATTTTAACACCTTGATTGTTACACCATTTGATCAGTTGAGATTCTAATTTGTATATATTGCTTATATTGGGGATTAATACTATCACGTACATATTACATTCAGAAATTCTGCAGATTAGACACAAACTACGAGGCTGAATTTCGCAAAGATACACATGGGTAAATTTCAAATCTTGGCTATTCTTGCATGGAGAATATTATCATAGCCATCCTTTAATTTCCTGACTAAAAGTTTCAATACCGAATTAAGAGGAAGGATGTAATTTTATGACTTTATTTTATCTTCTTAAATACCCATTTCGGTCTTTTCACTCTCTGATCTACGCACTCGAAATCCAGATTAGCATCGCCAATTTTTTGCGTATTCCTTCGTCCTTCGACAATACCAAATACATTCAAGAGCTGCGTGCTCAGAATGGCCTACTCGTATTTACTGGTCATAACTTTGCCAATCCTTAATCTTACAGCTAGACGTACAGCATCCAAATAACGGGCGTTAAAGAAGGAAATTGTAGTGCAAAAAGAATAAATGACAAATTTATCAGATATGTCTGGATTAGACCTGAGTTGGGAATCACTCACAAGCCAAATTTTAATTATGATATATTTCATTAATGTTGATAGCTGAAGTTTAAATATTCTCATATTTTTCTTGAATTAGAAAGGGGGTTGTTTAAGAAGATGCTAGAAATATTATGACACATATGTGTGTAATATGGTACTGATACCCTGTACCCTGGTGGTACCCTGTCTTACTGGGGTCGGAGAAAAATAAGACGAGAGAAATGACCTAGAGAGCCAACAGGTTTGAAATTAATTTTTCACAGGAACGATAAAATGTCAGAAAAATTGATAATTAAGTTAATCGGTAAATAATGTTTTGCTGAACTGCGTATTTTATAGCCATTATTCACTTTAACACTAATTATGTTGGCAACTTTATAAACAGCTCGCATTGGCAGATACATGTTTTGGTATTACCTGGCGATTGATTTATGTATTGATGCAAAGCTGTTTGTTCAAAGTAATTTCCATAGTTCGAATTGTATTACTTCTTAGTCACTACCATCTTAGTAATATTATGTCGATAATTTTTATGGTGCATCCCCTAGCATTATACCCTGTAGAGACCCTATCGGTGACTGCAGGGTACCAAGACGTTGTCGATTAAAGTGCGTCAAAATTATAGGTACTAACTTTTAAGGTATCCAGTTTACGCCTTCGCGGGAGATGCGATACCAAAAATATAGGCCTCTTTTCCCGCATGGAATTCCATTTTACGTCTTTTACGATACTCAGACCCTTAACCATGCAGATGAAATGGCTTCAGGTTGAAACGAAGCAATTTCGGGAAAACCTGGAGCTATCACACTACAGGGAACTTTCACTCATCGGGCACTTTCGAGAAATGTGGTCGCACAAATTATGACCGTTAAATTAACGGGTTTGTGTTTAAAAAAACATATTTTCAAAAAAGTTGACATTATTGAAATAAGCTAGAAATAATTTTGAAATATATACTCAAAGTTAAGGCTAAGAAAATAATAATTATTTTTCATGTTATCGAAGAAATGCCTGGAAGGTTTTGGAAGAATATGGAGGACATGAGGAATTTTTGGATGCAATAAAATCGATGAATAAAATAGATCGAAAGTTATACTGGTTAATCATACTTTGAGTAACTGGTTTCAAAATCAATGCGTGAAATGAGTATACGTAATATCACCATGGCTGTTTATGGATAGTGGGAGAGTGTATGATCGAATGAAGTACGTGTTTTGATTGGAGACATACAAATATGCATATTGTCTTCTGTACGCAATATACAGTAATACTGACTGGGAGACAGATTAATGGGAGCCCTGAAAGGCTAAAATGAGTACGGAGAGGATTTGGCATTGAGGGTTAATGCGTCTAAAAAGAGGGTAGTCGTGATTGATAATGAGGAGGAAAGAATGATTACATATTGAGAGTGAACGGTGAAATAATTTAACCATTGGATGATTTTGTTCTACTCTGCAGAAATCTTTCGCCAAATATGATAGGACAGTCATTATCTAGGGACGCCTAAACACTAATCGTGTACATAAATACATTTTGAAATTTTACGAAGTAGTTTTATTTTTCCACATTAACATGGAATTTCATAAAGATAAGGTTTTTTTTAACTAAACCAACTTTAGTTTCAGCCTTGCTTATTCCAACGTGGAAGAAGGTGAGCATTGGTTTTTAAAATCAACTCAGATTAGACAATTTCCCTCACGATGCTTGGATCAATATAAAGGAGCAAACGGGGATGAGTGCTAGCAGTGCCTATTACCACTCGATAACTCAGTGACGCCTTCTAAGTTATATAAAATACAACATTAGCAAAGGTGTATTCCCTTCACTGAAAAAGCGGTATCCCTCCTTCATAAACAAATAAAATAACCCTCGACGGTGTAAAAGAAGAAGGAAATACTATTCTTGAGCCGAAATTAGCACAAATTTCATTCAAAGGATACGCACCAAACTACATCGACACGCAGAGAAAAATAGAATTATTCATTTTTATGGCATCTTTAAAATAACAACACAGCTCCTATGGCACTAGGAAAACTCATAAATATCTAAAATGTGTACCTTCTACTCGCAGCACAAAGATAATGATTTTACGAAGATTCGTTGAATCAAACGAATCCATGCATATTCACGTAAAAATGCAAGCCATTACTCCTCTGTACACCGCTTACTGCTTAAAAGCACATGAATATTCACATCGCTGCGTCACGATAGCTGCTAGAGAAGAGGAATTAGTAAAGCGATTGTTGCAATCAACACATTTGCCAAACATGCAATTATAGCTGACGCTGAGAAAAAAACATTTCCCACCAAGGTAGCTTTCAGAGAATCCATACGGCAATGGCATGTCCATTATTCTCGCAGGTAGGTTGAGACATGAGGCAATTAATTACACAACAGTATTTTATATGCCTCGACTTATTTCCTCTCTCCTTCGTTAATAAATTCTATTTACTGCATGTCATACAAAGCTTTTCTTATTCTTCCCTAGTCATTTGGCACGCAATATCTCAATGTGAATAAATTTTCCCCGAAATGGATTCAAGCCTTTTAAACATTAAGCTTCAATGAAACGAATTAGCACTTGAAAGCCGTCAACAAGCATTAGAGCGGTCGAAAACATTCTGGGTTTCGACGCGATGTAGGTATGGATAATCTTCTTATTCTATGACACAATAAACTAACAACATGAGTATTGAAACGAAATAAAATTATTCTGACATGGGTTTCCATTACTTTGACAAATATACGATGAGGATTAAGCGCGCCGACCTG
This sequence comes from Hetaerina titia, assembly GCA_037158775.1. Lineage (NCBI taxonomy): Eukaryota > Metazoa > Arthropoda > Insecta > Odonata > Calopterygidae > Hetaerina > Hetaerina titia. The sequence continues at coordinate 66,859,717 of CM073777.1, read as the reverse complement.
AATATAAGTTTACGGGCATTTTGGGTTCCTCACTTCATTAAACACGACAACCTAGAGATCTGTTGTCTCCAAAGCTCACTTCAATGTTTTCACTCGAGTTTTCCGACCGAAGCTTAGTTAATTTTTTAATCGCATTTAAAGATGTTTTCCTTCCAACACCTGATATTTTTAAATGATACGGATCCAGAGGAAATCACCATGGCGATTAATTTATCCACTTAGTTTGACTCCATACGAGATCCAATACTAGGTTCTTAAGATATTTGAAAGGCTCTGGTCCCACGTACAGTTATTTGGAAGTAGGAAGAAGCTTGAAGACATCAGATCTTAGCCTTAAAATAATTTAAGAGATAAAAAGCATTAAGAGTATGAATTTTTTTTATCAATACCTCCCCAATTGCTTCATTGATTTCGCACGAAATCCCCATATATAAATTAAAACCTTCACGATTAACTCGTGAAGCGGTACATGAAGTGACGCGGTTATCAGTACAATTTTAATTGAATGATTCAAACTTTATCGTGAACCTAGGTGGTGCATTTCCACGCAATTCCTTCCGTAGATCTTGGTGTGCGCTTCGAAAAAATCTCAGGAGTTGGATCACCTAAAACCAGGAACATATATGAATGTAGAATCTTTCCCAATGCATCGGAATGAACTATTAACCCATTTCCCATATGGGTGGGAATATTTCATTATTGAATAATAATTTTGCTCAAAATAATTCCACAACTTATTCTGTAAAGGTTAAAATTACAAACCGATATTACAACAGGGTTAATTTTAGACTATGAACATGACGACCAATCACCGAGTCCAATTCTGCGAACCGGAGGGCTTCAAGTACCTCAATAAACATTCACATTTGCCTCAACTCAAACACGGCCACACCATGACCAAAATAAAAAAAATAGATAATCAGATGTAATCAACGCATTGGAATCAAAGTTAATATTTATTTACGATCCTTCATACACCCAACTGGGCACACATCCATACGTTTTATTAACACAATGACGGCAAATGATTTGGCCATAATGAGAAAAACGACACGCGATTTGGTTTTCATGGAAACAATCGGTTGAATTTAAACACTAAATTGAGTTCCGTGATTCTCCATCAAATTGGATATATACATATATTTAAATTGAGATACATTTAAAATGTGCTGGGAGGTACATTCTTGCACTCGGACTGCTCCAAAAAGTGGCACGGGGAAGAAATTCCCTTATGTTTATCATATAAAAAAATGAGAAACTCAATTTTATGGATGGCCCGGACAAAGGGAGAACTCACCACTGGAAATCATTGACATCATAAGTAATCCAGCCGCCCCAAAAGAGAGAGGATAAAAACCTCACCCCTCGCACCGAAGCGAATTATGCTCGCCCTCGGGGCGCCGTTGAGTCGATTAGCTCGCAGCCGCGCGAATAATAGGCATAGCACACGTGCGGGTGGGTATTATCCCCCCTAACCTCCCATCTTCACCACCACGACGGAGAATCTTGGGAAAAACGTCCGAGGGTAAAAGAAAACGTAAAACCCAGCCCTCTCTCCCCATCTCCCACGAGAAAAAAGAGCGTCGGGGGGGGGGGAGGGAAGAGGGGAAAGGGTGGGAGGGAGGGGTTTTGGTGGGGATAGCACGCCTTTCTTCTCTTTTTATGGTGGGAACATTACGGCAGGAATTGTTTTTTTTCCACATGCGGGGGATTCTATTAAGAGGAGGGACCGGGCGGAGAGGGTGGCGGGGAGGGGGTGAACAGGTGACGTTGCGTGGGGAGATGGGGAGTTTGGATGTAAGGGAGAAACCCGGGCAGGGAGGAAGGTAAAAAGTATTAAGGAGGAGTGCGGTCAGCGGGGATTGGGGGCGGAGAGGAAGGGTAGAAGGCAGGGTTGGAGCGGAGGGAAGGAAGAAAAAAAAAGGTGTACTTAACTCGAGAGAGAAGGGGGTGGCGGGTGGATGTATATGTAAGACGCGGGCGGAGAGTGGGTGGGACGAGGGGTGGGGGGGCAGAAACAAAGCCTCACGGACTCCCTATAAAGATAAGACAATGGGAGGCTTTAACCACTCCCCCTCCGGAGGAAAAAGAGGGAGTGAGGGATGGGCACGAGAGGTGAGCCGGGGGGGGGGAGGAGGAATTACGACCGCGAGGGCAGGTAGCTTGGTAGTGTGTGCCGCGGGGGGGCGGAGATTGGTTGGAGCTGGGGGGCTGAGAGGGAGGTGGGGGGGTTGAATACGCGGTGCGCGGCGGTGTGTGGTGTCGAGACGACTTGCATGAAGTACACGAGAGCTAGTCAAGCTCACCTCTTTCCCCCCTTCTTCCCGTTCTCCCTTCCCCGGATGCCGTGATAAGGCGGCGTTTAACGGGGCAGTTCTGTCTGCTGCGAAGGTGATGCGAGGTATTTTCGGGTGGGAGGGAGAGAGAGAGAAGAGGGTTGTTGAAACAAGGGGGTGGAGGAGGGGAATGGGATGGATTGGGGGAGGGGAGAGATTATTCCGAAGGTTGAAGAAGTGCGCTGTGGGTTTGGAAGAGTTCTGAGTGGCGTCAGGCGGGATAAGGCCTCCAGTCCGCCTTTCATTCCTTTCTCCATATCAGGGTTTCTTTGTTAGGCCGCCACAACTCTGGGTGGACAGATAGAAAAGCATATAACTTCCCTAGACAGCTTGCGTCACTTAATACTGGTCATGCATCAACGACGAAAATAACACCTTTGTGGCAATTGGGGAAAATATTTTTAATTCGTCGCACTTGGGAGAGTGAAGATATTATAATTAACTTCATCTACAACCTGTGTTCCTACTAAACTCTTTCATGACTCGAATTTGTTTTTTTTTCATCGATTTGCTCTTCGCTACAAATGGTTCCGTGTATTAGAGTGCGGTACAAGATGTAATTTGAAAGTGATCCAAAGTTAGACATTCACACGCACCTACATGAACGTATCTCTTGTTCAAGTATCGTGAACTGAAGTCGCCTCTGCCCGACATGGTGCACGTTATCTTCGATTTTTAAGTGCAAGCATACGATGACGGTGATTTATTCTTTCACACCCTAATTGCTTAACCGTTACAATAATTTGAAGACTATCGGCTTCTGTTTTTGACGTCGAAGGAATGGGTGTTAAGATATTAAAAAACGTGTTACGTAAATAGCGCACTAAGAAGACCATGAAATCGCACAGAAATTCTCACATAATTTTGCATTCATGGACTGCAAATGTTCCGTTTTATGTGGTCAGGTAGTAATTATTTAGCCTGTTTCACTTGAACGTTTTGGACAAAATTAAACGGCAAAATATTTGTAGGAATAACTTTTCAATTATTTGTATTAACCTTGGGGTCCTGAGTTAAGTAAGTATATTTTGAAGTCCGAACATTGACAGCATAATTAGGGTTGAACTATTCGCCTTATTGGAGCATGATTATATCCTACTCAATATAATAACGGAGTGGTTTAATTTAGAGATCACCGGATCTTACTGGTGATAAGTATTCATAGGAAGAGGAAATAAATTCACCTGGCATGGTGATTTCAAATCGTAGGTGACCTGGTAAGTTCACCAGTTGACTGAGCTCAGTTATAAACTCGAAAGACGTAGCTGCAGCGTCGACGTCGCCCAAATATAAGAACACACAGACGCACATTTTATTCACATCCATATAGTAAAACTATCTCCGCAAGTCTCGCTCAATTAACGATGGATTTCGATTGGTGTTGAACCACATAAGTGGAGAAAACAGACTTTTACACACTGTTCCTATAGAGTAAAGTACACCATTTTGGTCATTGGAAACGCTTCTAACTCTAGCAGCACCTGCACAAACCCTGTCCACCGTATAAAGCAATCATCTATTTTGTATTTAACGATTATAATCTCAAACACATATTTATATCTACCCCCAGTTCCAAATAAAAACATTTGTATACCTTACAAACCAAAAGGCGCCCAGTATATACTACGCAGTTTGATAAACATTTAAGTTTTAAAATTACGACGATAATACAGAAAAATGAATCACAAAAACACTTAAAAGGACTTACTTATAAAGATTAAATTAATTACAACTAAATAAAACGGTTAAATTGAACTACATATGCTGATCATGTCGATACAAACGTAGCCCAAGTGATAGAAGTGAAATGACGTAAGAAAAATTTTAAGGCCAAATGAGTAATCACTAAATGTCTTAATGGGAGGAAAAATACATTGATGGTGATTGATCATTTGTTCATAAGAAGTTTGAAAGATACTAGTCGATTTCCTGAGCACTGAATATACGTATATATTTTAAATATAGTACGAGATTTGTTACCCTAGTAGCTAGCTCTAAATGAGGAAGAAATGGGCTACCGGGGGAGTTAGTGGGAGACTCAGGAAATCAAAATACAGAGCTGAAAAAAGCAGCAGCGATTGGCCTCCAGGGAAGAGAGAAAGGAGAGTCTATGGGGAAGGAGAAACGACGGGTCTTGGGGGTTGGGAGAAGGAGGAAGATTAAAGAATCCGGGCGTTTTCGTGCAGAGATTAAGAGAAATGGTTACATCGCGTGTTCCCCCGTCGTTCTGACAAACATCAAACTAAAACACTTTCACGGGGCGGAGATTTTGCAAAAAGGGAGTCAAACGTCAATCAGACAAAGGAAGAGAGAGAGAGAAAAAAAGATTTCCCTGCGCATGAAAAAGGAATTATCGTTCTCTTTATTCTATCTAAGAAATTCTGGAAATCCTTCCACTTCTTTAGACTGTGTTCTTTTATCCGTCTTCATGTTCTATGGAGAGGCAGATAAAAATTATATCCATCAAAAGTGATATTAGGGTTTTTTGTATATGAAATTGAATGAATAACCTTTCTTCCGAGCACAAACTTTAATCGCCTGCCGGTCTAAAAAGTGAAAAAACGCATTGTCACCGCTGATTAGCTCATTACTACACTCTAATGGGTACCGCATTATTTTTCCTAAGTATCAAAGCATACTATTACTTTTTTTCGGTTTCAATAATTTACGGTACGGTCGCTTAGTGGATAAAGCATTTCGGTTACCCACCCGAGGCTTTTTTCTTCCACTCGTAATGATACCTCCAAACAATTCAATTTAATTCAAGATTTGTAATTTCTGAGTACCAGATATTCCTGGGAATACAAGGGGAAAATGAAAAGGGGCTAAACCTAAAATACTTAAACCTAAAATAATGAATTTCATGCTCCTTAGACTCTTAATATTAGCTCAAGTAGGCCTCGCCATCACCTTCCCAAAACAGATTTGATATCATCCGAACACTAAATCAAATAGATTTGACTTAGTATTCGGATTTATTTAATTTGTTATTTTAAGCATATGAATTTTTAAAATTTGTTTATTAATAGTTGAGTACCATTATGAATCCCTTCCGGAATAAGTAGATCAGAATTTTATGAATTCTGCGTCATCATTATAAGTATATTTAGAACCAATTGATGATCATTCCTTACTAAATGTGTAATCAATGTTACGTGCTTTGCCACTACGTTCTGCACGCTTTGCCTTTTTATGCGGGAACCGAGATAGAAATTAAAATGCAAAAAGAAACCAAGAGAACGGAAAAATGTTATCCATAAATTATTTCAGGGGAGTATCCTTACCTTACGTTTTCTCCCAAGTTAGTGAATTAGACTTCGTTTAAGATGTTAACGACATGTTTTTATTAAGCAAAGTAATGGGTCCGGCAGAGGACAACTGACTCTGGCATTAGTCAACGATCACGCAGTTCAGTTTTCCACGCCGGCATACGCGATAACTTCACATCTATCTTGATAACCTAGGGCTTGTTTTGCAATCTCGGGGTAATTTATTCCACCAATAACTGAATCATAATTTAAACCCACGCGGTTTGCGTGACATTCGTTGTTATGATGAGTGTCCCTCTGTGGATTTGCAAATCCACCGAGATTCTCATCTAAATACCTTCTCCTCAGCAAAATTATAGCTTATACATTTCATTAGCACTCTACCGCAACAAAGAAAACAAGGTTCAAATCGAAAAAATTATTTAAAAAATTACCCGTTATGCGCATAGGCATTTCCATGAAAATTATAAATTGCGTCATTGATAATGGAAAGGTGAAATCACACTTAGGGTTAACTTAATTTTGATTTTTTCTTGAAGTAAAATATTTAAATGAATCGTGGCCAATACTAGCTAAAACAAACTTTGCTAGAGTACACAGAGCATACGAAATAAACAGCCATAATTTAAATATTCCGATTGGAGCTGTATGGATCTGATACTTAAGGTCACTTTGGCTTTTAGGCAATAAACTGTTGAAAGTTTCGTAAGTAGAGCGTAATGATTATCATTGCTAACAGTAATGTTTATTGATTGGCGGTGAATACGAGACAAAAGAACAATTAAAACAATGGATTCAAAAGGGGGAACCGACTCCAAGGAAGGCGAATGCCGTTTCATCTGCAGGCGTCCGTTTCATCTGCTGCAAGGCCATAGGGTTCGTTTTTTGGGATGCGCGTGGAATGATTTTCATTGACTATCGTGAAAAAGGAAAAGCTATTAACGGCGAGTATTATGCGAACTTATTTGCAAAGTTTGAGCGAAGAAATCAAGCAAAAGCGGCCGTATTTGGCTAAGAAGATTGTTTTGTTTCATCAAGACAATGCACCAGCTCACAAATCCGTTATTGCAATGGCAAAAAACTCATGAATTGAAGTTTGAATTGCTACCTCATGCACCCTATTTGCCTGATTTAGCCCTCTCGGATTATATTCTGTTCGCAAACTTGAAAAAATGGCTCGGTGGTCAAAGATTTTTCAACCGTGATGAGGAGATGTCGGCAGTTAAAGGCTATTTTGAGGAACAAGACAGGTATTAATATAAAAGGGTATCGAACTTATTGAACATCGCCGGGAAAAGTGTATGGAGCTGAAAGGAGATTATGTCGAAAAATAAATACATTTTTTTCCAAAATGTTTGTGTTTTCTTTGTTGGGTTGGGTACTTCTGCGATCACCCGCGAAAATGTGATTTCCTAGCTCTACTAATTCAACTCTCGGCTTCCCTAGTTTGGCGAGCGGTAAGTCTATCCGCTAGTCTTTCCAACAGTTGTAGGCTCATGCCCCGCATAATATACGTGTGTATTCATAATTTATGACATGACACTTACTTAACTCTTCCGCCTACCATGATACAATATAGCCTAGTCCTTACGAAAATCTGAAATTTGTAATATAAATTTCAAATTCATACTCAAGTATGTAATTGCTCTATTACCCAATCATGCAAATTATTATTGTATTGAAAAATTACTGCTCTTCTTCAGGGCACGGATGTGTTCACTATTAAGGACATTCAAAGGCACGAAAGCGGTAAAGACTCACATTAAAATCTCGAGGGCAACTTGGTTCACGTTATGGGATGAGAAAAAGAACGGTTTGGAGCGGGATACAATGAGATTATTTCATAAGACTTTGGAGGGAGGGGAAGGTTAAAGACTGCCTGTCACCGCCAATACAAGCCCTTGGAGTTCATATAATAGAGTTTAAAATGACAACCGAGACGGGAATGAGAAGCGAATGGCAATAATTTAAAGGGAGAATAAACTAGTATTACCCATATTAAAGGCGGGGAAAAATTACCAGGGAAAGCATAGAAATGTAGTACTTTGCACGAAGTGTACATTTAAAAATCCACTCTCAATCCGTGAATTTTAAATGTAGACCCGTTCCCACGGAAGCCATTTGGACGTAATCGCCGGAGTAGGTAACCCGGTTGAACCCCCCCGAGTCTCCTTCAAGGATTTTCCAATCCCTTAACCATCCCCTCCAACAACCAACCCTCGTTACTGTCATTCCTTAGGCACACTTTCACACGCCACCCTTCCTCTTCTTTTACTACTCCTCCCCCCCCATTTCATCCCAGCCACCCACTCATCATCCCACAACCCCATCCCTTACCTCACGCCTCCTCCCCCCTGCACACCAATCAAATCACCCACACCATTCCAGTCGGCCCCCACCCGCTCTCTCAGGTGGGGTAGTTCCTGAAATTTGGCCACACCCCCCACACTCCCATTTCACCCCCCACAACTCACTAGTCTCCCGCGGTGGAGAGAGAGAAGGGAGAAGACGTGGTGGGTTGGTCATGAGGAGGGAGGGATTTTATGGGGAAAGAGCTCGGGGAGGAAAGATTGAGAATGAAGGTGGGAGAGAAAGGGAGTGCTGGGTTGAAATAAGGTGGGCTTTCTCTCTCTCTTTCCCGCTACCCCAACCCAACACTCAACCTCCCCCCGTGGATCGCGTGACGGCGGTGGAAAATCCGGAAGAAATACGAACCAATTAAGTGTATCAAAGTAATGCGGGGTGAGGTGGGGGGGAGGCTGTCGGCGGCGGTGGTGGTGTCTGCGGTCGTGGCATGGCGGCGTTGGAAAATGGGTTCGGGAGGCGGGAGGGTGGAGCGAAGGGGTGAGGAACACGCTTTGAGGGGGAAATATAATGGGGAGGGGGTGGGAGGGATATCTCCTCCCTCCCGAGGGATGGGTGGGGAGAGGCCGGAGCCGAGGCGGACTCCTTTCTGAATGCTTGAGCAAGAGAACGACAGCCGAGATGGACGAAAATTACACTTTTTAAAGCGATGAAGAAGTGGTCCCCCTCCTCTTTACCTGCCCCCCCTCCCGGCACCCCGAAGGCCTTGTTCCGCTCCCTTGCTCCATCTCCTTCCCCCGTGACGCGTGATGTTGATAAATTATTCATTTTTTTTACTCTCCTTCATTTCAACTCCGCCGTCCCTCCCCTCCCCCGGCCTCCTTCCATCCCGCTCTCCCACTGTGTATCCAGGGATGATGGCAATCGCGGAGGTGAAAGGAGCAGGGTGAGAGTATCTCTGCTCGTTTTTATTCATTCTTTCCCTTTCGTGTTATCTTCCCCTCCTTCCTTTATTTTATTTGTCGTGAGGAAGGGGGTGGGGAGTTGGGTTTGGGGGGGGGAGGGTGGGTTTGACGTGGGTTTTGAGCGTTGACCTCAAAGGTTATCTCTCACTTTTCAGGAGTTTACGAAAACGTCGATTAAGCGAATTAATGTTTTTTCGCTCCTTCGTAATTTTTTTTTTCAATTTCCTCCAACTTGTTCGGATTCTCGATTCACCCGCCCTGATTGCAAAATTGATTTCTTTTGTAGCCGGAAATATTTTCCATTCGGTGAAATCCCTGGGATTCCTATCACACCACAATTAATTGATTAGCGCCCGCGCACCGATTCCGTGTCATTAACCGCGGTAGCGTGATTGCTATATTAATCTTCATTATCCACCCATCTCATAGAGTTTTAGGGTATCTTCGCTCGTATAAAAAGAAGAAAAAAGATGTTATTTTTTTGGGGGATGAAAGCGGAATGCACGCGGGAGGTTCAAGCTGTGGAATTTGTGGGCTCAGCTAATTAATGTTAAGCAAAAGAACAGTGATTGAGAACTGGAATGCTTCTGTTACGCGAAGGCAGTCAAGTGTACGAAAATTGGAAATTTCTCGACCATTTTCTAATGCAATTACTCGTTGCTTTTCCGAGCTTAAATGGAATATTTACACTTCACTGGAGGCAACATTTTCTGCGGGAACAAATTCCTTTACGCCCGCGATAGCCATTGATTTCACTGTCGTGCGAAGGTAATTTTCAAGTCTTTGTCGATCGGTGAAAATTTAAAACCAAATATTTAGTTCGCACAAGGTTTTCTTACTGTCAATAAGACCGAAAACGATTGGGTAAACATGATTTCCTCCGGATTCATTATCGGGCGCGGAACGAAAAATTGGTCCATTTATCAAAACATCACCCTAAAAATGTGAAATTTTGTTCGCGACTAATAGCTTTTTTCTACAGCTTCTCGTTCCTGAAAAATGTGCCACCACAGTCATACCCATGTTTTATAAAGTGTAACCGCAACTTGTCAAAAATGAACGTCGATCGATCCACAGAAAATGAAAGCAACGTGTTAGCCGTCAATCTCAGGAAACTCTCATTTTCCCTCATTTTTGTTTGCAAAAAGTACGGCAATATGTATCTGTCAGCTCTAAACCAAGACTTCGTTTTATTCTTATGCAACGTAATCAATCTGTTTAATTTCCAAACCCGCGCTTAAAGAAGAAAACTTAAATAATTTCTTGTTCCAAGTTCAGGCAACGATCATAAAAATGCTGACCACGGAAAGGATTTTAAAATTATAAAGCATTTCATCCACCTTTGATCAATTATCATTTTGTTCACTATGTTGATTTATATTTTGCCAGACTGGCAATGGTCCGATAAATACCACAGAACGTGCATTTCATGAAGGGTTTTGTAACTCGTTGAGTGTGACTATTATTTTACACTTGCTTTATTTTTACGAAGCCTCAAGCTATTTTTCTTATCACTTAATTTAGGTTTGTTGATACGTCACTTTAAGCACGAAAAAAAGGCAACGAGAAGTTAAAGACAGCGAAATAATTGAAGATAAGAATACAGAAGATTAATCGAGTAACAGCAAAAACACATTATGCAAATCTCCGGAAATAAACAATCAGCATTTTAAATTCTTTGAGACTATCATGTGCCCGAAATAAGTTAATACGCAGCAGTTCCCACTCTAAAATTTTGACTGGGAATATCTCGAGGAGATACGATATCACAAAACGATACGGTAATACGATAAAAATAATGGAGGAGATCGAGCCCTCATTCATTGGAAAGGAATAGGAAACAAGGAGTCTTGAATTGTCAATAATTTCACCTTGATAGTCTTATGCTGTTATTAAACTAACTCCTTTAATTATCATTATTTCGTTAATTTTCCCTCTGATGATATGAAACCATCACTTTACTATCAATCACCTAATGAGGTTTCGTTTATTTTCTGAATTCATTCAATAAATGTATTTACTGTTACTACAGCTACATGCTACCCTCCAAGTAATCACAAGAGTGTGTGGCAGGAGGTCATTAGACACAAGTAATCTGTATTAGACACAAGTAATCTGTGATTCTTTCCACAAATTTTGGAACATTGTCTATAAAATATTCCTGGCCAATTAGCGAAAAATCTAGTTCAGTAATTCATAATATTGTGACATTTACTTTTACCCTTAAATACAGTAGAGTGCTATTAATGAGTGTTAAGCGTCTGACTCTGTAATTGGAATTCGTACTTGTGATTGTATTGGAAGTACTTCTCGCTCGTCTACTTCAAGTAGAAAACTTATTCCGCTTTCTAGTTCATTTGCTGGAATTACGTGTTACTCCCAGTCCACATGGCTTGGGTCTGAATACTCATAACTGTTTTTAAGGCCATTGATGGTATATTTACTTTATATCCTTGGTATAGAAATCGTAATGACGTTATACTCATTGCTACTACCGCAGACACGGGTAGAACTGTTACTAGAATCATTATTGTGTGTTCGTGGAAGTTGATTGTTTGTTCTATTGTGGATGATACATGGTTCTTCGAATCTTAACAGTGCTCATGTTGCCATTTTTAATGGAAAAGACAACTATTCATCCATGGGGCTTCAGTCTATTGCAATTTTCTGCCACACTTTAACTTTGTTTAGAGTGGTAACTCTGAAAATCCATGCTGTTTAGGGCGAGTTTTTTGGTATCATTCAGCTGAGGCGCTGAGTGTGCTTGGGGGATCTCGTGGAACGAGAGTCGTTGTGGGCATCAAGGACTTCTCAGATGATGAATAGGGGGATTATTTACTGCTGAAATTGTTAGGTTAACCCCTACAAATATAGTTACAAATGGTGCTTTTAGTATCAAATTGTTTGTAGTCACTCCGGCTTACTACGCCAAACGGAACGCGAATCTCCTTATAAATTATTTAAAATCAGAAATCTAATAGTCAAAATTATGTCACTACGATACAAATCTCAAAAAAAGTTGACTTAAATTTGATTTTAATCAAGACAAGTTCCTCTACATAAATTTTTATATGATATCCAACCGATTGAAGGAATATCCTTCTATAATGAAATGAAAAGTAAGGCAGAAAAATATTTTTAAAATACCTCATTATACTTCCATTACGGCCGCCCAAAAATCCCAATTTCATGCAGTGGAATATCTATATCTAAGTATAAGGAGGTCTGGGGCTAATGGTTCCACTAGCGGAATACTTTTTGGTTTCATATAATCAAAATAAATATAACAAATATAAATTGTATGGATATTGATACAATTTTGAATACCTGTCATCCTCCTATCGTTGAATTTTTAACTAAAGGGTGTTTCTTTTCCCAAATTAGTGAGTTTACTTCCTTAGTAGGAAAAAGATTATAAATATAGTTTTTTTGTCACACATGAAATAGGCACCCCTCCTTTAGGCTAATAATTCAAAGGCCACAAGTTTTTTCCTGGGCAGCAGAGTTTTCTTATGAGTACATATTTTGGTCATATACGTAGTTATCGATTTTAACATTGATTTCAGAAGGCCTATGGTAGGAAGCCAGACAATCGATTTCATAAACTTCAAGGAATTGATTATTTAATCATCGTTTTTCCATGTTTCCCTCCCTCCAGTTATGCATGAATGGTGGATTTTTGAAATGAAAGGATAATTGATACTCTTTTGCTTTGACATAGGAATGAACATCAATTCACTCGTTTAAACATTATTTGACTCTGCTCAACTGGTGTCGCTAATCAATTCCACACTTGCCTTCCTAAGGTGACTCGCATGTTTGCAATATGAAATTAAGATTGAAAACGGAAGCAAGAATGCAAACCATTAAATAATTGCGATTAGTAATTTTCCAATATTTGAAATGACAAACATTTTTGAGAAGCCACCTATGAATATTTAGGGGGAGATTGATAGATTATCAAGTTAATGCGGTGGGTGCATTTAAGATAAAAGTCAATCGCCTACGTCTATTGTACTCACATAATGGAATAGTTTATACTATGAAAATACGATAAATGTCCTTGCTAGGCTTGAATATTTTAGAATCGCCTTTCTTAATGAAATGATATTTTAATTAATTCGGTTACTTTTAAATATTTCGATTTCAATTTAGGACCACCTTAGTAAACGAGAGCTATTATTTTTTCATTCTCAATGCATTGAATGGGAAATTGCTACGTCTTTAGAGCAAAAAGCTAGCGTCTTCAGAGCATAACCTAAATCCGCCCACTCGCCATAATAGTCACTATAACGAGCAGTTCATCCAAGGAAGAGGCCCTTCGAGAGTTCGAGATAACGGGGAACAGTCATTGATTAATATAACCAGCGGCCATCAGATTTCTTTTCGCTTTCGTGAGGAGACGACGAAATGAGAACAGGAGATGGAGAGGAAAGGACTCAAGGTGATCATCTCGTTTTGAGAAAGGGTTAAAGACTGAGAGGGCGGGATGAGAGAATACTTGAAGGCAAACGCAGGGAAAAGAAAGGGGACACGGATCATTCTGTGTCGGGATTAGGCGATATTCGATTTCGATTCGAGCGTCGAAATACGATTTCACATTGATTAAGTGTCTATGCATCAATTCTGATGTAAATGGCATGGAATAGCAGTGTATATCCTTGATTCACGTTCACTGGGAACTATCACTTTTGAATTGTGACTGATCGACATTTTAACGGCATCTCTGATTGCGAACACTACCACTTTTTTTAAAACATTCCTCCATTTAAAATGCGATGCTGCCGATATTTATGATAGCGACACTCTATCTATATCGATTTAATATTTTTTTTACGTCCGGAGCAAATATCGTAATTGCAATGACGATGCAAATTAAACCGTAGCTACACACAGGAGCCGACTATTAACTGACCGATTTTTATTGAGTCGAGCATTAAATCAAGTCATGGAAAATGAAACTTATCTATTTGTCTCACCTAATGAACAGGTCTCAACGTTAAAACCAGGTAACGTCAATCTTATTAGAATCAAAATCGTCAATATTTAATGAAAATTGAAATGTATTTAATGCTCCCAGTAAACAGCAAAAAATTAAGTTCCTAATACGGGCACACGATATCAATTCGAAAAAATCAGTGGTAATTGCAGTATTGCAAGCAATAGTAATACTTGTAATGGTAAGAGGCTACTCCCCCTAAGTTTTCTAGTTAGTCGTATCCAAAGTGAATTCGTAAAGGAGTGGGCATGGTTCGTACTCGTAAACGTCTATCCTGTCCGAAACGAACTCCGATTCTCGTCCACCCGTGTGCAATCATCGATTTAGTATCGCAAAGCCACAGGCACATGGCGGTGCAATATCGCATCGTAGGAGTCCCCACGTCGGAATATCCCCGAGGCCCCAGGGAAAGAGACACCTTGCATGCGGAGGGCTAAGGAGAGCAGTAAGAAGAAAGGAGTGTTTCTTTCAGCCGCCCCGGGAAAGGGAATAAATAAATAAATGAAAAAGGGCACGCTCCTCGAAGCTGAGCCTGGTCACGCAATGCCGCCATATTGTCCGACGGAAAAGGGAGAAAATTCCCTCTCTTTCCGAGACAGAGACGCATTAATGCCGCACAATCACGCCCCGTGTGCGTGGGCACAAAAACTCACTCCTTTGTTCATAGGTACACTCGTATTATATGATGGAAATGTTTTTCGTGTCCCAAAGAACCGAAACACCCTTTTGTCCCTCTGTCTTTCACGTCCTTTTGTTTAAAATTCGCATGGCGGCCTCCGTATCTATTTTACTCGGTTAGTACATCCATTAACACTCGCCAATGAAAGCGAAAAGAGGCCTTAGTTTAGATTTATCTCTCTACACCTCTTTTTGCGAAAATCCTGTATTCCCAATTCGTGAAAAAATATGGAAAAACATTCTAGTTGGAGGGGGATATAATTATAAAAATACGGAATTTGATCTACCAGAATGAACCAGATTTGTTCGATGGCGAATGTATTGTCTTTCCAAGCTAAAATATTGGTGTAAATAAAAAAGGGGGCTGGTGGATTTTTCAGTCTTTTCCGACTTGTCGACAAGAGCAGAGAGTGGGACTGCTGTGCAAAGACCACTAAAATACTATTAAGGCGTTCATTTTAGAGGAAGTTTAACCGTGGACTCCTTGGCGTCTTGATTTAAGAATACGCCTAACTTCACTTTCTAAATACAGCTTCCTTTCTGCCCTTCCGTCGCTCCCTCGAATACTACCAACCCCGAAGTAATTATCAACCCTTCTTCAATTATAATAGATTTACAATAGATTACAATATATTTATTTAACTTTGAAAATTATTTTCCGGAATATATCAAATATTAAAACAACTAATCGTAAGATGTGCCATATCTAAAAAAGTAGAGCTGTTAAATAAAAACGGATTTCATATTTGGATTCAGCTCTACAAATATATTTAAAATCAACACAAAGATTCCAGGCACAAAAAAAATTTTTTATGCAGGCCTATGTTATGTATGCCTAACGGTGGCAGTAGAGCGAAAACAAGTATCGGAAGCCATCTAAATATGGCACATGATTATGGTTTGACGAATCTAATGAGAACCCATCAAGAATACATCCTGACTTATTTGAATTAGTGTAAAAGTAAAATTTTGCATTACCTACAGACTTGAATGATTTATTTTTAACAAATTGGTTTTCCAAAATTCATTTTGACAAAAGAGGAATGGTGTCTACTAAACTTTCAGTCATTTGTAAGACAAACTAATCAGAGACCTCTAAAAAAAGAGGCCAAGACATTCCTTTGTTAAGATAAAATAATATAATCAGCGGGGAGAAAGACTCAATGTGTGTTGGGTAAAGCACGTCGTAGGAACTATAAAAGTTCAAATGCTGCTAATAAACTGAGGCGCATGTGGAATATTCAAAGGATATATTGTTCGCAAATTCGCAAAAATAAGAAATTGGTTTCAGAAAACTGCCAGTACCATATCAGTACATATGCTTGAGTGAAAAAGTTATACATGTATGCACTGCACGAAGCCATCTTTATGTAATACAAATGCCTACGTGAAATAAAGGTACTTGGTAATTGGCTTGAAATGAGTGAGTGATCCGACAGATAAACTATCCATTAAGTTTATATATAATCCAGATTCTATGCTTCCTTTCTCACTTTTCATTAGTTTCCCTTATTGATCTGTATTCTTCCCCTCGTTTCAAACCTCTATGTATCTTAGGAATAGCATGTTGCATTTTAAAAATTTTCAATGAAAATTTACTTGCAATTGTATATGGAAAAGTCAGCCAAGGGTTACACACGATATAGGAAAAATGTAAATAGATCTATATTTAAGGAAAACGGCGAAAAAGAAAAAGGATAAAATATTGGAAAAAACAACAAAGAGAGAAATGTACAACCGGATAACAGGCAGGTCGAGTGGTGTGCGAAATATTGATCTACCCCTGGATTCATGACTTAAAAGATTGAAAACTTAAATTTTCGAGAGATCAATTGCACATAATAGTAGATCTCATGGTGAAAGAGGTGCATGCATCTCTCTGAAGGAAAACGCGTATTGGTACTGGAAATTATTTTTTCATTAGAAATATCTACAATACATTTGATTGATGTGTTCTATAAAATTAAATGTAACAGCTTATTTTTTTTTCTTGTTGATTGGGAAACAAATGTTAATGAAATGGGGATTTTCTTTTTTATGTACTACAGATTGGTGTTTGGAAATTTCCTTAAAGTGTATTTTTTTCTTTTTTTTCTGACTGATTTTATTTATTATCTTTTGTGATGTTGATTGTATTTCAGAAACCATGTTATTTTTCCAAGGCAAGTTTATTGTAGCACTTGGAACTTGTGTGCCACCTGACATTTGTGTATTTGCACATGTACATTTTAATAATAATAATAATAATCTACGTGACTCCGCTGGCTTTCATTCTCCACAGCAAATCAGGTTAAATTGGTTCGGGCAAGTTCCGTTTTCCTTCTTGCCAATGACACGAGGAAGAAAAAAATATGTATCAAACACATTTTGCCTTCTACTACTGCCATCTTCAATTCATAATATTTATTTCCTACACTCCGTGCATTCTGAAATACCTATTTCTTCCCACTCTCTTCCTCGCCTGTACCTGGAATTTAAGGATAAGCTCACTTTTCAGCGGCTCCCCAAAGAAACCTTTCAACTGAACTACTTATATAATTTAATATCCCCATATTATCCCTTAATCAAACACGAATTCATTCAATCGGTATTCTTTTTGTCATATGCATTATTCCAACCCCCTAAAAACAAATATCTCAAAGTGACTACAAACATCTCAAACCTATCTTACATACACTTCTTTTTGTAAGTGAGGGCACTCACTATTTTGGAAAAGAAAACTAAGGAAACTAAAGATTCACCTTAAACTGTATTTGATGCAGAGTTACAGATAGTAAACGATAGTTTTTTAAAGATAGCGAATTTTTAACCAAAGTTTTCCATGAACATTGAGGGCATATACTACGAACAGGAAGTAGTTCTCAATTTAGGAAGTAATTGTCTGGCTTCTTAAAGTAGGAAGTATTTATTTAAAGATTAAAAATAAACAATAACTTATATTTACAATGGCATATAGCCTTTTATCATCATTAGGTTAAGTAACTTATACAAATTTACGACGGTTATGCACACCGGGTAATTGAAGAGACGTGTACGGAGGAAGATTCGAAATGATAACATCCATCGGTGAAACTGGGACAAATGTTTTGGTCAATACTGACTCTCCCAACACAGGTAAAAACCTATATCCAATGTGCTAAAGCTTACACTGAATATTTTGGTGTTACTCGAAATAAATTACATATTTTTTAAATACCGTTGAAGCTTGGGTAAAGTTTCGTGCAGTTTTAATACATTTTAATGTTACCAATGAAAGATATAATTAAAAATAAATTAAACTCTACGGATAAATTAGGCAGTTTTAACCCTTTTAAAATGATTTAGATATATGATTGCTATACACACTTTAAGATCATTATTATTTGTGAATGGCCAAAAGTGAAGAATTTTTCTGGTTTAAGACTTTGAGGAACACCGCTTCGGATAATGAGAGAGTACTGCTCAAAAAGAATATAACTTTTTTTTTATCAATTCCGCAAGAACATCCGAATAAGGGTTGTGAAAATTATCACTAATGTATAAGCAGCTCGCAAATAAATATTAGAGAAAAAATCACATAGGCATTTTTCGTGGGCGTAAATTCCATATTTAATGGAATGGTCACCCACACCGTCAATTAAAACCGACAAAGCAGGAAGTAGGTACGTAATGGACGGGAAAAAGTTCGCGAAATACCAAAGGGGAAGGTGATGAATGCAGCGTAATTAGTAGATTATGAAATTTAAAGAAAGCGTAAGTTTAATGATTATAGAAAGAGAGACTTGACAAGGTTTAAGTAATCAAAGGGAAAAGTTCCATAAAGCCAATCGCATTACTCATAGTGGGTGACTATAAAGACAAGTAGGGTTTGCATAAGACATATAATGGAGTGTTAATATAGCCGGAACATAGAGAACGAAGCGGGAATCAACACAGACAGAGAAAAAAGAACGAGGAAGGCAGAACAACACGGAACATGTGGATGCAGAAGGAGAGGGAGCTAGGAAGCAAGGGGTGGAAAAAGGGAGAGTATGGAGTGAGTAAAGGAAGAGGTCACGGCTTATGCAGCCTTTTTGGAGAATGGGGAGGACCGTCCGCCATTGTTTGGAAACAAATGACGTCGAATCTGGTGGGTGGAGTAAGGAGCATGTAAAGGAAGATGGGTGGGGAGATAAAGGGGATGAGAAAGAGAAGAAGGAGGAGAGGGGGAAGATGAGTTCGGGGTAGAGGCGGAGTGGTGAGACAGGTGGGCAAGGGGGGGTGAAAGAAATGGGGGTGGAACATTTTTTTTTATTCTTCTCCCTCTCCTTTGTCCGGGTCTTTTGGTTCGGGTGAATTGTGCGAGAGGAAGAGGAGCGGAATAGGGGGTGGGGGGTTGGAAACGTGTTTTTGTGTGTGTGTGTGCGTGTGGCGAATCTGGACCCGCACGGGCTGGCGTGGGCGGAGTTGTGTGTGTGTGTGGGGGAGGCGAACGAGGACTTGGGTTCTAGAGAAGGAAAGATGGAGTGAAGGAAGAGAAGAAGCCGGGCAGGGCCTCTGTCCGCTTTTATGGCCGAGGAGGCAGAGGGCAGGGGGGAGAATGGAAGAGGGTCGCGCGGGGGAGTAGGGGTCTCTTCTGGGGTCGAGTCAGCGATGAATAGGAGCCGCATGGATGGATGACTATTGGGTGAAGAGGCTTTGCTGAAGGAGCTCAGTGGGGGGGGGCGAGGTAGGCATGTGAAACGGGATAATGGATACGAGGGAGGAATGGGAGGACTGTTTCCATAGAGAGAAAAATATTGGCGGGATTAAATTAAAAAATGAGGATCTTCTTACCCGGTCGGGCTAATCGTAAAGCAATTAATTACCTTTCGTGATTGCGTCAAATATGGTCACCTTTTATAACTCTACTCGTCGAAAGTTCCGCTTAAAAAATATTTCTGACACGGTCTAGTTACGAATGCTACAGCTGTAATCAACTCCAAAATATATCGCTAAACTTCCATTGTGATCAGTTTTAAATTATAGAATCGAAACGTCGAATTAATATACTTTGACTTTCATTAAATATTTGTTCTATTATGAGCTGTAATATTATATGATGGCAAACGACTTCAATGCTAAAATTGTGAACTCTTATTTTTAAGCTTCTTTTTTTCTGTATACCCCTCTTGAACGCTACAACCCTACAATACTTCTTAGCTAACGACACCTGAATTTAATTTTCATAATTTCTGGCAACTTGCTATGGGTTATGCACCATATCATACTTCAGTACAAATCAGCTTAATTAAGGTTTAGAGGGGAAATATTGGATGAGCAACTATATATTTACAGTAAGAGCTGAGTTCTCGGTATCCCCAACGCCTGAAGGAGAGAGAATAAAGGATAAATCAGATAGAGACTGTGTGTGAGCAGTGAGACTTTGGATACAATTTTGGTAGAAGATGGGATTCTAAAAGTGGACGAAAAGAAAATAATTGGGGTGGACTCAAAGCACGGGGCTGGGCAAGTATAATAGGGAGGCGCAGGAGAGAAAATCGGGTAGAATTGGGGCGAAATGTAGCCACGGATAAGACAACGTAGTAGAAATGTTCGTGGAAGAGTTCTCAAGAAGAGCAGATCTAGAGTTATGAGGGGTATTACCTTGAAGGGGGCAATATATACGGTTGCAATTTAAAAAGGGAAGGTCCAAAAAAGGATGGAAATTATAATCTTGATCAAAAACGTAAACAGAGGTCTTATTCGTGAGGTCCGTACAGATGGGTGGAAACGTATACAAATGATCAGCACGCACGGATCAAGCAAACGATAGCAAATCAGGTAAATTAGAGCAGTGAAAATTAAATGTCGAGGGAAACGATTATTTTAAATTACCGGAATAATGCTTACTTAACCTATTTTAATCGTGTTAGAAGGAAAGGACGGAAAATATTCTGAAGATGGTTCATTCGTCGAATGCGATAAAAATTATGAAATTTAAAAAAAAACATTAAAGTTGTAACATTGTTTGGGAAATAATATCTTTTCCCTGTATTTTTTCAGGTCATAAAATAAAACGAGGGAAACATATGGATTAAGTAGCTAAAGCAAGATACGAGTCAGATTTTATTACTTTTACGTGATCCGAATTATGAAAGATTGTTACCGCAACTTTATCAGGAATGAGAAAACGAGAAATTTTCAGATTAGGATGCTACATTTACCTGTGCAACAAGAAAAACGTTTTTCATAACACTCCAAATAAATAAAAAGTACATGGGAAAGTACCAAAATGCCTGTCTACGAAACCTTCACATTAAATCTCCAGTGCATTAAGAAGGGTCCGGGTATCCTAACATTCCTTGATACACTCTCTATTACGGTCGTCTTGCAGAGTGTAACGTAGACGAACTATTTTCCTCTGCTGCAACATGCTTTAACCTTCTAGAGGAAGATCTTTCCCTCCATGGAGGCTCTCAAAAATAAAGTGGCTAAATGGTAACTTTTCTCCAAGCATCGGCCTAGCTGGAGGCGAAGTTATAACCTCACTTTCTACGGTACACTAGTTCGATATTGGCTTAAGTGATTTTAATTCACTCATGACACGGATTTTCTGCTGTGTCACTTTAAAAGGCGTTAAAATATTAATATGTGGGGCATTATAAATTATCATTTTTTTGTAGCCTAAATGTTCCGTAACTCTTCGGTCTACTTCGGTAATTCTTTACGTATAACTATGGATGGCTTTAGCAGCTCTCTTAGGTAAGACACATATGGGGAAAATTTGGGAAAATGTTGGGTAAATGCGATTAAAAGGTTGAAGACAAATGTTGTCCTTCTTTGGACGGGTTTCATGTGTGCAGCTGGTATATGGGATCCTCGAGAGGTTGGATTAGTTGCTGAATGGGATCGTGTACAGCGTGGAGGAGCTGGTTTTGTGAAAAGTTGTTATGATAGACTGAAAAGCGTATCAAAATTATTATAGAAAATGTTTCGAAATCACCCACGGAGCGAAGGTTAAATTACAGATTAAATCTCTTGGATCAATCGGAAGGACATCTCTTTAGCGGTGATGTGGAAATGTATTATTACCCCCATCGTACTACGGTAGGAGAGATCATGTCAATAAAGTTAGACAGATCAAGTGTATAACGTATAGATTTAAGATGCCATTTTTCCCACGAACGATATGGGAAAAAATAATGTTTATCCCACTGCGATAGGAGGAAAGTGTTTTGAATAAGGGTAGTTTGGTGTGTTATCACCCCCTGCCACACACCCTGGCGGTGGCTCGCAAGGTAATGAATAAAACTAAAACTAAACAAAACTATAAACGAAAACTGTTGCGATCAATCTGAAGTTTCCCTCGACAGTCGAGTGTATAGCTCAACTACTACACTAAGTCCAAGATTGTGGTAATATATAGATATTACATAAATCATTATTTGTGTGATATTTGAGGGCTCAGGAGTGTTAGTACCTGATGCACGCAGTCATGCACGAAAACTGAGCTGGTATCTAAGTCCTCATGGACACCATCTGTGCAAGGCGGGTTGAGAAATGAATCGCCCCTCAATCGGCTCACAAAACGCTCACTCCTACTAGATGCGTGACATACCACATGCCAAGCTTTAGAAACCCTCCTCACGATAACGCAAATTATGGCACACTCTCCGAGGGCGGCATACGTATCGTCGGGCTTCTTCCGACCGTTCCGGACGGGAAACCGCGATTGCGGGAAGCCAATCTTTTGGTTAATCCACACCTGACCAAAGCGGCCGCTGGTCCAGGGGGCACGATGGAAGCGCTCCCGAGAAAGAAGAAAGAGATGAAGGGGGAGGAAGAGGAAGACTTGGGGAGTAGAAAAAACCAGGGAAGGGGGAGGGATGTTTGCCGATGGCTAAAGGGGATGCGAGAGCTTGGGGAGGGCGAGGGTGAATGTGTGGGAGGGTTAGTTTCTGAGGGGTGTGTTGCACGCGGTAGGGATTGCCCTGGGGGTGACTGGGCTAGGGTGGAGGGGATGAAAAAGGAGCGCGCCTTCTGTGGAATGGGAAGGGAGGAGTGAAAGGAGGGGACAGTTTATGGGGTGGTTTCGGGCGAGGGAAGGAGCGAAGGTGGTGGGGTTGGATGGGGGTGGGGGTAATTGGGGAAGAAGAGGGAGACGCAGGCAGAAGGGCAAAGGAGGGCCGGGCGCGAGATAGGAAGCGTGTTATGTTTAGCACCACAGCCCTCCATCACTTCCTCCCTCGTGTCGGGCGCCCTGCGTTCCGTCCCTCGCCGCCCCCACCGCGCCCCCGGGGGTGTTGAGGTGCTACGCCCCCTTTTCATGGTAACTACCCAACACCCATTCCCCCCCCCCTTCCCTCCTTTAGGACCCGATGCCGATCTCCCGTCCCTTCATGCGAGCAGTATGCGCTGCATAATCCCGAAAGGATCGGGAGAGGGGGGATGAGAGGTTGTAAGTTTTCACGTCACCCTCAATGACGCGCGAGCACGTGTGCGTTTATGCATCCACCTTAAAACTTCAGTAGGAGCCTCTAGGCATTTGGGAAGGGGAATAGAATTTTGGAGACGACTACGTTGGCTAAGGGTGTGGTGGGTTGCGGGATGAATTAGAATTGGTCGGCGTCGGACGCTTCACAAATTGGCTTACCTTTCCCGATTTATTAGCACTTGTTTCAAAAGATTGTAAAAATGTATAAACTAAATGACGGTTCTTGACAATCCCATGTACGCACGCTAGGATTATTATGAGCGACCATGATTTTACTGCACGAGTTTCAATTTGACCACAGTTTGGTTTGTTAAAGGTTATCTTTTTGTATGATTTAATTTGTTCGAGTGCATCATCGAACTGATATTTGTGTAGACGTTTAATGATTATGACCTAACACCCCCCACCACACGCTCTTACGGCAGCTGGTGGGGTATTATGTAAATGTAGATAGACGTTTACGGCATTAATTTACAATGGGGCACCATAAGGTGCATTTTGCTTAAGGTACAGACGTACTAGTGTAGGGTCTTTGGTATTTTTGGGAACGTTATTAGCACTCTAGAGCATTCCGTACGTTATTTAGAGGAATTTTGCGTTTGTGAAATTCGTCAGATGGTGTTTTTAATTCTTGATGACAATGGCATTTCGATGCAGGGTGATGGACAATGCGTTTTGCATATTAATCCAATCTGGAGGGGGATGATATGGAGGATGAAGTTCGTTATTGCTGGTAGGATTGGCCAAAGTAAAAGGAATAAGCCGGGCACAAGCTATATTGAAATTCGTCAGAGATGAGTGAATTATCAGTTTTATTTCCACAAGGGGAAACTCATTCAAGAACTGAATGATTTTTTACAATGAATTATATTTTTCGCCAATGCTTTCCAAGAGGAGAACAAGGAAAATAGGCGAAATGCAGAGATCTTCGAGTGGAGTTGTTTATTTCCGTGAAACTCTCTGGCTCTTGCGATAGAATGGAGGATGAGGTTTTGTTAAGCCTTTAATAGAGTGAAGTGAGCGGGTTAAAGGAAAGAACAATGAGAGTCACATCAGGAGTAAGCGGCTTACTACATACTGCTATTTGAACATATTTAACTCGTAAGACTATTTAAGAAATACACCCGGAAAATCACAAATTCATTAGCATTGTAGATGATGAAGGTTATTACCGTCAAGAAAATAAATTAGCGTCGTAATAATAAGTGAGATTTCAACCTTCTACCTTACAAGAAAGGCAGAGATTAGGAAAAAACTGACTTCTAAAACTTAAAAGATGACATGAAAAAGAGCGCATTGGTAAACTGAAAAACAACAGACGTGGCGAGGGATATGGAAATGGTCTAAAACTGAATATGAGAGTGTTCATTCTAATTTTCTATTCACATGAACTTATTTTGCGTGAGATGAAATAGAATTACGCGAATAATTGCAATGAACGCATGCTAATTCCTCGAATTGGATAAATGAGAAGATGAACCATTATTTTTCATTGTTAAGGGTATAAGGTCGGCAAGGTGCTGGTTAAGGAAGATATAGACACCGGGCAAGCTTGGGGACAAAAAGCGAAAAAACAATGAATGAGTGAGAAGTTTGTGTTGGCGAATGCAAGGCTGCATTTTCTTGGAAGGCCAGTGTGGCTGGTGCCCCCTTGCTTTCCATATCGCAGTACTGGGACCGATTCCCATGAGCTTCACCCACGTTCACATGCGAATATGCGAGTGCTATCAGTGATTTCGGATGAATGCACAGCAGCTCACTAGTGGTATTTGGTTGTAGAGGCTGTTTACCTGCTGCCTAGAAACATAAAACTAAACGAATGATTTTATCAAAATCTAAAAAGAAATTGGAACCACGGAGATTTCAGCTTGGAGCCCGAACTTCATAGTCAGAGATATATTTTCTCTCCGTTCCACGGTGCATTTACTTACATGCTCGTTATTTGCATTTTCAATTGCGGAAAAAATGAATTCATGAACCCAGTTCTCTATGCTCTGGAACATTATTTTGCTACATCTCCTCCTGCGGTTGGACGCGTACTCAAAATTCCTGTCACTGAAATGGTCAATTGAATTAATTTTATTAGTTTTTTTACGAATAAGAATAATGTTAGGAATTTGGCTCACGTCGAATCTCTTTTTCTCCCTCTCACAAAAGAGACCTCATAGGTATACTAACTCTCGACTGCAGAACTTCTGTTGTTATCCTTGATAAAAATTTCCAAAAGAGGATTTGGGAACGCACAACGTTTTTAATTAACGCACATACGTATGCATGCTGCATGCACAGGTGTTGTGTAACAATTTATCAAATGGCCGCGTTTTTATTCAATTCACGTGCCAAGTTTTAAACTTGGAGAGCTATTAAATTGTGAAATGGAGACCTTGGGAATGTGGCGGAGCAGGGTTTAATAATGCATATCTCCCTTCCCCTATCGGCGGTGTGAAAAAGAAGATTTTCATGACTGCTTTCTTGCCTCACCACTGAAACTTGCTCACGCCGGTGGTCTTTTTCCCTGATACCCATCTTGGAAATTAATGGGTGTTGGCAGCGAGTTTTATAAAGGAGCGAGAGAGAAATTATTAAGATATTTCGCGTTAATGACATTCATTTAAGGCATATTACAGTAAATAGGGGCATTTTAAGTCACTCGTTGATTCACACTGTGTACTTCCGGTTCTCAGGAAAACTTGAACATAGTTGGTTACTCAAAAGCTTGAAAGCCACAGGCATGAAGTAAATCCCATCAGTTTTCGATTTACGTTTGAAAGCCATTACCATTGATTATTTTTGCTCATGAAGAATGGATCTATATATAAATATAATATAATTCTAATTTTTTTAAATTTTTATTTCCCACATATAAAAAAATCTTTATTTTGGAAACCTTAGTGTAAACAGTTCGCATGCAATGAGAAAGGAAAACAAATTTCTTTCTCGTATGTTTTGAAAGCCACATTTTGTCCACTTCAGTCAATTTCTTTTCTAACAATTACTACATGAACCACAGGGTCTGATTTCAATTTTTCTATACATCAAAAGGATTTCTATTAAATATTTTGGCTCCTTTGTTGACAGTTATATTTTATCTCCATTATTGAGAACAGAGAAACAGCAAGAAGGATTGTTCATGAAAATAAAACTTCCGAAATATGCAGTGCGTGATCGCTTGTAAAGAAAGTACAGAGCCCAAATGTATAACTTGAGGTTTAATAACTTATTCAGACCTAAGGTTGTTTTTTTTCTGATCTCAGGAGTGATTTGGTGTAATAACACCAAAATGCCTTACCGTGTGAATCTCACAGATGAAAGATAGTGATTATAAAGCCTTTTCTGAGCAGATGTGTTTCTTCTAGCTGTTATTTTATAAGAAAATTAATATTTTATTGCCCCTTTGATTTTTGTAACAGATTAAAATGTTTAACATATAATTTTAACTTGCACTCAAGATATTTACACGGAAGAGAACTCACTATTCTTGTGAAAATTCTCTCCACAAATTGATCCTCGGAAACAAAAAATGGGCGTTTTATTAAAAATTAAGTTCACTCTGTGCATTTTCGTGTTTAGTTATGTCAGATGATACCACAAAGCCAAGGTTAGAATCCAGGCAAGATAATAACGAAACAGCTCTTGACAATTGTCTTGAGAATTGGTATAATTGAGAATATTGAGCATTGAGTAATTAAAATAAAATGTGACTTCCCAAAAGCTATCAACCGATATTTTCAAAGAAGGCACCAGAAATGAATTATGTTTCTT
Organism: Hetaerina titia; assembly: GCA_037158775.1. Classification (NCBI taxonomy): domain Eukaryota; kingdom Metazoa; phylum Arthropoda; class Insecta; order Odonata; family Calopterygidae; genus Hetaerina; species Hetaerina titia. The sequence goes on along the minus strand of CM073777.1, from coordinate 66,832,970 downwards.
GATGTTCTCACCATTGTAATTACGGGAATGAGATATGCATTCGGCCATGTGAGAATTAATGGGAGAGGAAGTTATACGGCCGCGATAGAGGAGAGTCTGAATAAATTAATAGCTTTCTAAATAGCGGTATCATATAAATTGTATCTTTTAACTATTACAAACCCTTGTAGACTTCGAAGTATTGGTTCTTCCGCCAGGTGACAATGGGTACAGACACGCCACAAACTCCATTGTTTTTGGAATAGTAAGTACCATTATTTCAATTCGTATTATTCTCATCCAAGGGTGATTGGATGGGAGGGTTGGAGTCAAACTCGTTAATTTCCCCTCAATGACATTATAGTTTTAACTGATATCCATTTGTGAATATCTTGAAATTCGTTTCTTATATTCAACAAACATCAGGGCATTATAAAATAAAGGTCGATTCGGGATTTTTATTCGTGGTATTTAGAATCACAATTGAGCGTGTTATATTTAAATCTAATTTGTACTCGGCGAGGGGTCACGGGAACATCTACGTCTCTCGTACATCTACACAATACCCCGCAAGTCGTCGCAAGGACGTGTGGCAGGGGGTGGTAGGTCACCAGCCATTCTACATACATTCACTCTATTTCCTCATCCAACTGGCACCCAGAGATCCACCAAAAACTGCGTGGAAAGGGGGCGACCAAACACCAATCATGCAACATGCCTACATATATTTAACACGTATAACATGGTTAGCAGAGAACCCTATGCCTACATAAAGGGGACAAGAAAATACGTTAAAAAAGGGTAGGAACGTATGGTAGTGGATGTTAGGAAATGAGCTTTCATCAGCTTCTTAAATTCAGAGTAATAAAATGTGCAAGTATGATAATGCACTCATGTCATTACACTTTTTCTCTGCATTGTTGTTAGGGTACTCGACCTTGATCTCGGTTTTTGGTAGGGAAGAATTAGTGCCTGAATCTGACCATGCCATGCTATCTATTTCAACTTATCTTGTCCAACTTGTCTGACCAACAAGTATACGCATATGAGGCCCTTATAATTCCCTAGTTGCCACTAGTAAACTCAATAGTCCTTTCAAATCTTACTCTCGCTTGCACTATTCGTTCTTAGAACAACCCACATCTTAGTACCTCAAATAACTGCGTCAGAATTATTTTTTTCCAAAACTATGTTTGAAGGATCAAGCTGATTATTTTAGTTGATTATTAGTCCAATTCCTTAATTAATAATTCTCAATTAGACTAATTATGCCTGCCAAATATTTGAAATGTGGCCTTAGCCATGTAAAATAGCATCCATATTTTACTTTCTCGTAACGTTTTCCCATTGCCCATCGATTACAACCAATTTCCTTTGCTGAAATTTCTTATGTGTGCTCATGATACCTTGGAGGTAAAAGTGACTTCTACATCTACATAATACCCCGAAAACCGCTGCAAGGGCGTGTGGCGGGTTGTGATTTGATGTGTTTTGTATGAATTGGTTATTTTGTTTTCATATATTTCATATGAAAATTCATGGTTCGCAATTATTTTCCACAAAATACCAAAACATTGACACATATTAATGCTTAAGTCTGACCACCATTCCTCCACCCAAATCGAAATACTGCGTATATATCGCTATATAGTAATCTCCAATCAACAGGAATATGTATTTCCCTGTACAACACTCTGTCGTCGGAAAATTAATGTAACTGATTACGTAAGAACTTTTGTCGTTTATACATATGGTATGAAGAGTATGGACCATATCGAACTTCCTTGTGGTACGCCGGATGATACGACAAAATCTATTTGGAACTTTAATTATCGAATACTACAATCTGCTCACGGTGAGATAAAAATTTGCAAACGCAGTTAACCACCTTCTCGTTAATACGTTTAGCCTTTGCACCGATTAGTGGCGAGGAACTTTGACGAAGGATTTCTTCAAATCTTAGGAGACTGCATCCACTTCAGTATTCCTCTCCAATGGTTCAAAACAACATCAGTAAATAGGCCCTGCTGAGCTTCACATCCGTGTGTGCCTTTAAGATTCCTTTATTTAACAAGCTAAAATGCAGGGTTGCGACTAGTATATAATGAGAAATTTGCACTTTAATATTATTTTAGGTAATTGTTAATAAAACCTTCAAGTTGAAGAGATACATTTTTCGAAGTTCCCACTTTTTATGACCTGAACTTCAGAACTTATATCTTGGAATCCTCAACACTGCGACGTTAATGGAAGTTAGAAAAGAAATTTTTACACTCATAAAAAGTCCCCTTGATACTACCCTACTGGCCCCACATACACGGAGTTCACTCCTGTCTCGATCAACGGGCACAAAATAGCAGCGTTTAAGCGACACTTAGGACCTAGTACACGACCGAACCTGTGGCCGAGACCACTTTCCGGACGAAGGAAAAAATATACATATGTATACATAAGGACAATGTCCTTAACGGGACAGGACGCACCTTCTCCCAAAAGCCATAGCAAGCCGACCCTTAGCTTTGCCGGGGTGGTAAACATGCAAAAGGGAAATTTTTTCCCTTGAACGATTTACGACCGTGAAACACGAAGCAGTGAGGGGTAAGAGAGAGAGGAGGGAAAGGGTAATGTGTGCGTGCGTGTGGGAGAGAGAGAGAGCGGAATGAGGGGGGTGGGAGGTCGAGACCAAAAGGATAAGCGTACGAGGACAGGAGACCTCATATAGCCTCGGTGGCAAGCGGTGAAGTTGTGGTCCAAGCAGGAAAGAGTAGGAGGGATGACTGGGGGAGGGGGCGACCAGGGGGATAGTCGTGACGTGTGGCAAATGGCTGAGGATAGGGTTGACGAGGGTTTTCTTGAGGTGCGGGCATGTGGGGGACGGGTTATGTAGGTGGAGGCGTTAGGGAGATGGAAGGAAAAGAGGTGTGATAGGAAGCGGATAGACAAGATGAGGAACGGGGTCCGCGGTTGGACTAACATGGCGGTTAGGGGAGAATTTATATTTGGAGACTTACGTCCCTTCTTTCCAGAAGACCTCGACACCATTGAGAGCTGTGACGCATGGTGTAAGACAAGAGGCTAGCCTTCGTTCATATCTGTGTGTCCATGTTCACCGGTTTCTTTGTTCGTTTACGTAGACTTCGAATATGAAAGAATACCAATGCAATGATTATAGTACCGTGGCAAGCGAGCCGAGACTACCATTCGCAATTAACTTCAACTAGCGGACCGCTAACTATACATGACCTATAGATACATGAAAGTCGAGTTAGAATAGGTATGAATTTGATCAAGGATTAGTTATTTGCAAGGATAATTCGGAAATCATGGGTCATATCGTGTGATTTACATGAAGGTAAAAACCTTTATGGAACTCATATTAGTTATGTATAGCCTTGACTTTGTAAGAGCAGGTGCTTTCACTGGAGTGGTAAAAGAGGGAAATACTTAAATTAAACAAAGCATGACGAATCGAAACATGAAGTTAAATCAATTTTCATAATTCAATTCATGGGAATTTAAATAACATTTACTGAAAAAATATTTCTCCCAATACCGCATGCAATTTTCAGGTCAATTAAGGGAGCAATATACCCAAAGGTACATACGCATTATGCCCGTAAAGCCAGTGATAAGGTGGTTGGAAATGGATGATTCCACACCAATGCATGTGGCATCCTAATATGCATGAATGTGCACACAATAGACATAAGCAGTGCACTGAGTTACTGGAATGTTTTTGAAATTAAGCTTCAGGAGAGAAATTGATGAAAATGAGATAGAAAAAAAATAAAACCTGAATGTCAAAAGTAGTAAATACCAGTGAAAGGGAAAAAGGAGGAGGAGCTGCGGACGTATGAATCAAAAAGGATATTTGAAGCATAGGCCAAAGAAAGGAAGCTTTCTTCAAGAAGAACAAAACATTTGCAAAACACAAAAGGTAAAAGTCGTGTGTGAAAATATTTTAACGAGATATATCGGAGGAACTACCTTTATTTTAAGGTGGAGGTATTGGCATAAAAAAACAAGCCTGAAGTTAAAGTAAATGTTGTGCTTTAGGAAAAGGGTAGATCTCAAATAGTTGACTCAAATAACTTAACATGTTGCGTGAAGAGTCGTTGAAGAAAAACAACTTTTAAACAATTATTAAGAAATGGATTAGGTACACTCATAGAGCATACCTTGTCAATCAATAGTCCTCTACATCTACACACACTTAAACGGTAAAATACTTAGGTGTAACGCTAACTACGGATATGTATTGGTGGAAACACTCGCGCAATTTCCGGAATAGGAAATTAAAAGTTAGGATTCATAAAAAATACTTGGGTATAGTAAAGAAAAGGTCCAGGAGATTTGTTATTTCATGTTAATTAGGCCCCACCTTGAGTGTGCTGCGACTGTATGGGATCCTCATGAAGAAGGCTTAATTTTGGAATTACTCGTAGATAGAGTGTAATGTAGAGCAGCTAGGTTTCTGAATATTTATTATGAACAAGGTAGCAGTTTCACGACACTATTGGAAGAATTAGAATGGGTACCACTAGTCGACCGCAGGTTCGAATACAAGTTAAATTTACTCTGTATATTTGAGGCAGATGACTTATCTGAGGATGATAAAGACATATTACAGGCCCTCACCTACTCTGGTAGATTAGACTACCAACGTAAAATTAGGGAGTTTTATTGTAGAACGGATAGATTTAAAATATCATTATTTCCTCAAACCATTAGACATCATAATATATATGACTGCACTCGCGTAGGAGATAATTGGAAATAGTAGTGGATATATTTTTCAATGTCCTGCATGTTTCTTCCCGCGTGTTATTCTTGTTATATAATAGAATCATATTTTTTACAGTTCTACTGAATTTTGATATTCGTATCCTTTTATTGAATAGGGTTGCATGTCAGTACCTTCTTTCGTGTGATTAAAATTTTTCGATTGCATGATCACACTAATATGTGTGCAGAGGAAACATGATTGCGGTTGTTCATGTATGGCTGGTGACCTAAAACCCCCGGCCACACGCCCTTGCGACGGCTTTTGGGGTATTGTGTAGATGTATATGTAGATATTACACTGCCAGCCGTCACGTGGGCGAGCGGCAGGGGATTTTTTTTCGCCAAATATCGGAAATTAGTGTAATTAATGTTAATTCATTTTATGCAAAAATTGTATACGAATAAGAAGGACCACAAAGGAAGATACAACATGAAATATGTATGACGCACAATAAACTAAGGGAAACCACAAATATGTGCATCAAAAGACATTAGGTTAAAAATCAACCACATTCATACCTGTATGATTGCTAGGGGAAGGAAGGGCTCATCTTGTACGAAGCCCTACGTCGCGGGGTTTATAATCACGCACGCATTCGAAGTAGGGTGATCATTTACTTTCCTTGTGCTGAGTAGTTTCCCAGGAAATTCTAGGACCCAGAAAGTCACCCAACTTGGATGAAGACAGAAACCCAGAAGCCAAAAGCTTTACTCGTATACGAGTATATTGGACAACCAGTCCACTAATAATGAATAACTTTATTCAAATGATTTTTCCATTAATGATCGATGGTCATGGCGTATTCATCAAATATTTTCATTAATTTGGTTGTCATTTATATTACACGGGGTTGACTCTATAATTAAATTCGTAATGCGGATTTATTAAACGCCTTTTCCTGTACTGGAACCATTTTCCTCATCGAACCAATGCTGCGACCAGAATGAAAACGAAAAATCCTTGTGGAACCAACCAACTATGACACCAATTAAAATATTTTGAGCATCCAACTTATTTCGCTGTCAAATAAGAACATACGCTAATTTAAATGATATTAGAACTTGACTTAACTTTTATTATGATGGACCTGATTAGTGAATAGATTTGACAAGTGCCAATTGATCGAAAAGAAGATTTGTCTACCCTATTTTAATACAGAGAGTGGAATTTAATAAGGAAAATCGTTTCCCTTACATGATTGAATATTCACTTCTGTAAAATTAGCCCATGAAGGTTCTCCTGCGCTCACTTTGCTTAGAATTTCGTTAACAACATGGCTTAATGGGACCGTTGAATTATTTAAATACGGTACATGCCACAAAGATGCTACATATATCTTGGAGGTTTCCCATAAATAATTATATCAGTAGTTTTGGATGGGTTATTTCAACTAGGGAGTATAGATTTTAGGAAGAATTCGAATTTTTTTATCGTGAAAAGAACCTCCTCAGCCCTCAGAATCCACAGCCTTGTTGAGCTGAGTGAGTGTTTGACTTTGCCATCACTCGTCATCTTTGCAGAGCTTAGGGAGAAGCGAAAGAGAGATAAAGAGATAGATAGAAGGATAGAGAGAGAGAGAGAGACAAAGGTGGGCCGAGAAAGGAAAGGGGTAATTAGCGTCGTTCCATACCTGCCCGTGCATTTTAATCGAGTGCAACATATTTGCATGGATTGGCTCCATGCTTGAAGAATACTCCTACATAATACCCTGGAAGCCGCCGCAAGGGCGTGCGGCAATGGTTAATGCGATTCGACGTGGCACCTTGAATCTGCTTGCTTTTGTGAACGCCGGAGGCCACATTTTAATGATTATCTATCGGTTTGTGCTAGGGAAAAAGATGCAATAAAACGATTGCATTGAGAACATCACTAGTGGTGAAACGAGCGTTAATGGCATGCATGCGAATCATTTGGGAATAGGTGCGCTGGCTGGGTAAAATATTTGACTTGAGCAAGTGCTCTCTGAAGCTTTCGTAATCTTCTCTTTTGATCTCCACTGCGCGTAATTATTCCATCGGGAATACTTCCCGAAAAGGTTTGCATTGAGCTCCCTTCAAGTGCAAATTTATTACATTGACGTACTGAATTGATGTATGCAGGAAATTTAAAAAAACAACGAAAGAAATACTGGAATTATTTCGACCGTTAAAAAAACTGTACGTCACTCTTATTTGGGTGGGGAACATACGCATGGTAATGGAAATAGTTCTTTGTGGATCTTAATGATATTAGATATTTTGTTTACGCAACAGTGACATGGGAATCATCAAAAGATATGCTAAATGTACTAACGACAACCACGCGAAACGCTTTATAAGTTACTTGCCTGCGTACGTCTCATGCATTGATCTGATGATTGGCTAATTTTTTTCAAACAAAGTGGACATACATTTCACAGCACTGCACAAATATAACTGCTATGTATCGGTACAGTTAGAATTTATTCGATGTCTGATACAGGGGTCAACGTTATTCGTTTGCTCAAACCAAAACGCCTGACATATTCTCATTACTGATGCTCAGCGCAACTAGGCTCATAAAGATTCATTCAGATTGCCACGCGGTCGCATTTTTCAGTGTAAGAATAACCACCACGCCGCATAAAAGTGTTTTAAACCGATTTGCACACGACCGCTGACCCTCCGGGCGGTGAGACGAATGAATATCTTCTCCGCGGAAGGTTCAAGTCAAAGCCTCGGAAGAAGAGCGGGAGAGGGGGGGGGATCGGAATCGCATGCGATCCCCAGCCATGTCGTCTCTACGCCTCGCCATTTATTTTACACTTTTATTCAAATTTCTCTTTTTTGTCCTCCGTCCCACTCGGGTTCTTCGGATGCTCCGAGTCTTTACGTTCCCGTTCAGTCACTCCCATCCATCCGTGCAGGCGTCAAGATGGTTATAACATGGGGAAGCCGCGGAATCAAACGCGTTTGCGTTTCTTTTGTTTCCATTTGCCGTATTCCGTTACTAAACGAAGTGTAGTTGTCGAGTCGCATAATAACTATCGAAGGGAAGGAGATTAAAGATAATAAAATAAGGTCGGCTACGACAGAACCTGTCTCTATCCTCGTATATACGTGAATTTAATGTGAGGAGGCAGTGTGATTGCATGTACAGGTTATATTACATGCTGAAGGTTAGATTGCGCTCAATGAGAAACGTCTTTCTCCCTCTAAGAGCTCAAGGACGCCACTTATAACGATTTCTTAACTCATTTCATTTGCTTTCCCTAAGTTTTTTTCCAGGGATGCTCCTGCTACGGCGCCTAAGAGTTCGAAGATAATCCTTTTCTTAGGTGAACACCGGACCGGACAGGTTCAACTTGGCTACTTATACTTAATTAAATTGTGGCACAGGATTCGATATCCAAGGCCTCTTGAATGAGCAGATATTAAGACTTAATTAAGCTTTAAAAATTCCCGTTCTATTTACATACTGTTTCAAGTCGTTGGTTGTGAAATCATCGACCTCGTTTATACCCGAATGATTCCATCTTCCTTTTACAATTCGTTCTCATATTTAACTGAAGTCATTGTCACTAAAATAAACTAAAACCTTTAAATGAATAAAATGTGGAAATTTTCTCTAATAAAATTATCTACACGATAAAAATTTTGCTTCGATGTAGGTAAACCATCTTAGTTCAATTTTGAAGCACTGCATATGCCAGAAAAATCAATGGTGATATGTATGGGTGACAATTAATTTAGCAATTATTTGCACAGATAATAAAATTTCCGCATCGAGGACGGAATTTATGTTCAATTTTTTACACAGTGTCGTTGGTACCACAATGTTCTTCAATGTGGTCATAAGGGCGATAAGGAAATGAATGTGGCAATGATAGAAGAGAATATGCGTAAGGTTGCTATTTTTAACTTTGTGACATCTTCGGGAAACGAAATATGGCGAAATTCCGTCAGTATTAAAGACATCCATATGTGATATAAGTAGAACTTCCGTCTCTCTTACGTCATATCTTTTTTGCCTATGATTTTCCGTCAATATTCTTTGCTAAAAAATAAGAAAAAGAGGCGCAACAAAAACAAATCCTGATTACGTTTTAAGGACAATATTTGGACTTACCCACTTCGCAGAATGATACTTTCGCTTGATTCCTGAGAAGTTCCATTTAAAGCAAATGATTGGTCATTTCCTTTTGAATCTTCGGTCCATGGATCCGGGGGGCATCATGGATATTGCGATAACGGAAATACAACGATTGGGATAATCTTCTGAGCACCATTTAGGCTGGAGCCGGGTAGAACTATAAGGGAAGCAAACAGGATTGTTATTTACACTCAATTACTGACACTAGGAACACGTAAAAATATTGCATTCATAATTACGCATCTAAATTTAAATTATCAAGTTGTGAATGCACTAGTTTTGGCAATATCTTTCGCAAAGAAGGTTATATTAATAATATTCTCAAGTTAAATAAAAGGTATTACAGAAGAAAAATGATTTAGCAAATTCCCTAGAATAATTTAATAAAAATATTTATAATTGTTACAATGGAGTTTGTTTAAGTATATTAATTTAAACCATGAAAATAAAATTAGTTTTAAATTACCCTCCGCTAAAAGACATTACAACCGAATAAGAGGCGTAACACTACCAAATTTGCTTCAATTGAGCCTCTAGTTAGATTACTTCCTCATTGAGACCGCAGGTAATCGCCAAACAAGGCATTAAAATGAGAATTCATATGATGAAGTAATTACTCATTCCAAATTAAAAATGGGTTTATGATTTATGGGGGATGATGTGATGCATATTTCATATTTACACCCCCCCAACACTATGAATTCCAATTCGACAAATGTAGTGCAACACGACCGTCATAATTATTGTCAGATACTATGGATTTATAGGTACTACGTAGAGTATGAATCCCATCATAAGGCGCACAGAAAAAAACACCACGACATAAGACCAGAATTATGAGAAAATACGTCCGATACCGAGCGATTAATTGACGTCATGGCTGATTTCAATTACTGAGAATATGTTATCGTGTCTGAGGCAGTTGGAAAATTTTTAAGTGCTATAAAAGTCATGTCTTCTCACAGTAAAACCTAAGTCATCATTCATAGACGGTGCCATTTTAAGGTGTCTGGCATCTTGGCGCCTAATCTCGAAATTGTAGTCCAACGACTTTTTATTTCTAACGGGACATTATACTATATAACAATACGTGAGATTTCCGTCCGAAAAAATTGTGTAATTCAAAGCATTCGTTTTTTTCCTTCAAATATCACTTATATTTCCAGACATCTATTAACCACTCCAGATGCTCCGCAAATACCTCCATGAAGAACTTAACGGCTCCCCTGAGGGGTTTTATTTATTTTTTTTAAATTGCTGCGGTGACGCTGGAAATATAGTTTTGCCGAGCGACTTCAGAGGCCCCGTGGGGTAAGTGGGGAAGGGTAATACTACTAATTACGCACCACCGCGGTAAAGAAGTACGCATTCATTCGCCTTGCCTTTCAAGATTCTTTACGCAATGCGAGAGGAGAGTTGAGGGCAAAAAAAAAGAGATTTTTTGAGCGTCAACTTGGATCCCAGAGGGCGCCATGGTAGGTGAGTTGAGGAGGGAGACGAAGAGGCGAGAAAATGTCGGCTCATACCCGGAAAAAAAGGAAGGAGGAAAAATAATTATCGAGCAGAAAACGCCTGTCGTCCCTGATTTATATACAGCGGTGCGTGAAGCTTTGTAAACAGGCCAGTTAACGCAAAAAGGTCAATTGCTGAATATCCCTGCGGTAAATTTTCCCCAACGCATACCTAGAAAGAACTTTAATACCTATTAAGACTATGATTGATTGCGGTGAGATAAAGATGACCGCTTTCTGGACTGAAGTTTTCAAGCTCATGGCTTTGGCGACCGGCAGGTTTAATGAGGTGATTTGAAGTGATGAATTGCCATTAATATCTCATAAGCACCAAGGTATTGCATTATGTTTTAGTCACTTTGATAAATTATTGTAAGTAAATAGGCAGGTATGCAAGTGGAGATGGATACTTGGGAGCATTCTCTTAAAGGCACAAAAATTCATACATCCTCGTTGGATATATTACTAGTAGCATTAAGAAGAACCTGCGGGTACTTTGCTACCAGTGGGTAATTGAAGCTTCCTCGTTTTAATTCATACATTTTTCAAATTGTTAAAAATCATACCGCCAAGATAGTAAACTAATATACCATTCCCCGTTAGCATTTTAATGCTGCGCTCTTCTATCTCAACGATCAATACCTAAATATTCTGACAAATTCAGAAATAAGGAAAAAAGAATTTGGTAATACAGAAAGGAGTTAAGCCTAATGCTCGCTTGTTCAGACATTCGGGATTACTCGAAATTTTAATAATTTACAGCTTCATATGTGATATAACACGGTTTTTCGCGCGAAAAGTTTTTCATTGGACAGCTTTTGACATATTGTGTTCAAAGGCGTCCCAACATTTATGCCAGAACAAATTATTCCCATTCGTTCGCTAGTAAATATAACATTATAATAATGATTAGTGTCACAAACTGAGCCTATTGCTGATCAAATATTACAATTAATAAAAAGAACATTACAAATTAGTGTGGCAAAAATATAGTGGACAACGTAAACTTTAATATGACATTCTTCATGATTAAAAATTGTTAATTTCAATGCAACAAACGGATACTTTAATTCATAACAAACTTCTGAAGGAAAAAGTAGGAGGAGGAATGGAAGAAACGTAATGGAAGGTTACGAATACAGGAATAAAGGAGTGATCCAAAAAGAAATACAAATAAGAAGTGATGTAAAAGTGTGAAATGGAAGTAATTAAAAAGTTAGTTGAGGAGAAAACACAGTGCAGTGCAATAACCCAATCTTCAGATCAAAAGCAAGTGATGACGGTGAGATAGAAAGATCTCCGTTATTCAAATTATTAGGGATAGTTGAAAATTTTGAGATTATCTATGCCAGAAAAGATGGGCAATTATCTTGTGTGTTTATCTCATTGATATATCTTTAGCTTTAATGCTCGCTCATTACCACCCTGGAGCTCAGATTTTATGGACGATTTCCCGTGGAATCCAACTCCCAACAATTCACCTATTTATCACACAAGCAGTGATCACGTAAAACGGGTCGGCACATCGAAAAATCAATTTTGGGGTGCGGGAGAAGTAAATAAAAGATGAAATATCGACCTCCCCCCCTACTCGATGACCTCATCATAATACGTGATCCCTTTACCCTTCCCCTTCATCAACCCCATCCCATTTTTTAACTTTTTCCATACCATCCATAAACGACAGCAAAGAGAGAAAGAGAAAAAAACCCCGTTCCAAAGTGCTGTAGTGTGGTCGTGTTGGAAAAACACTTGAGGAAAACTTCTGGGTTTGTCCTTGTGGCAAAATCAGGAGGACCCGCGCGCGAAAAAATACCCCTACTCTCCCAGACCGAGGTGTCAACACAATGAAATGCGACAGGGTCTGAATTTATATTCTCCCAATGCCTACAATCCCTTTCCTCCCCACCTCCAGCCCACCCCACACAACTTTTACTCTTGTTCAAAAGCCAGCATGTTAATTCGATGGTTTCTCTAGGGATTTTCAGGGTTACTCTCAGGCCTCTTCTGAAACATCCTGTGGGCATTTCTGATCATTCCCAACGTCACACTTTCCCCCTCCTGCCCTCAAATGGGTTCCCAGCACCCCATCGTACACAACTCATCCTAGAAACCCCTTTCCATATGCAAATTTCTCCTTTTATTACCCTACTCCTTCCCCTGTTTCCGTTAACCTCCGCATCATTTTATACCACTTGAAGCCATTGAAATATTATTTTTTTTTCAACTGCGATGAAAAGCTCTCCAGCCGCGAACTGCGATGCCCGCACAGCATCACTGACTGAAGAACGCTCTTCATAAATGTCCTCCATCTCGCGTCTGTGTATGAAGATAGATTACCCCTTCGAGTATCTTATCAATCAAACTATGAACAGATTGTAATGAGCACGTTACTCTGAGAAACGCGGCTCCTGATTCTGTCCTCCATTTCTCTCGACGCGCATTAACGAATAAGGAAAAAGGATGGACTGGTAAGATTTTCTCTCACTTTTATTTCGGCATTTTGAATTCGTGCCCGGGTTTTAAAACGGCGAATAAAGTCGGTAATCGAAGACAACCATAGTCTTTCCACCGAATCCTCACCCTACTTTATTTGTAGTTTATGATACAACTATTATTTTAAGGGTGGTGCCCAAATTTCCACGGCGGGGAATAACTTTTGACAAATTAATGTTACACGCTGGTTATAATATATTCATCTCGCTAAGAAAATATCATTTGGAAGGCATTACTCATTTTGTCAACAGACATTTATAGGATTAATCTGGTGTGTGCTAAAACCTTCGTTTCGTATTTTATTTAAGCGAGAGAGAAATATTGAGTCGAGCTTCAATTCTTCTTCATTTTAATCTCGGCTCCCAGTTTCTTCTTATCGTCACCCACAATGTATGTCTCGGTTCTTTCCATTTCTCTCTCTCTCTCCATCCCCAGACATCTCATTACCCTCACCCACTGTCTCATTCTCTACTACTACCCCGATTCGTGACCCTCCTCCCTATAAATCCTATTTCCCCTCGCCACTCTCTCACCCCCTACTAATTCTCCATCCTCGGAATTACACTTCTCCCCGTTCCCTCATCCTCTCCCCTTCGTGTGGAACCACTTCCGTCTTCGCCTTTTTCCCTATTTCCGACAGCCTCGCCCCGCACAAATGGACCCATCCATTCTTTCACAAACCATCTCTCCCCCTCTCTCTCTCCTCAATGAGATTTTTTCTCCCTCTTCATCCACAGAAGGCCACCCTCCCCCGCTCCAATGGTCGCCGCACCGACACCCCCCTCCCCGCCGATCCACCACTCGGTCTTCCCACCGCCACCGTTCCCCCGCCTATTGACGTCTGCCTCACCCGGGGCATATAATCTGATTCGGCTCTATTTGGAAGATTGAATGCCCAAGCTGGGCCCTGATGCGATCGCGGGGATGGTCGGCGGGGAGGGAGGGAGTATTTTTGCGCGTGTGCGCGCGGCCATAGTCCTATAGGACCCGGAGGGAAGGGTCGGGTCTTGCGGTCGGTGGGTTTTCGGGAGGGGGAGGAGGAAAATGGAAAAGGGGGTGGGTTTGGTGGAAGTTTTCCGGGGGGAATGGGTTGGGGCGTCGAAAAGAGAGCGTGGGTCGGGATGGAAAAGCGAGTTGGGGGGCTTGAATGTCAATGCGTGGATGGATAAGGGAGATGGTTGTTCTTCCGAAACGGAGGAAATTTCCGACAGTTTTCGGGGGAGGGGGAGAGATAGGGGAAAGGGTTTGGTTGGAGCAGGCGGGGTGGGGTTGTGATGGGGACGTTGCATTGCGGCCGGAGGTAGGGGGGTAGGTGGGTGGTTGTGGGAGGGTGAGTGCAGATGGGGTGAGGCCCCCTTTGCTGTGACGGCTGTTCCATCAGGGAGGGGGCAGAAATTCCGTGTTCGGGTTGAGGGGGGGTGTGAGGTAGACATTGACAGGTCATATATGTGTGTGGGGAGAGGGAGGGGATGACGGGAGATTTACGGAGGACGGGGAAGAAGAGGGGTAGAGGAAGGATTTAATATGTTTGGCGAGTGAGGGGCTGAGGGATGTGGGGAGAAAGGGTGGGAAGGGGGCGGTTTCGGCTTTGATACAGGCGTGAAGGTTGAGCAGACAATAAAGGTTGTGTGGTGCGTTGTGGGGGGGGGGAGGCAGGCAGGGGGGGGGAGGGTTGCAGAGTGAGAGAGAGAGATGAGTTCAGGGCCCCGGGGGTAAGGAGATTGAATGCTTCGGATTTGAAGTTATTCCAAAGCATTCGACTGGTGTGTTCACGGAGACAGTATGGGGGGAACGATATAGAGTTTCGGTGTTAGGTGGGGGAATGAGAAACGAATACGGAGGCACGGACACTGACAAAAGATGAAGGTTTTGCCAAGGAACTGCGGTAAAAATAAATAAGCACTTTCTTCCACTTCACAAATATTTTCCCTATTCATTTTTTGTCCATATCGCTTGGTTTGCTCCTCAGCGATCAGACTGACAGGAGGAAAATTGGGGTGGTTTACCTTCTTTGATGTTCTCTCGAACAATAAATTAAAACGTGCGGTCGAGTCCAAAAAAGCTCAGTCTGCTGTTGGACATGGGGTGACAGCCACCGTCACAATCTGAGAAGACCTATCTGTTTCTCTTTCCGGCCGTCTAATTCTGAATTTTCTATTGCGGTCTTCCCAAGCACAACTGTCAAAGCAATACGTTTATCAGAATATTGAAGGGATCTGAAAGATGAATCGAATAAATCGATTTATTGTGAGGCGAAAAGTTAACGAGACGCATTGGCGACAATAATTATGTTCATTGAAGTGAGTGATGTTACCTATCCGGCTTATCCCATGTAATAATATCGACAACCGATATTTTTATGGGGCTACTAAAGGTATTATAGTTTGCGCAATTTGGAAAAATTCGAAATGTCTGACTAATGGTTTACTGAATTTATAAAATTTGAATCCTTGTAATAAATAGAGCAAGCCACGGTAGAACAACAAGGGTTACTCTCATGGTTTTCCACTTTCAGCGGCGAGATAGCCTCTTTGAGCATTTGCTGCAGAAGTTCCGATTACAAACGCGAAGCCGCGAAACACCCAAAAGGACTTGCAATTTTTTAATATTGAGTTCTGGAAATGCCCGGAAAACCGGAGAGTACACGGGAAAGAGCAGTAGGTCACTGATAGTGTGAGTTCTTCTCGTCTTTAACCTTATCAGCTCACTGCCAGCTGAACTATTTCCTCAAACCAGTAAAATGGCTTCATATGAAAGATTTGATTCGAAATTAGTTTAGACGTATTTGCTGTTGGAGAATGTTACAATTCTATCACCTAAATAAGGGCGCGTCAGCAATTTTAAGTGATTAGTGCCCGACAGGAATGCTACATTAAAATTTAAAAAATTGGTGAACATATTATCAAAAAGAAGAAAATTTAAAATTACTAAATGTCACTCATCATAAATTTTGCTTTCAATTGTTATCAAAATTTAAATAGCTGCATTAGTTTAGTTATTCCAATGCGTTTTTAAACATCTAAACCGCGCGGCTAACGGTGCCACCGCCCAAGACTCCAACGTTATCATCGCATTTTTTAAAATATTTGAACGCCTTAAATTTTCATCCCGCTTTCACGACCTCAGAAAATACCGACTCGCACCCGACAGAAGAAAACGGCATAATCCCCACGAGATGAAGCGGAAAACCAAACACCTTCCGAGGAACTTTCGACTCCGGCCGGGAATTTAACCTGGAACGGAATCGGTACGTCGACAAATTTCTCTGTCTCCTGCTAATGCATTTAATGACTCCCCAACCTCCTCCTCCAAGCTCACAGACTCCCCGAGTCGTAAACCCCCAACGAGTAGCGAAGTGCTGGCTGACTGCTCCACGGTCTTACTCGGGCAAAGCTCTCATCAAACCTTTTGAGGGAGCGGGATTAATGTAGCGCCCCCAGACTTTTAATCAGCGAAGGAGGAGGGTGTGAGGAAGGGTTGGTCGGGGAGGGTTTAGAAAAATATGTATTTAAAAAAAAAACAAAAATCGCGGGGAAAAAAGGAAGGGGATCCGCGCGCGGCGGGGTGGAATAATTTCACATTGGCGGAGCGAAGGCGGCGGTCATTTGGAGCCAATTCGCATCGCGAGAGCGGCTCGACCGGGGCGGGGGAGGGAGGAGATAGGGAGGGCGAAGTGGGAAGGGGGCGTGTGAGAGAAGGGGGAGGGGCCGCTCGGGTGGTAAAAGCAGAGAAAGGGTAGGGTGGGAAGGGGGGGAGAGTGAGAAGAGGGAAACTGCTCTATTACCACAGATTGCCCTCCTGCTCATTAACCAACTACTCGATCCATCACGGGAGGAAATAGCATTTGGCGCCAGGGCTGGGTGAGAGAAGGGCGAGAGAAGCAAGGGTGGGGGGGGCTGTTGTTGGGGAAGGGTGTTGCGGGGGAGGGCGAAGGGAAGGTGCCAGTTGCTTAGTAATCCTACTCGAAGAGAAAAGGAGAGAGGGAAAAGGAAAAAGGAGGATCCCAAACCCCCTCTCTAACTCCTCCATCTTCACCTTCATCAGAGCCGCCATTACACGGAACCCTATAGTGTTGGAGTGGAGGGTGGGGGAAGGGATTGGGCAAAAGTGGAAGTGGTGGTGGCCATTATGAGAGAGATCTGAGGAGGTGGTGGGAGGAGGAGGGATGGAGCGAGCGAGGAAGGGAAGGAGGAGACGGTTTGTATCCCATCTCCCCCTACTTAACCCGCACTGAACTCCTTTCTTCGCTTTTTTTTTCTTCCTCGTGTGTAGTCCCTGAAAATGACTGGTATTTTCTAAGGTGGCGGGGATGATAGTGGGTTCGTGACAGGGTTGCCAAATTCGAAATAACTTCCACCTCTTCTTCTTTCTCGCTCTTCTTACACCGCCCACGCGTAGGGATTTCGATCGTTATGGAGTTTTCCCTTTGGAGGATGGGATATTTCTCGGGAAGGAGAGAGAATTTTTTAATAAGTAAGGAATTTGGATTTACTTTCGGTGGCGTTTTATCGGTTTTTCTTACGATATTAATTCGACGGACGATGATTTGACATGGAATCGACGAGTGCATTCTCAGGAAATCCGCAAATATGTGCGAGTCAAAGAGTGTCCGCAGGCCACTGTTGTACGTATGGCATTCAATCCCCGAAAAAATGTACCCTTTGTGATTGGACAAATAATCATTCCAATACGTACACAGTAGGTAGGAGGGAACGGGCTCCTAGTGATGATAGTGCCTTAATTATTATTGTGGATTTCATTTAATTGTATATTAACTGTAATGGGTTGCATAAAATTGCAATTTTGAATGAGTGAATAATGATGTCTTGAAAATGAGATAATATTCGAACCTAGCTCGAATGTTCTATACCTTGTTAGTTTTGGCTTAAAAAGGAGTACCATTTATCGAACACAATGTTTATTTATCTATTTAAAAAGCAGTCAAAAACGGCACAAAGGTTTTTACATCGACTTTCAGGCAATAAATATAATATACACAAAAGGAAAGGGTAACATCAGAAAACAGTAATGAAAAAATTGCAATTGAATACACGATTGAGAATTATCAAGTATCGCTAATTATTTTTCTTATTTTGCTTATCGATCATTATCAGCGATCATCAAATCTACATTTATCTTTATCCTCCTCTTCCATTACGTCTTCCAGTAATCATATATATACTATATATATATATATATAACCATAAACACAGTAATCAACCCGAAGGTCGCTTTAAGGTGATGGTAGAGCTCACCCATGTACCAAGCCCGACGGCGTGTGAACATTCACACATCAGTGTAGGGGGGCCAGTTCCTTTCCCTGTGCCGGTTATGGTTTTCCCAGGAAGATCTGGTACCCGAAAAATCAACAAGCTTGGGTGGAGCTGCAGGTGCCCAAAGTGCCTTGCCCGGGAATCGAACCCGGGACCCTCCGGTCAGCAGTCCAACGCTCTACCCGCTAGACCACCGCGACCCGCTATATATATATATATATATATATATATATATATATATATATATTGTGCACGTTCGTGGGTTTTCTAAGAAAGTGACTATATATATATATATACATATATATATATATATATATAATAAAACAAATAACACGTAAAAGAACACTCACATTGTAGATTGTTTAATGTGAGTGTTCTTTTACGTGTTATCTGTTTAATTTTGTGTTTTATTGTGCCGCCCAAAAGTTATATTGCTCTCGTTAGTACTTCCGCATCATATATATATATATATATATATATATAATACCTTCAGCTCTACCGTTACTGTCCTACGCATTACATTGCAATGTATTTTTTAACCGCAGACATTTTCCGAATAAATTGCATCTACAATCAAGGTTAGGTAAAGTTGAAACTAAACACTAACTGATTTTTTCCAAAATAATACGTTGGTTTTAGATGTAATCAAATTATATGGTATTGCATGAATATTATTTATTTCTCTGACCACCTTAACCATTTATTCTTTAATAAACCCTTCTAATTTAAATTAAATGAAAAAATTAATATTTTAATATGAATGTAGGAATTGCCAAGGATGATTCATTGCACCAAGTCTTTCCAAATGACTGTTTCCCTGGCCGTCTTAGAAGTACTAATTTATGAGTTACAATGGAGCTAATATTTGTCTCCCGCTCTTCGTTGACAAACAAATCCTTCGGTCGCGGTGAAAATCGGTGAGCGAAATGAAGAAATGAGAAATTCATGAAATGAAGCAAAAAAGTGTTGGATCTCAGCTAATTCATGAGGACCTGTTTTTAGTTGATTGGGTGGTGGTTTCATGCATACATCGATCGAAATACGCTGACTCTTGATTTCGGAGACCGACGTAATCTTTTTTGTCATTAAGAGATTCGTCCAATATACACGTAGCAGATATCGTTTTTGTCGTTTTGGAGTTAAGCCCTCATTCGATTTGCTCAAATATTTTACATGTATATTTTTTATGACAATCAAATGGTATCAAAAATGAAAAATTGTGCCACTTAAATAATAACGGAGACATTATCAAATCATCATTTCACGAAGGATAGGAGGAATGTTAATTTTTTTTTAACAGGATGTACTCCTTATGAGCTGGAAAAATTACTATTTGGTGGCCTTCCGAAAAGTGATTTCGTAGTAACTGATGATCTTGTAAGATGTTCTGCTATGGATCGGAGATTTCGATTCAGTTCATCTTCAACCAAAAAAGTTCATTTCACTCGATAATTCAGTAGTGCGTCCCTAATTTCATGCCAATTATTTATCCCCACGACATGTGGTCTTTACTCAAAAACAATTATGAAGCAATCTCAATTGAGCTTACGATAAAACCAGTTTAAGGAAGGAATATTGAATTAGATTTTCGCAAAGGAATATAATAATGGATTCGCTGAAACGAATGTACTCCAAGGGGTTCATTCACCATGAGAGATACATAATTCTTCAAATGCCTTTCACACACCAACTTGATTACCCTTTGTACTATTAGCACCATCGTAAAGTAAACGAACCATTTCCCCAAAATACCCTTTTTTATATCGAAATCTCCAGCCGCATTCATTTCCATTGGAGTCGATTCATCAGGACCAATTCGGAAGTCTAATATAGGGGTAGGTACCTCTGTTCAAGCATTACACCCTACTCATGTCTACCTCAGCTCCACGACGTCAGCCAAAAGCCACCCCTTCGCTTTTATCACCTTGCTTCCACCCTTGAGATGCCCTCCCGTTCACCCCCTGACCCCCTCTACCTTCCCTTTCCGAAACCTCCTTGTGTCTAAACTCTTTCGTAGCACGTGAGTGGACTCGGGAATCGTCTGTCGCCACAATTTCCAAAGTTATCCCCCAAACAACGGCGTCTCCCTCCCTCCGTTTCTCTCTCTCCATCCTTCTTTCGTGTCCCACCAGACCCTCCTTCAAATTATGGACCCTGAGCAATGGGCGATGAGAGGGTTGGGATGGAGGGAGCGAGAGAACAGGAAATAGCGTCAAAAGACGAGCATTCGGTCGATGGAGGGTCTTATCTTACCCGATGGTGGGGTGACGGCGGTGGCAATGGTCTCGGCGTGGAACTAGGCACCTTCCGTAATAGCCCTCGTCTCTACCCCACTCTGCCATCATTCGACCCAACTATTCCTACTTCATTTCAGGACTGAGAGGACTCGCACGACCCCGAGTTACCTACGCAACCTCCTCCCACCTCTCCGTACCCACTCCCGACCATACATGCTTGGCCGCGAAATAAATTTTTCCTCCATCTCGCTCGGTTGCTAAGGGAATTAGTTCCAGACGGTCGACGATCGAATACGTAATTTTACGAGGCAGCATTGTCAGTGAGAAGTGTTTGGTTATAATTTATGTGCGTGTACTGGGTGGGTAGCAGGCTTCTAATGACCACTCAAATTAACATCTCCCGCAGGTGGACGTTAGAGCTTATATTATGAGTGTATTTCCTTTCGCCCCGCTCTAAAAAATAAAACGAGCAATTGGGGGGGACGCTTCGTTTTACAATTTATCAGGGTTCTTAAACAAGCAGTCCGCCACTCCTCCCTCGAGAGATCTCGCTTCCTTCCTTCCAGGCCTTCCTGTTTTCTCAGGCATCCAAAATGATCTCTGTACCTTCTTGATGCATGCACAGAAAGCTTATCCCCAAAGTTGATTCGACGGCAATATCAGCGCGAGCGCTCCTCAAGAATAGTACAACATATTCATAGGCGACACGGCTGAGGTGTCTTCATTTACATGCTTACTTTGACATAAAAACTCCAGAAGAAATAATTGCATGCTTCATTTATTCAAGTAGCAGCATAAAATAAATTGAAAGGATAATTTAGGAGGAAAGAATGAGTTCCTGATACAACGCGGGCTAATAGCTGTGAATTATTTCATAGGATAGCCCTAGATGGAGGGATACATACGTTAGTGCAGCAATAGACGGAAAAAATCACCCACTTTACCAAACCAGAAACTAATCTTATTCTTGTCACTATTTACACGAATATGCTTTTGTTTTTTTAAAACATTCGTAACCTATATTTTATCAGCGCTCAGCAAAACATATTGAATGCAACCATTTCAGAGAGTAAAAATCATTCGCCTTGACCGGGATTCGAACCCGGATCCCTCGATATCCGGCCGAGTGCTTTAACCACTTAAGCTACCGAGACGTCCTCTTACACTCGGAAATTTTGGGGGCTTTAAAGGAACAAGATGTTATGACGAAATACCGTACATACAATGCCACAGGCATTCGTAGTCGTGCGCGACGCGCCACAGTCCACGATGTTAATAAAGCCAATTTCAAACACTTAGGCTGTTCATACCTTAGACAAATTTCAAGAAACTGTAATAGTAACTTTAACGGAGTCACCCGCTATGTGTGCATTATAATGCAACCATTTCAGAGAGTAAAAATCATTCGCCTTGACCGGGATTCGAACCCGGATCCCTCGATATCCGGCCGAGTGCTTTAACCACTTAAGCTACCGAGACGTCCTCTTACACTCGGAAATTTTGGGGGCTTTAAAGGAACAAGATGTTATGACGAAATACCGTACATACAATGCCACAGGCATTCGTAGTCGTGCGCGACGCGCCACAGTCCACGATGTTAATAAAGCCAATTTCAAACACTTAGGCTGTTCATACCTTAGACAAATTTCAAGAAACTGTAATAGTAACTTTAACGGAGTCACCCGCTATGTGTGCATTATAATGCAACCATTTCAGAGAGTAAAAATCATTCGCCTTGACCGGGATTCGAACCCGGATCCCTCGATATCCGGCCGAGTGCTTTAACCACTTAAGCTACCATTGAAATTGTATGTACGGTATTTCATCTTGTTCCTTTAAAGCCCCCAAAATTTCAGAGTGTAAGAGGACGTCTCGGTAGCTTAAGTGGTTAAAGCACTCGGCCGGATATCGAGGGATCCGGGTTCGAATCCCGGTCAAGGCGAATGATTTTTACTCTCTGAAATGGTTGCATTATAATGCACACATAGCGGCTGACTCCGTTAAAGTTACTATTACAGTTTCTTGAAAAACATATTGAGGTCATTGCTCGACGTTGAGACTTGTTCAGTACCCTAGATGTTGTTATTTTGGAGGGATTTCAATGGCCAATGAAATTTTATAGGTGGAAATACTCCCAGGAGACGCCTGGAGACCCCAAAGAAAAATCCAAGACGTTTTAGGAGATAACGTCTGGCAAGACGACAGCAATTACCCCACAAAGAGGAAGGGGGAATCATTGGTCATTGAAATACCTCCGGGAATGCCATGTGCAATGGAAGATAATTTCATGTTGGCCTATAATTTCATGTTGGTGGATGTTCCGGCGATAGAATTGACCTGGTTGCATATGATGAATAGCATAAACGGTCAACATGTAGCAATTTTGCTATCACTGCTATGATAATCGGAGCAGTGGGTAATGTTCCTAATTATTTCTGAATTTTTTAGAATAATTTTACCATTTCTATTTGTTGAAAATTAATTTACCTTTGCTCTAAGGAAAAGCATACCTACAAGAGTTTAACCATCAAATCTAACTTTTATCTAACTAAAAATTGTCTTTTCAACGGAAATGGATTAATTTGAACTTAAAACTTATGAAATGCTATTTAACCGGGAAGATTGACATTTTGTGGTACTGGATCTTCTTGTGATGCCAAATTTTGATCTCATTGAAAACTACTGTTGGATCAAATGGGAGGGTGTCGATGAAAAAGAGACCTTTTAAGGACACTACGCTGGTGGGCAGGGAGATCCATCGAGTGCACAACGGAAAAAAACCGGGGATTGTTTTTATATGGAGAGAAAATTTGCAAATGAACGAATTAAAAATTCAAACCTATCATCCAGAATCAAACTCGGACAAGGCGCAGGTGTCTAATCGCTCCAGGAAGGAGGGGTTGTGATCTCCCGATCGCGATATCAGATTCCGAAATGTCATCAAGCTGAGGTAATCCATGACATGAAAATCGCAGGAAGTAGAAACGAAAGAGGGAACAAACACTAAGACGGGCCCCGGTGCCAGGAAATCCTTTATTTCCCCCCTCTTATCCCCACTAACAAAGTTCCGCCCATTTCCATTATTGATATCCCTAGTCCTCCGAAAACAAAAAAAATGCATTCATTCACTCAAAAGCATATATTATACACGAATATATCCTTATGCATACATCAACATACAATGCAGACATGTGGAGGCCATCGGTAAATGATATCTACATCTGCATAATACTCCGCAAGCCGCCGCAAGAGCGTGTGGTGGGGGGTGTTAAGTCACCACCCATAAAAGAGAGAAAAACCACATGGAAAATCAACATATCCACAGTAGCGTATTCATTCATGCAAAAATCCTTTCAACTTACAAGCATAAAAATACATATATAATTACATGCATATACATATACAACACTAACAAACAATTCTACCTTAAGATGAAATAAAAAATTAATCCAATAACGCGCAAACTAGAATTTGAAAAGTAAGAAGGCGAGAATCCACCGCCACATGGACACGCAATTTATACGGGATTAGTCAACATTCTGGAAACATTCAATCATAATTTTTTTATGATGGAACCAAAAAGAAAGATCATAATCTCAGACTGAACCACGAGGAAATGAAAACAAAATCATTTATATTTTTTGCAACGTACACCGAAACAACAATCGCAGATCACAGAGAATGATGATAACATTTTTTCCGCTACTTCGTGAAGAAAGATCATACACCACAAGGCAGAAGGAAGTGGGAGAAAGCCTATTACGTTTCAATAAAGCTGACATCTGGAGCAAAGATAGCATCCCTTTAGACGCGTAGATGCGACGTGACATCGAGACCTCTCCTTCTCCATTCTCGACCGACAAAACCCTCCTCCCAAACTCGAACCAATCCAACCCATCATTCCTGGAAGCCACCCCGAAAACACCAAAGAATGCAGCATCTCCACACACACATTCACTCGCCCACACGTGCATTTTCCTCGAAGAAGAGAGACGAGGAATGGGAGAAAGGGACAATGAGAAATGGCAAGGAAAGAGATAGAGAGAAATACGAATAACGAATGAAGAGGCGATATCAAGTGAGCGACGCAAGAGATGGAGGCATGCCCGGGGGGTGGTTTGGGGGTTGAAAGAAGGGGATGGAGGGCAGGAGAAGGAAGGGTTGTGGGGGCAGTTGGAGAAGAAAGACCCCAAAACCAGCGTACAAGGAGACATGCACATAAAGCGGCGTGGGAGTGAATGTTTTTGTCTCTTTATTTTTCTCCGTCCTCACGGAAAAAACTCCGGACCCTCCTCTCTCCCTTACCCTCAAGACCTCCCGCCTTACCCAGACGCCACACAAGTTTGCGGTCGCTAAAGAATAGCAGCCAGCGCTGGAGAGGTCTCGAGAGGGAGCGAGGGGAAGATAGAGGGGAAAGGGAAAGAAAAGAGATTCGAACCACGGCCACCTCGATCTGTGCCGCGCCGAAAAGACCCAACGTCGCACATACACACACACACGCACACACAACTTCACAGTCACGCAAACACACACACACACACACTTTAACCGAACGAGGCCAAGGAGAGTGGATTGGAAGAAACTGGCGACGATAGGGCGAATGGCGGCGGGGGGAAAGGGAGGGACGGGGTGGGAAACAGGAGAGTAGTAGTAGTCGGAGAAGGAGGAGGTGGAGGAGGATGAAAAAAAAAGGAATGGTACGATGGAAGGGAAGAAAAAAAAATGTAAAAGGTGCCGGGGAATTGGACTTGCACGGAAAAAGGAAGGGATGGGGGACTGGGGGAGGAGGAGGGAAGCGGTGGGAGGAGTTGGGGCTGTTTGGGAGTTCATGGGGGTGGGGTGGAAGGTGGCGTAAAAAGAAGTACGGCCAACGGGGGGAAAGGCTGGGGGAGGGGGGTGTAGAGAGAGAGAGGAGTAGTAGGTGGTGTGGGAGAGGAGAAGGGTGGTAAGCGGCAAACTAGAGGGGAGTTGTGTGTGCGGGCGCGGGGAGCGGAGTGGAGTTGGAGAGGGGGGGAGAATGGTGTGGGTTGTGTTTCGTGTCGCGGGAGGGAGTCAGATGTGGGAGGGAGGGGGCGGGGTGTTGGAAAGCATTGGGGGAACAGCGGGAAGGGAGTGGGAGGGTCGGAAAGCCTTCGGGGAGGCGTGGGGGAGGAGGTCGGGCGAGGGGTTTTGGGGTGGAGAGAAGTATGGTTCTCGAGGGCTGTTATATAGGCGGGGAGAGGAAACGGTGGGGGAGAGGGCAGGACCTGAAGAGGCAGAGATGGGAGGGGGAGTGTGGGGCGAGGATAAGATGGAAGAAAAGGGTGAGGAGGAGTGGGCTACGGGGAAGAGGTGGGCAGAGTCTTGAAGATTGTATGGGGAAGGCGGTGGGAGGGCCTCCCTCCAGACACCCACTAGTCCACGTGGAGCGGATATCTTCACGTCAGAGCGGGTTTGGGCCAATGGGAAGAAAGGATGGTCTTGAAAAGGTTCGGCGGGCGTCAGAAGGGTAGGAAGAGATGGGGGGAGGAGTGTGAGGGAAGAGGATAAGGACGCGGATGCGGGGATGGAAGGGCTGGGGAAGAACGAAGGACTGAGAGGGGCGGAGGTGGAGGGAAATAAGGAGGCAGACCCAGGGTTACGGCTTGAGATAAAGAATGGTTGAGCAGGGGAGGAGGTTTGGGGGAGTGGCGGAGGCCCGGGGACTGCGGGAGGAAGAGTAAGAAGGGTCGGGTGATGTTGTAAGGAAAGGGAGTGAGGTATAAGAAAGTGAGTTGGATCGGGTGGACTTTCTGGGGGTGGGGCGGGTTCGGGCGAAGAGGGGACGGGCTGGCGGAGTCCTTTCCGACAGAGAGAAGAAGGCTCGCCGAGGGAAGAGAAGGAGATGAAGGTGGAAGGGACAGGAGAGAGAGAGAGAGCTGAGGCGGAGAAGAAGAACGGGTGGAGAGTCTTATGGAGCTGGAGAAGCTGTGGGTGGGGGAGGAGACGGCGAGGTCTTGAGGAAGAAGGGAAGGAGGTGGGGGATCGCAGGTGGAAGAGAAGAGTAGGGCGGGAGAAGACGCTAGGGAGGGGGGAAGAATGGTGGGAGGCATAAAGAGTAGGGAGAGTAAAGGGTTTTAAAGAAAATTAGATAAAAAATTCCGTAGCTGGCGAGCAGAGGAGGCCGGGGGAGAGAGAGTGGGAGAGAATTTTATAATAAGAGGTTGAGGAGATGGGAAGGGAGTCGGGAAGGATTGGATGGGTTGGGTGGGTTGTGTGTGTGTGTGAGAGTGTCGGGGATGAAGGGAGAAGGAGGGTGAGGTAAGTGTGCTTGATAAGGAAAAATGAAGACGGAGTGTGCTGAAGGGAAGAGAGCGGGGAGGTGGGCGGGGGAAGTCCCGGCAAGAGGAGGGAAGGGGACGACGGAAGAGTTGAGAAAGGGCGGGGGAGGGAGGGGGGGAGGGAATGGTAGGAAGATGGGAGGGAGAGGAAATTTTTAAGGTCGGGGAGCACGAGAGAGAGAGACAGAAAAGTGTTAAGACGACGTATAAGGATGCTTGAGAACGTCGAGGCTAAAAAAAAAATGACGGAGAAATAAATGGGAAACAAAAGTGAACTTTGACGAAAAAAATGTTTTAAATTACGGGGGTTGATGCGTTTATGGGAGGGGTGAGAGTGAAATTTTTTTAAACCTTGGTTAAATTTCAAAAGGGTAGATGAAAATGTGATGGATGAAGGAAGAAGGGGGTATTTTACAGCTAAAGCAAAACAAAATCGCAAGGTCGGAAGCATTCTATCGAAAATGAATAAAAATCGATTCATACTACATTTCCTTTCTCTCGTGAAAGAAAGGGGATGATTTCCAATATGGCTATCGCGGAGAAATAATGATTTCATTTGCTCCGGGTAGGTCAGAAGCGGTCTTAACTGAGGTAAATTCTGTGAAAATAGATCAAAAGCAAAGAAACACTGATCTCCGGTAACGCAAATCAGTAAATTCACTGGTTTTTGGATTGGGATTTTGCCGTGATCTACGAGTCATCGCCCAGTTTTCTCTTAACACTCTAATATTTCCATGAAGGCAATTATTAACTGTGTTATCAACCTAAATTAATTTTTGTAATTGTCATCCACAAGAAAAGGCTGCATAAATAAAATGGAACATTGCTCTTGAGAAAAAGCAGACTTTGCCTCAGCTTCATTGATTATCATATTGTTCCCCATATCTTCATCGAATATGAAAATATGCAAAGCCTTGGTTTGGATATTAGAAAAAAATATAGCCATTATATACACTTTGGTGCTTTGCTAATTTTTATAACACAATTAAATTTGCACAAATAAATTGCTTATAAAGGGGTAATAGTCGACGGAGACTACGTTCAACAAATTTAAAAACACAATACTCCTATGAAACATTTCCAGCCCGGGCTATTAATTTTTTTCCTCGGCAGGAACACATGCTTGAAAGCAAAAATGCAAATTTAAGACTAATTAGCAATGGCGGTACCTTGAGAGACGAGACGCGAGCATAAACCTTCCCCTTAGCATTGGTGCTTTCACAGTAAAGATCTTGAGTTGAGGAGACGGGAAAAATAAGGAAAAGAAGATGGCCTTTTTTATAAGACGAACTGAGATGGAGTTCTCGCGAAGGTTCGAGACGCTCTGCTGTGGAGATGGAAAAAGAATTCGACAGCGCCGAAGGGTAAGGGGCATGAGAATTTGTTGGGGGGCACTGAGGGCGGGCGAGGAGATATGCGGAGATGAGGCAGCGCTTGAGGGGGGAGGGAGGTGGAGGGAGGGTGGTGAAAACGCTTCACTCACGTGAGATAAAGAGAAAAACCTTCCGAGTAAATTGCTTCAATTATAAATATAACCGTGATAAATAAGAAACAGGCCCGTATTTGGATCCGTGGCTCTCCAGTTGTGTAACATGTAAGAGGCCCTTCCTTCTCGAGTTCATATTAATGTTTTTTTTAGTATCAACGCTTGTAAAATCGTCTGACTTTATCGTGAAAGTGACTTCAAAAGGAATATGATACGTATTGTTAAGAATCAAGTTCATCTCTTCTTGATGAAGCTAATTTTTAAGGATACCTTCGAAAAAAATGGCTTTTAGCTCTAGCTTGTTTCGCATACCTATGCGTTCGTAAATAATACCATACCAATATATTTGGATGCCATTGATCCATATATATGTGAAAATATATTATCTTTCCAAGATATTTATTTAAACAGACACGTATATCTGTATATATATGTATGCATACACAAGAGTGGTCTGAAAAGTTTCCGACCTAACAAAGATACAAGACTTTTTCTGAAATTTTTGAAGTCGGAAACTTTTCAGACCACCCACGTATATATATACAGATATAGAAACATTTATATACTCGTATATATACATTTCTGACTAAGAAAATTTCAGAAAAAAGGTCTTGTATTTTTGTTAGGTCGAAAACTTTTCAGACCACCCTTGTATATACATATATATACAGATATACATATGCTGTATATATAAATATCTGGGAAAGAGAACGCTCTTCGGAGACGCACAAATATATTAAAACATTGATACAGATTTAAAAAAAAATATATATATATATATATATATAAACACACAAACACTAGGTTAATACATATTAAACATACAGTACTGTATATTTAATATTTATTAACCTAGTGTTTGTGTGTTTGTGCGTCGCCGGAGTGCGTCATCTTCAAGAGTATATATATATATATATATATATATATATATATATATATATATATATATATATATATATATATATATATATATATATATATATATATATATATATATATATACATAGATGATTTCTTCGAAGTAACACGGAAGTGTTGAATAAAAAACTTAGTAACACACAGCACGAGAACACATAAAAAGAACACTCACAATAATATCTTGATAATTTCGACGGACTCGAGCTCCATCTTCTTCGGAAGATAAGATAAAAAAAAAACACAGTAATCAACCCGAAGGTCGGTTTAGTAGGTGATGGTAGAGCTCACCCATGTACCAAGCCCGACGGCGTGTGAATATTCACACATCAGGGTAGGGGGGCCAGTTCCTTTCCCTGTGCCGGTTATGGTTTCCCAGGAAGATCTGGTACCCGAAAAATCAACTAGCTTGGGTGGAGCTGCAGGTGCCCAGAGCCTTGCCCGGGAATCGAACCCGGGACCCTCTGGTCAGCAGTCCAACGCTCTACCCGCTAGACCACCGCGACCGGCTGAAGATAAGATATGACATATATATACATACATATATATATACATATATATATATATATATGCATATATATATGTATATACACACACACACACACACACACACACACATATATATATATATATATATATATATATATATACAATGTTGAGGAGAGGCAAATTAGAAAATATTAAGCGAGAGATGGAAAGAGGTAACATAGATGTTTTAGGCCTCTGCGAGGTGAGATGGAAGGATAGCGGGGATTACTGGAGTGACAATTATAGAGTGATATACAGCGGCGGGGACGAGAGCCAACGAGGGGTTGCCGTAATTTTAAATAAAGGGGTAGGAAGAAGCGTAGTCAACATAGAGCAAGCGACAGATAGAATTTTACTCGTAGAGATTAAAGCAGAGCCGACGAACTTGGTCATTATTCAGGTATACATGCCACCGAGCAACCACAAGGAGGAAGAAGTCGATAGGATGTATGATGAGTTAGAGGATATCATCGCGAGTGTTCCTGCAGGGAAACATTTAATAGTGATGGGGGATTGGAATGCGACGGTAGGCGAAGGAAGAGATGGTGGTGAGGTCGGGGACTATGGGTTAGGCACGAGGAATGAACGCGGAGAGAAAGCAATTGAATTCTGCAGGAGACAGGGGTTAGTCATCACCAACACATGGTTTAGACACCACAAAAGGCGTAGGTATACATGGAAAATGCCAGGTGACTTAGAAAGGTATCAGTTAGATTATATTATGGTTAGGCACAGGTTTAGGAACAGTGTGATAAATTCGCACAGTTTCCCAGGAGCGGATGCGGACTCTGACCACAATTTAGTTGTTATGAAATGTAATGTTCGTTTCAAGAAGTTAAGGCAAGGGCGGCGGGTTAAAAAATGGAATTTAGAAGCAGTAAATGAATTAACGAAGAAGGAGTATCAGGAGGCTGTAGAGAAAATGATGGATGACGGTAAAGAACTGAGTGCTATCGAAGAAAAATGGGAATGTATCAAGAAAGGGATATTGGAAGCCGCTAAAGACACTATAGGAACCGTTAACGGGAAAAGGATAAGGAAACCATGGGTAACGGATGAGATGATTGCAAAGATGGATGAGAGAAGAAGATGGAAAAATGTAAACACAGAGTTAGGCAAAATGAAGTACAAAGAGTTAAACAATAAATTGAGAAGGGCCACAAATAAAGCAAAAGAAGAATGGTGGAAAACGCAATGCGAGGATATGGAAAGTCTACAGAAGAAGGGTGAAATTGGTGCTCTATACAGCAAGGTTAAGTTATTATCGGGAAGTAAGAAAGCAAGATCTGTGCTAACAGTTAAAGATAAATGGGGTAAGATAATAGTTGAACCAGGAAAAATCCTAGAGAGATGGAAGGAATATATAGAAACACTGTATGGTAAAGAACTTAGGCCGACAAGGTTAGACATAGAAAAGGAACATGAGGTAGAAGAAGATAGCTTAGGTCCAGGCATACTCGACGATGAAATAGAAAGGGCATTAAAGGAGATGAAAGCAAATAAGGCTGTGGGGGTGGACAATATTCCTGTAGAAATGTTGAAATGGTTAGGGAAAGGTGGGAAGAAGGCCATATATGGACTGATTCGTAGTATCTATGAGGAAGGAATCTGGCCGGAAGATTTTGTGAGATCGGTGTTAGTTCCTATTCCAAAAAAGGCAAAGGCTTCGTCATGTGAGGATTACAGAACAATAAGTTTGATATCCCACGCAGCTAAAGTTATTCTCAGGATCATCAACAAAAGGATAGAGAGTAAGGCAAATGATTACTTAGGGGATGATCAGTTTGGGTTCAGGAAAGGAAGAGGTACGCGTGATGCCATTGCAGTAATGAGATCACTAGTCGAGAGAAATATAGAATACAGTCAGGACGTTTTTGCCTGTTTTGTAGATTTCGAAAAAGCGTTTGATAGAGTGAATTGGGAAAAATTAATGCGTGTATTGGAGAAAATAGGAATGGATTGGAGGGACAGGAGACTGATCCGCAACCTGTACATGTCTCAGACTGCTCAGGTGCGAGTGGGGAACGGAGAGTCCGGATGGGCAGTGTTAGGAAGAGGTGTAAGGCAGGGTTGCCCATTGTCACCGGTACTGTTCAACGTATATGTAGAGGAAATGATTAAAGAGGCATGGGAAGAACTGGAGGTAGGAATGAAAGTCGGAGGGGAATTCGTAAAATCGGTTAGGTTTGCTGATGACCAAGCATTAGTTGCTCAGTCAGCTAAGGGGTTGCAAGCATTGTTGAGTGAATTGGAGGTTCAGTGCGATAAATATGGGATGAGAATCAATATTAATAAAACAAAGGTTATGCGATTTTCTAGAAAGAAAAAGGCTAAGCTAAATATTAAAATAGGCGGGGAAAGAATAGAACAGGTAGAGCAGTTTACATATCTCGGAAGTGTTTTGGACCAATACGGTCAAAGTGGTAGGGACGTAAGGAGAAGAATTGCGCTAGGCAAGGAGGCTTTCTCAAAGAGGAGGGAGTTGATGACGGGGACGTTGAGTAGGAATGTTAAGACAAGACTCGTAAAAACTCTGATATGGAGCGTAGCTATGTACGGCGCGGAAACGTGGTCGCTGAAGCAGGAGGATAGACGTAGATTGGAGGCTTTTGAAATGTGGGTATGGAGAAGAATGGAGAAGGTGAAATGGACCGAAAGGAAAACAAATGAGGAAGTACTAGAAATGGTGGGGGAGGAGAGGGGTTTGTTGAGAGAAATCCTATGGAGGCAGGAAAAATGGATGAAAGGCGTATTGAGCGGTAGTGGAATGTTGAAGAGGGTAATAGAGGGGAGAATGTTGGGCAAGCGTGGTAAGGGTAGGAACAGGATAGGGATGTTGGACGGGATGAAGGGAGGTAAGAAGTACACTGAGATGAAGAGGGACCTGATATAGATTAGTTTGCTAGGTGGGGAGTTACAAAATGTTTATTTGATAGTTGTGTCCATCCAAAAACCTACCTTAACCGGTAGATTACCTAATAAATAAATATATATATATAATTAGCAGTAGTCTACCGGATTAGGGTACCATTTTAATGGACTCCGGCATTAAAAATTGCTACACTAGCAAGCCGTATATAACATGGCACATAAAGCATTTAATCTCAACGTATTGCAATTACTTTTATGTGTATTTATGCAATATATACCCTTGTTCTCACTATAAAACTCCAATTATTTCAAGATAACGTCGGGTAATTTATCTCTAGTTGAATTAGGCCTTAATAAACTTTCAAAGGACGATAAAGATGTGTGGTAACACTTAATAGTTAAACTCACTAAAATAATATAATTATTACGCGCAGGCAGGAAAAAAGTTGTTCGACAGGCAAGGTATCATACGTGTTGCCTATGTTCCAAGAAGAAAAAATTTTCCAATGAGACTCATATCTTTATGATTCCACTGCAATCAAAGAAAACCCACTAGATATTATTTTTCGCGACATATCCCTAAGGATATCGATCGCTAGTGTATGACTGCTTCGACCAAATTAGAAGAGGTGGCAAGAATTTAAATTCATATGCTTTGACGGAATGATATTCGGAGGATATGTTTGATTAAATGCGGCTAGATAATGGATGTAAAACCTATGGTCGTAGAGTGACATCGTCAAAGGAGGTAAACCTTACGATATACATAGATCTAAATTAAAATAATGGACATAATTACAGTAACCGCACAACTCCGACTTTGAACTCTAGTATGTCCCAGTCCCACTCTTCGCTAATTCGTAAGCGTCAGCCTGCCTAGAGAGAAGAGCAAAATTCTTTGCTTTTCTCCCTCCCCGCATATTTTAATCGCACGGAACGGGTTAGCGGCTGATGAGAACGGGAGAGGGAGGACGGCGGGTGGTAGAATTCAAAAGGCTCGCCAAAAGAATCGAAAGATTTTAAGGAGAGCGCCAGGGATGGTTGGGAGAAAAAAAGAAGAAAAATTGGGGAAGATGTTGATGATGAAGGCGAAGGGCGTGCGAATGGGCGAAGTGGGTGGGCGCGGAGAGGGAAGGCAGGGGGATCGACTGAACGGTGTGAGAGAGGGAAGGGGACGAGAGCATCGGGACAAAGGAGGGAGGAGACCCGGGGGAGGGGATTGTGTCCGTGCAGGAGAGGAGAAGGAGAAAGAGAGAGATGGAGAGAATAGCGGAGAGGGGGGCGAGTGCTTCGCTGCAAACAATGGAAATGCTCTTCCCTCGGAGGAGAAGACGACGAGAGAGGGGGGAAAAAGAGGAGGAGACGAAAAAAGTGCGCCAAAAGATCGATCCAAAAGAATCCAGAAAGAATTGAAGATCCCCTAAGGGTTTAGAGACGGAGAGGAGAGTTCTCAGGGGGGGTGGAGTTGGAGGAGGGGTATCTGTCTGCTGACTGGGGGGCAGTAGAAGGAAGGTGAGGAGGAATAGGAGATGGTTGCATTGGAGCAAGCGAAGAAACCCGAAGGATTGTTGGGAGAGGACGGGGGGAAGGGGCTTGGGAAAAATATAGCGGTAATAACGGGCGCCTCCTAGGGGAGTTTTCTCCGTCCTCTTGACTTTGAGTGATCAAAAAAAGTGGAAAAGATAAATATTTGGCGACCACGGCATAAAAGGGTTGGGTTAGGAAATCATTAAAAAGTTTAGAAAAATGGCTGAAGGTGTCAACGCTTTTGGCTGACTTTTTACACGCATGTACTCTCTAGCCAGAGAACTTTTGAGTGATGAATCGTAGACTTACGTTGTTGACTTAAAAAATATTTGAAATATAAGGTGAGACAAAAGAAAATCGTCAATATTAACATTAACCGAGGACTGGAACATTAATCTGCACTTGGTACTAATTATTTTAAATAGGAATCCATAATTTTGATCGCATTAAGTATGCGTGATTTTTTTCCCAATATAAGAGAGAACTCGGAATAAGTACAAATATAAATCATGGTGCTTTTTAAAAATTTAAGACGAGTAAGTAACAAATTTGTAACCAAATTCCGTTTCGTTTAGTAACTTTATCCATTATTAAAAACTGACTGGGTGGGTTGCTCATACTGAAATTAGCCTTACCCTACTGGACCAGAGTTCTACGCTAAATCTGATTTGATTTGGGATTTTTGATTCCTAAATAACATCACGCTATATATCACAAATGGTGTGAAACCACGGAGCTTTACGGTACTATTTTCTCGTTTCCTATTAGGGTGTGGAATTTTTTAAAATTAAATATTAAGAAGCGTGATTTACAAGTCCCTGGCATCGTACATTTATAGTTTATCACAAAATGACAATATGCACGTGTATTGTAGAGATACAAATTTATTTTTCACATGAGAAAATTGAGACCACAAAGAATTTTGCCATCACAGATCCAGGTATAGGATGTTGAGAGTTAGCTGGTAAAACTTCGGTTACGGGGAGATGGAGAGGATGAGGAAATAAACGGATGGGAAAAAGTTTGAAGTTCCGTCATTAAAAACATGAAAACCACCATGATATGGAAAAGAAAAAAAATTGCAAGAGCCAGAGGGGGAGACAGATGGATAAGGAATTTTTAATATCGGAAGAAGGAACTAGGGAGGTATTGACGCGAGAACAGAGTTATAGGGGCGACAGCGACGGCGGGGAAGAAAAGCTGTCCTAGGTTATGAGGCTAGGAAAAAAAACAGGATGACGAGGACATGAGGTAAAAGCAAAGCGGACGGAAGGGCAGGTCAATTGAATGATTTTTGAACGGAATAGAACTATCCTGGCAATCCTTTTGGCACCTAAAAATTCCATACCATCGTTATCCAATTGTGTGAGAGGTCAGTATAAATTTTGTGACACTTCTACGTGTTGATGTAAGAAGAGGGAAGAGGTAGGAAATGAAACTGCTTAAGGATGTTGTGAAGAAGAAAACCCAGCTACTTAAAAAAAATTAAAGACACGAAATATGTGCTTTTTGATCTAATTTCTAAGATATTTTTTAAAAATATCTTTGATAATGCCACTAAGCCATAGACGAATTACTCAGCAACTTGGTAAGCCAACGTACACAGAGATAAAAAGAGACGTTTCAGGCGTGATATGGTGGAATGACATGATTAATTAAAATTAGCAATTTTCCACAAAAATAAAATTTTATTAATACGACCGGTTTCAATGTAACTACATCATCTGCTGGTGGTGATGTAGTTTGTACTTAGCTGCATTGAAACCGGTCGTATTAATAAAATTTTA